>JANZXP010000006.1:8223851-8246333 GCA_027576715.1 Erythroxylum flavicans
AAACTGAATGAATTCAACTATTTTAACTATAAAAACTTAAATTAAAATTTCAGTTTAATTTATTTTAATAATCTTCATTATTAAAAATCAATTTAATTGACCAAATCTCGTAAACTAACCGATTTTTATAAACTAAAATAAAATTTTATTTAACAGTCATCTTCTTCAGTTAAACTCTAATCTTCTTTCTCTATTTTTTCTTTCATTTTATTTTGAGTCTTCAATTTTATTCAGTTTTTAATTATAGACAAATTTTTACTATTTAAACTTTTAAACATGTAAGCATTTTATTTTATTAGTTTAATTTTTGGTCTAATTTTTAAAACATTAAAAAAAACCAATAAAAGGTGAACCTAATATTTTAGTTATTCAAATTTGATTTCATGTGTACTTTGTGATTTGAAATTACTCTTTAATATAACATCTCACATGATTTTTGAGTTTGGAAGAAAGAATTGATCTTCAAAATTTCACCAAGTTTTGTTGAGAAATGTTTAATCCTATAGTTTATTCAAAATGACTGCGGCTGAAAGACGTCATGCTACAAACCATTCGCTGCCTTCTAAAATAGAGTTGTAAGCACACCCAAGTAAGAGCTTGTTGTAAGAAGAAACGTAAATAAAATGATTATTTAAATACTTAGAAAGCTATCTACCGTACATGTGGATGCAATTTTCACTGCTTCTAGTCGAATATCGATCAGCCTACACGTCTACTTGCGCATGCAAGCAAAAACCAATTGAAGATCACAATCATTTAACGAAGAATATCTTGTGAAGTCAAACAGATTTTTTACATGTTTGATTCTTCAAGTACCAAATAACTTTTTTTAAACTTATTCAAATAAATAAAATTTGGTTTATGAGAGGAAAGACCAAGTTTAGGATTTTTCATACTTTTTGATACACTTGGAAAATTTATTTTACCACTTCCCTCACTCACCCAATTAAAAGGCTAACAAATGTTGTTTACACTAATAAAAGTGAACAAAAAATGAAAAGATGTTATTTTAAGGCTATATAAAAATAAAAATTTGAACTTTACCTCAAATAAAACAGGTATGTTGGAAGTAGGGTGGATTCAATTTGTATTATTTATTGTGGTCAAGATCCACGAACAGCTTTGACGAGGACTCTAACAAAGCCACCGGCTTATAACGATGCCATATTCCGTCAGCTACATTAATTTCAACTAAAACAATAAGCTTCAATCACTCATCACTAGTTTTGAGTGCAAGTTGCCAGTTTCCAATATCTTAATGGATTAGATATTTGTCATTCAATATCCTACAAGTGTTTGATACATGACTCAATGTTTACTTTTGGCTTATCCATTTCAGATCATAAATAACCTTTCATTCTTTGCCATGATAAGGGGCAGTGTAGTCTTTATGGTCTCATTGTGATTAAATTAAATTCTTTATCAAAATATCACTACAAAAATTTAATACAATCCAAGACATTTTATGAACACTTTTCGTGATGTCTTTAAAATGTCATGAAAATTTTACATATTTATCGACGCTTTATGAAAACGTCACGAATTTGTAAGACTTTTTGTGACTTTTTATCAATGAAACGTCACAAAATAGAAACCGCGACATTTTGTTAAATAAAACGTCGCAGAAGGTGTTCTGAAAATGTTCTCCTCCCATCTGCAAAACGACGTCATTTTGTTAAAATTGATTTATTAATTTCAATATTACATGTCACACTCGTGCTTGTGCACGAAGGTGACGGTAACAAAATTCTCACCCTCGTGCATGACTAGACGAAAATTTCACCCTCGTGCACAAGCACGAGGGTGATCGGCACCTTTACATGTCACCCTCGTGCCAATGTGATGATCGTGCTTGTGCACGAGGTGACTTTAATTTATTTATAATAAATAATATAATTATAATTTAATTTGTTATTAATTTTAATAAAGCCCCCCCAACCTGCATGCTGTTTCCTTCTCTATAGCTCCGTCATTCTTCCTCCTCCAGATTGCTCCGTCATCCGTCGTGTGCGTGTTCTCCGTCAAGTTGCTGCGTCTCCGGCCATTGTGGTCGTCTTCTCTGGCGTATTTCATGAAGGTATTTTTGTCTTCTCTCCATCTCTTTAATGTATTTTCGTCAGTATTAAATCGTCAATTTGTGCTTATTTTGTATTTAATTTTCCTTAATGTGTTGAAATTATTATTCAAAATTAATGGAATTATCTTCTAATTTTTCTCAGATGATTTTCAACACCTTAGAGATAAAATTGAATCAAAGATGAAAAAGAAATAAAGAAAATCCAAAATTCCAAATCTGGCAGTAATTCAGTCTCTAGACGTGGCCACGTGTAAGGATGAAATTAATTTCCATACCTGCTTTCAAAATCTGAATCTGATTCTTTTGAGATTTTCATAATCTTTTAAGATAAGATTGATGGAGATTCACAATTTGAACATGTGGAAAACATGATCTGCAAGATAGGATGGAAAAGGAAGGGGTCGGGAGGCATTAAAAGGGAAAAAACGTGACTGTTCATATTAGCTTTTGTTTTAGAATAGATTTTGGATTTCTGTAGATTTTCTCTTGGTTGTTTTTGCATTTTTTGCACTTTTTCTTCTATATTTTTGTATTCTTTAAGAAAGACCAGGGATGGAGACTCATTATGTTATTATCTCTTTGATTTCTACTTTCATTATGAATAGCTAAACTTCTTTTCTTGGTTGAGGGAAGCCATATTATTCGTTATTATGTGTTAGATGTTTCAATAAAGTTTATGTTGTTGATAAACATTGAATATCTTCTGAATTACTTTTTCTAAGTAAATTAGTTGATTTCTAGGTGTGCAACTAGGGATTAATTCATTCAATAGCTAGATTAATGAAATATGATGTTTAGTTTCGTTAATCACAAGTAGCAATTAGGATTACCTTCTTTACGTTAGAGTCGGAAATTCTAAGAAGATATTCGCTTGATTGATTGCATGTTGTACATGTATTTCTCTTGCTCATTGATTTCTTAATTCGTAAAGCTATTATTCAATTGAACCTACAATCGTATCTAGGTAGTTGTTTAATAAGAATGCTAGGATACATGTTTCTAATCATTACACTTAAGAGAAAATACCCCCCAATGAATGTTTATTAATGATTGAAATTTTATATCGATGATCAATTTTAGCGTGATAACATCGGTGACCCGAAACCAATGTTTGTCTCTTAAATTTTCAGATCCAATTATTTTTGTTAATTTCTGATTTTTGTTATTTTTAATTTCTTAAATTACATGAACTAAATCCACCCTATTTGTTTTAGTTTTAAAATCGCAAAACTTTAGCGTTAAAAATTCCTCGTGGGAACAATCCCTACTTTCCACTAGTACATTATTTTATATTAACGGAAGTTGGTTTCTTTTTAAATTTAGTTGCAGGCGACAGGAATACCAATTGAGATTTTGTTTTCCCATTTTGGCCTCAATGATGGGTTTTAATTTGTACATTGGAACGTTGTCGTTCATGCGAGGCTGGTTATTTGGGTGTAATGTTATCGTTTTGGTTGATGAGTGAGTCTTTTGTCTTCCTTAATTTTGTATTCCTCTTCTCTTTAATCAATATTATTTAATTTCTCAGGAAAAGAACTAAGATTGAAGCTTCGTGTGGGAGTTTGGAAAAGGGGAACCATTAATCCTAATAGGTGTTTGTTTTTCAATTTCAGTCCCTAAAATTTTCAATTTTACAATTTTGTCCTGTAATAACCCAATTTCTTAGGAATCGGTTGGTATTGAAGATCGGTACAGTACTAGCAAGTCACCTAAGGACTTGTTACGCATGAAATTATGGTGAATCAACTATGGCTAACAGGATGGTAGCATATTAATTGTATAGTTGTGAAGCATTTATAGGCTTGATGAGGTAATTGACACGCGACGTGTCACAACGAACCTTATAAGATTGTGTGTCTCAGAAATTGGCATTTGCCGATGCTTAATCTATTGCTTTAATATGCTGTTCATCGCAACTTACACGTTAGGGCTGACTTGATTCTACTTCTTATTTTTAAGTTATGTTTTGTTCTCACTCTCTTTGTGTAAGTTTATGTATTATTTTAACTGAAAATAAAATTTTATTTGATTGTTAATATCAATTTAATTATATGTTTATTATTTAAAATATATTTTGAATAAATATATTTCGTTTTCCATAATTTAAGTATATAATATTTATCAATAAATATTAATTGTTACTTTACCATATTTTATTCAAAATAAATAACTAAATAAATAAGAAATTTATAAAACTTTGTTTGTAAAGTAGTTTTTATTTACTAAATATAGTTTACTTATTAAAATTGATGTTTTTTTTAAAAATTGAGTATTAAAATTTTAAAATATTTTTAGTTTATAATTTTTATGAAAATTCAAGTTTAATTATTTAGTAAATTTAAAATAAATTTATTAAATAATTACAAAATTATTTTCAAATAAGATAATAATATTTATGTTAATCATAATTCTTTTTTGTAGTTAACATTAAATATCTAACTAATATTTATTGAGTTAATAATAAAATCTTATAATGGAAAAATCAAAACTATTTTATTATAAAAATTAAGAAACTTTAATTGAACAAAAATAATCTGTTTGAATTTAAAAAGTGAAAAGTAAAACGTAAAAAGTAAAAAGTAAAACAAAGTTAATATAAGAGAAATCTTTAGTAGTATCGGTTTGTACGATTTTTTTTCTTTGACAGGAATCTTCAACAGACGTGAATGCTGATTTTCTTTAATTGCTGGACAGACGTTGTTTAGTCTGAACTTATGGGGTGACTTTTCTTCGATAATTTTGATAGCTAAAGCTAGAAATGCTTTTCGTCTGCTACAAAGCAACAGAAATGCTTTGCGACAACTTTTGGCCAAGTCTTACGGCCAGACGTGCTAAAAGAACAAAAGATGTATTGCTGCAACTAAGACTTGTTTGGGCGGCTAGCAGGGAGCAACGAAGCTTCTGAACATCGATACGCTTACTGAAACCTAACTGGAGCCGTGAGTATGGGTTTTTCGAGGCTGTAAAATATTCCTAGCATTCCAATCAACTGTCAAGCGCGTCCTCTTTAATTGCTGTCCAATTTTTATTTCTCACCAAACTTAATTAGGACACATTTATAGAGTCTAACAACCCCTTTTTTCTTTTCTTTTCTTTTTAATTTGTGACTTAGCTGTAACCATGGGAGCTCTTACAAGTGATCTGGCCACCGTAGCCGCATCTCTACCAGGAATACTGGGAAGTGTGACATTTTTTTAAAAAATGCCTTTGCTGTGTTCACATTCTTGGATTTTGCATCTGCTCCTCAGTTTCTAACAACATTGAATCTCATTCCAACTTAATTAATTTGTACCAACGAGACATATATAGTTAGAAAGTTTTATCCTTTTCTGTTTTTTGGGTAACCGGAACATATATTACTGAACTCACGAGTGGTTGCGTGCATGATGGTTTCAAACTTGACTTTTCCTCTTTCCAATTGTAAATTTCGGTATTCCACAATAAAATGAAGACTTATTCCTCTCTACAAGTCCCCGATAGACGAGGCATGCGTGAACACTACGACGCTATAAAAAGACTACATCATAAGTTCACCAACTAAAAAGAGGACTAGACCCCGAAGAAATAGTAGAAAAGAGCAAAAACCAGGTGTCACATTTTCTGCCCATTGTTAATGTTTGACACGGCATAAGTATATTATTTAGATAATAAATTGGTCAGATTTCATATTAAAAGTTCATACTTGAAAATTTAAGTATCTCAGTGATCAAATTTTACTTTATATGCACAATCGTGGGCAAGACTGTATTGGTGCTTTTGCTTATTTTTAATTTTGTTCTGAGATAATCATATTAATTATCGCAATTTAATTTGTTGTTTAATACCATAATTTAAAATTGATACAGTTAATTTGCACACGCCAAAGATTATGGATTGACTTCGTATTAAAAGTAAATGTTTAATATTTACAATTTATTTATTTTTATTTTTATTAAAATTTTGCTTAATTTTTTTCATTTGTCTTGGATAAAATAAATAAAAAGAAGCAAAGGGCGATTATCCAAGCCGCCCTCCTTAGACTTGTTTACTTGCATTCCACACCACTTAACTTAATCTACGCATAAAGATCACAGCCACCGACGGAGGCGGACCCCACAAACTACACTCCTTATCACAACCGTGCGTTTGGTCCTGACAGCCAACTTGTCAAATTCCATGTCAACCGTCAAAAAAGCTATTTTAAGAAGTCTCCAACGAAACCTCCCATGAAGTATCATGGAAGAACACCCTGAGCTCCCTCTTTATATATACCAGCACACCCTCTCTGAACACAAAAAAGACAGAAGAGCTCCAACAATGGAAAAGTTTAAGAGATCAAAAGAACTTCTTATCATGGGTCGTGTAAAGCCGGATGGTAGGTGCAAGAAGCACCCAAAGCACCAGCAGTCACCGGGGGTTTGTTCACTTTGTCTCAATGAAAAGCTCTCTCACCTGTTAACTGCAAGCTCTCGTGGTAGGGGTACCAGAAAGGGTTACTCTTCATCTTCTTCTTCTTCATTGTCTTCTTACTATTCGTCTTGCTCCGATTCTTCTTATTCAACTCCAATGCACCAGTATCGTTATTTCCCAAATGGAAAAGGCTCATCATTTTCGTATTTGTTCGGAGGCAAGAATGCGCTCACTAAAAGTAGATCACTGGCTTTTACTTCGAGAATGAGAAGAGATAAAGTATGTGATGATGATAATCAAAAGAAAGGTGGGTTCTTTTCCAGGTTGCTACGTCCAAGACACAAGAGAACAGACGAAGGTTTGATTCATTCTAGGAGCACGAGAGAGAGGGTTATCATCGTCACCAACTAGGGTTAATGAGACTAGTTGTGTTCAACTCGTCATTTGTTCTTTAGTTTTTCTTCAAAGTTCTCTGTAATCATCAGATCAGAACGTATAGTTGTATAAACAGAAAGAAAAGAATATCACTGAAACAACAGAATCAAGAAGGATATGATTATGAATCGAATGTTAATCTTATCTTACAGCCAACATCGATGGCTGCAGATTGTTTCATGAGTTGCCGTTTCCTTGCGGTAATTAATGTTGCTTATTCTTTGTATCATGCGAGCCCAATTTATATGTTTTTGGAATTCTACGACAAGTCCTCCAATTCTGTCTCTGTCCACCGATAAGACAAACTTCAAATTTTTGACAACGAGGAAACATGCTGGCAACGCAGGCTACGGTACTATTTTGGGCCAATGATATTCCAGTTCCTCTTCCTCGTCGTAGGAAATTTCTTAGCATAAGAACTTCAAAGTTCAACCAGTTTACTTTGATTATTTTGAAGAAGTCCCTGTGTGTGTACAACCTCCCACATTCCAGGCAACTTCCTGTGCCTAAAATGTTCAAATCCCTTAAGCTGGCACAACTAACTTGAAAACGAGGTGATGTTGGAATTTGCAATGTCCTAACAAAACAAAGAAAGTTAGAGCACATACAACCTCCGGAGTTCCGTCTTAAAATTAATTGGCAATAAGTAGAATAGCTCAGCTTATATATTAGTCTTTTTTCTTCTCTTTCTTTAATATAAGATGCTTACATATGGGTATTCTCAATACCCTCCCTTATATTTGAGTCACTTTTTTACTTAGATAATCTAGAGAGGTACGTAAACAATCTTTGTCAAAGTTGGACTTTTGATTGAGGTCAAATATGCCTCCTTTTGGGGTAAACTACTGTTAGGCTACTTGCTTCATACAAACTTCAAATCTTTTTTTAATTGCTTAAATGATAGACTCCCTTCTGGGGCAAACAGTAAGCCAAGATTTTCATTGACTTTGATAATATGTTAGAATTTGCAATAGATCTACAGGCTCACACGAAAAGAAAAGTTAAACCACACACAAGCTTAAGTGAGATTCTATTCTAAAATTAATTGACAATAAGTAGAGTAGGCCACTAAACAAATATGTTAGTCTTCTTTTTTCTTTCTTTGAAGTGAGACAGTTACATATGAGTATTCTCAACAGATGACAACATGAGAAATTTCCACGTAATCTCTTTGTTTATTAATTGCAAAAACAGCAAATTATGATTTGAAATTTGAGGGCAGGATGTAATTACTAATTACGGAGACAGAAGTTTTAACTGTAAGTACTTTTCAGTTATTTTACTGTCCAAAGTCAGTTTAATAGAGAGGAACAGTTTTAAGTTTTAACATCTTCAAATTTATAATTTTTTTCCCAAAAAGATCTTAAACCATCATTTAGATAATAAAATGGTCTTCTTTGTAACTTTTGTTAGGGTAAACGGACCTAAACTTAACTATTCGTTAACTGAATAAGTAGTGAAACCCTTAGGTTACAGCTAACCGTTTCTGTAGCTTGAGAAGAGCACATGGAATCAGGCACACTCAAGTCAGGACGGAATATTAAAGGTGGCTACACAAGTCTTCCGCAAATTGAAAAAGAAAATTAGGGACTTCACATAAATTCCACAAGCTCAAACACGTGCAGTGACGAAGTCAAGATTCTTCAAGAACCTACTGTCCTTTTAAATATTGTGGGATTTCTTGTCGCTGCTATATATGTTTAACATTCCTTTAAGGTTATTGCTTGAAACTGAGAGTGAAGAATCAAGGGCCACATCAGTTTTTGCCCTTATACTCAAATGTACACCATGTACGATATTATAGGCTGTAGGTATACAATACTCTACTGTTTTATTATATCGCTTAATCAATGAACTTGATTACTGAAAATTGATTGAGATTGTTATGATCTTATTTATCACAAAAAGATTTGTCACAGCTCTTCTATTTCACAAGTTCATTGAGTACATAAACGAACTGCGCAGAAGCCCCACAACTTATTACGTGGTTTGTGATGTCTTAAGAGTAATAGTTTCGGATAATAGTGCTTTGTATTAATTTGATGTAACATCTAAAATTTTAAGAGTTGGTATGGCCGCAATGCACTAATAAGTTCTGTAAGAACACGACTTTCAAAGTAAAAAGACAAAAAAAAAAAAGAATATGCAACGGATCTAGTAGGCTGGTCCGTCCAGCGACAATCAAAGCTGTGAAGGGAGAAACCTAATTTACCCTTGCATCTATAGGTTACAATGAGTTGATTGGATGAAACCCACAGGAAATTGTAACCCAGGCCCAAAATCCTGCAGTGAAGATGCCAAACTTATCGAAATATCACATCCTTTTATCATAGTTAACATCGCATTAAACATTTTTGAGTTTAATTCTTAAAGGGTCTTTAATTCTTTCTCTCATTCGTTCGTTTAGATATCCCAATCCTCTTCTCACAACATTCAAACATGTAGTGCCAAGCTTAGTTCATATATCTTGATGCTACAGAGAAACCAAACATCAACCTGAATTTACAGAAGCGCATTTAGTACTCTCAAGGTTTCTACATAGACATCAGAATAGAGAAATATGACTAGTTGTATTGATCTGTACATCTGTAACTTATTCGGCGTAATTGTCTCTTCTGTTTATTTCTACCGCTTTTTGGATAATAACGTCAGCGCTTTGTCAGTTTGCTGTGGCCATCTAAATTTTTTCTCATTAACATACTTCTTCCGTCAAAACCAATTAAGCCCTAAAGATTCAGCAAGCACGATCTTCCAAGGAATTCTTATGTCAATCGTCCAGATCGATTTAGATTTACTTTCAATAGAAGTAGAATGTTAATCAGGAAAAAGGGGGTCTATAATGGGCTGGTACCGGGTCTCTTGATATAAAGGTTGAATAAGGATGGTCTCAAATATGCAAAATTATTAGTCATGATTATAAAGCAAGCAAAGTTATAAATATTGTATTAAATTTAATATTAAATTTGATTTTAATACGGAATGATATTAGAATCAATTAATATTGATATTGATTTGAATGATTTTTTAAAATTATAAAAAAGTTTCTAAATTTTTATAAAATGACAAAATAATTTTTCAATATATTATTATATCATTTTTATCTTACTACAACTATGTTTCGAGAAATTATAATAATATAAAATTGATATAATAATTATTTTACTTTTATTAATATTATTTATATATATTTTTGTATAAACAACAACCACAACAATTAAAAAAGAAAGAAAAAGATCGTTTAACTATCATATAAACATAAAACTAAGAATAATTCTATAAAAGTTTAGGCCAACTGCATAAGTGATATGGAAAAAAGGAGATTGGGAATGTGATGCAAATCACTCAATCAAATTCTAAACAAGTTCAGGCTAACTGCATCTCTTGTATAAGTAGATAGATTTGTCAAATGCTTTATGATATTGTCTTATTTTGATTTTTTTTAAGAGTTTTGATGTAAGACTCCTTTAAGCCAATTTCTTTTGGTATATATAGGAAATAATTTTTCATATTCTGGGTAGTTTTAATATTTTTAAATGGTCCAACGTTTAGTAATTAATAGATAATAATTTTCTCATTTTGTGGTAACTGCCAATGTACTTAATGGGAGCACATTGATATATTTTTACGCTTGTAGAGTTTTGGATTCCTAAGTTCCTTTTATTCTTCTAAAATACACCATCAATTTGTGGCCGAGAACTTAGAAGAATTTCAAAATGCAGAACTTTCAAAATTTTCTGAGCAAGAACATGAATGGCGGGAGGTGCATCAATATCTTCCGTATTCAGTTTATTTATGATTATAGCATATATTACTATTAAATATATGTTAAATTGGCTTACATGTAGTATCAAAGCGATAATAACCTTTGCCTTGCTTTAGTTTTTGGAGAATTTTGACCTCTGAAAATTTTTCATATTCAAAATTTTACATTTTAGTCATTTTTGGAATTTTTCATTAAAGGTAAAAATCTTCAATTAACTGTTTTGGAAGTGTTTCTAAATTAAAACAATCAAAATTTGTAGTGCTTTTCTAATCTGGTTTTGTTTAGTATCTAACGGGTCATGAAGGTTGAAAAAAACCCTTCTACCAAACGATGTCATTTGTTTATTGAAAGAAATCTGATGTAGTTATAGACTCTCATACTCGACCCATATAGGGCACATGATGGGCCTTTGCCAATTGAACTAAAGGTGATAACCTTATAAGCATTGAAATTACATTTATATACAACATTAAGGAAAATTTCATATAAATCAAGTTATGCAGTTGCAAAGGCTCAAACTCGCATCCATATGAGGCAAGCGATAAGCTTTTGTCAACTGAACTAAAGGTGATAACCTAATAAGTTATGCGTTGACTTTTATTTTAATAAACTATTAAGGAAAAACTTCTATAAAGTTATTAATTTTTATTCACATAATTATTATGTCCATATTTTTATATTGTGAATAAAAGTTTGGATAAAATGTTTTAATGATTAATTATTAGGGTTCATTGTGTATTAAATTTATTTATTTATGTACTTAATACATAAAGTGTTGAGACATTTCATTGTAGTTAATAATTTTAGTAAAATAAAATTTATTCCACAAGAATTTTATTATATTTGAATGATTAATTAGAATATAATTTGATAGTTTTATCATAAAGTTTAATATAAATCTCTTTGAATTAAAAATTTATCTCACAGGCAATTTTTATATCATTTGATTTATGCCTTTTAAGATATATTTTACATTGATAACACATAAATATGGTTTGTTAGCCTCAATTTATTAATAAGTAGCATATATGTTTAAATTGTGCAACTATTCAAACTGTTAGTTTTTCTTATACAAGTTGTGAAATTACTTAATTAAGGGGTGAAAACTATAAGATTTGGAAGGAGATAATTCTTCTTCATCTGCGGTGGATGGATATTGATTATGCTATCCAGGAGGGTGAACCACCTAAGGTAACTGAGGCCAACACTGGAGCTAAATTTGCTCTTTTTGAACGTTGGGAGCAATCTAATCGCCTAAGTGTGATGTTCATAAAACCCAAAATTTTTGTTGGCATTCATGGTTCTGTAGAACAGTATGACAATGTTCGTGCTCTACTGAAGGCTTTTGATAAACAATTCAAAACTTCAAAAAAAAAAGCACTTGCTAACACCTTGATTATAAAGTCTTCATCTATGAGGCTTACTGGTGTCTAGGTGTGCATGAGCTCATTATGAAGATGAAGGACATTGCAGCTCAGTTAAAGAAACTCGAGGTTGAGATGTTTGATTCTTTTCTCGTGCATTACATTTTGAACACCCTTCCACCATCATATGGACCCTTTAAAATCTCTTATAATACACATAACGATAAATGGTCTATAAACAAATTAATAACCATATGTGTTCAAGAGGAAGGGAGATTGTTGATGGAACAGGGAGAGCGTTCATAGAGTGCACGTCTGATTGTTCAAGGAAGAAGAAAAATCAAGTCAACTCAAAGGGAAAAGGTCAAATATCGACCCAAGCCGACATTAAGAAGAAATCCAAGTGCTTCTTTTACAAGAATAAAGGACACATGAAGAAGGATTGTGTCGAACATAAGAAATGACTTAAAATGAAAGATAGTTTAATCTCACTGGTTTTCTTTGAATCTAACATAGGTAAAGTTTGTCATGACACATGGTGGATTGATTATAGTTATACAATCCATATTACAAATTAGTTACAGGATTTGTAAAACCCAAGGAAGCCAGTAGGAAATGAACAATATATCTTATCCGAAACAAGATGCATTCATGTGTAGAGGCTATTGGGATTGCAATTTAATTTTATGTATTAGTTTTGTTTTAAAATTAGAAAATAAATTTTATATTCTCAATTTCTCTGGGAAATTGATTTCAGTTTCAAGATATGTACCATTTGGATATTCTTTTCATTTTTCAGATGAATCTTTAAAGTTAAATTATAAATTTGAATTTGTTGTAAATTATACATTATATGATGGTCTTTTCCATTTTAATTTACAAGAGAATACTTTTTACAATGTAACACATGCTCATGTTGGAACAAAACGATGCGGTTTGAATGAAAATTCCTCTATGTTGTAGCACCAGATTATGACATATCTCCATAGAAAGGATTAAAAGAATGATGAATAATGGAGTACTTAGTACTTTGGATTTTATTTCTTTTGAAACTTTTATAGATTGCATAAAGGGAAAGTAGACTAATAAATTAAATAAAGGTGCTAATAGAAATTTAGACATATTAGAGATCATACCTACATATATTTCTAGTCTAGATATGGACTCGTATGGTCAGAAATACTTTATCTTATTTATGGATTATTACTCACGATATATGTATCTCTACTTGCTTTACAACAAGAATGAAACACTATATGTTTTCAAAATATTCAAAGCTGATTAGAGAAACAATACTATAAGTAAATTAAGATTGTGAAGTCTGATATAGATAGGGAATATTATGGAATATATACTAAATGTGGACAAAGGCCTGGGCTATTTGGAAGGTATCTTTAAAAAATGGGATAGTAGCTCAATATACTATACCTAGATCTCTGGACTAGAATGATGTGGTAGATAAAAGAAACTAAACATTATTGGACATAGTACAGAGCATGCTGAGTAGCTCCAAACTTTCTAAGTCCTTATAGATTGAAGCTCTTAAGATGGTAGTGTATATATTAAACCAGGTACCAACCAATACTATTCCAAAAATGCCATTTAAGTTATTTAAAGGCTAGAAATAGAGTTTGCGACATATACATGTTTAAGGATGTCTGTCTAAAATAAGAATTTATAATCTACAAGAGAAGAAATCGGACCTAAGGATAATAAGTGGGTATTTCATTGGATATGTCGAAAGTTTTAAAAGATATATGTTCTATTGTCCGTTACATCAAACTAGAATTGTGAAATTAAGAAATGTAAAATTTCTTAAGAATGACTTGATTAGCGGGAGGGACCAATTTCAAGATATAATTTCTAATAATGATCATTTAGATACTCAACCTTTCACCTTAAACAATAAGGTGATTTTCATTCACAATGCTCCTCAGGTTTAAATAAATGTTATATAACCAATTGTTGAAATTCAACAGCCTACGACCAATACAAATGACAATAAAAAAAATCCATAAGTTTATGATAATTTAGTAGATCCAATTATTAAGGAATTACTTGAAGGCATTCAACAAACAGTCAACCAACAGACTCCATATAAGGATGTTGGTGCAACATTAAAGAGATATACTAGAATAAGGAAATCAATCATTATTAGTGATTATGTTATATATCTACAAGAATTTGACTATAATATAGAAGTTGAGAATGATCTTGAAACCTTTTCACAAGCTATAAGTTGCAAAGAATCAAATTTATGGTTCAATGTCATAAAGGAACATATGAATTCCAAGAAGAATAATAATGTTTAGGATCTTGCTGAGTTGCCTAAAGAAGCAAAAACCATATGGTGCAACTGGGTATTTAGAACAAAGAAAGTCTCATTAGGTAACATTGAGAAATACAAGGCAAGATTTGTTGCTAAAGGATTCACTCAAAAGGAAGGAATTAATTACATAGATACATTTTCTTCTATATCTAAAAAAGATTCTCTCCATATAATTTTGTCATTGGTTGCTCATTTTGACAAAGAATTACATCAAATGGATATGAAAATAGCCTTCTTAAATGACGACCTACAGGAAGAGGTTTACGTAAAACAATCAAAAGGATTCTCCACTAATAATGGTGAGCATTTGGTTTACAAGTTTAAAATATCCATATATGGATTGAAATAAACATCCCACCAATGGTATTTGAAGTTCCATAATGTTATCTCATCATTTGGTTTTGAAGAAAATATCATGGATCAATGTATATACTAGAAAGTTAGTGGGGGTAAAATTTGTTTTCTTATATTATATGTGAATAACATATTACTTATAAATAATGATAAGGGTTTGTTATATGACGTGAAACAATTTTTCTATAAGAATTTTGAAATGAAAGATATAGGTAATGCGTATTATGTCATTGAAATTAAGATCTATTAAGACAACTTTTGTGTTTATCTCAAGAAACTTATATTAATAAAGTTTTAGAGAGATTTCAAATGAAAGATTTTTCACTAAATGTAGCTCCCATTTTGAAAGAAAAACATTTTGTATGCTTCTACAATCAGAAGCCTGATGTATGCACAGGTTTGTACAAGACCTGACACTACATTTATTGTTGAATTGTTAGGCAAATATTAGAGTAAACCAAGATTAGATCACTGGAGAGCTGTAAAGAAAGTATTGAGGTGCCTTTAAAGGGACAAAGATTGCATGTTCATTTACAGACTAACTGATAATATGAAGATAACATGGTTCTCATATCCAGATTTTGCTGGGTGTGTTGATTCACAAAAATTAACATCAGGTTATATCTTCATGTTTGCCTATGGAGCCATACCTTGGAAGAGTGTCAAGTAGTCTTTGACTGCTACTTCTACTATAGAGGCTGTGTTTATTTCTTATTTTGAGGTTACATCATATGATGTATGGAAAACTAGTTTTATATATGGGATTAAACTCATGAATTCCATTTCTAGGCCATTAAGAATGTATTGTGACAATTTAATTGCTATTTTCTAACTAAAACAATAAGAGTGGTAGGCAGAATAAACACCTTGACATTAAGTTTTTATCTATAAGGGAATGAATTAAAGAAAAGAAAGTGGTCATTGAAAACGTTAGCACTTAATTAATGATAGTTGATCCTTTGAAAAAGGCATGCCACCAATGAAGTTCAAGGATTATGTTGTTAGAATGAGATTGGGCTCCATTATATAGTTTTCATTGTATAGATGTTGTATTTGTAAAACTCTTATAATATTTTCTCATATTATGGTGCACATTATTAAATTTTGAGAAATTGATTATTTTGGACCTAGAATGAACATAAGGTTTGTTATTAAGTAATGTTACACATTAGATTGATATAAAATGTAGTACATTCTAATAAATGGAAGATAATACTCGATTACTAGAGGACCTATCCCCAGGATTTTGTATGGACCAAGTGGGAGAATATGAGATAATTTTCCATATTTTGAGTAGTTTAAATACCCATAAATGTTCCAACGTTCAGTGATTAATGGATAACAATTTATTGATTTTATAGTAAGCTTTAATGTGCTTGATAGGAGCACATTGATATATTTCTCACACGTGCAGAGTTAGCTCCTTTATCCTTCTAAAATAGACCATTAATTAGTGACTGAGAGCTTAAAAGAATTCCAAAATATAAAACTTTCAAAATTTTCCAAGAAAGAACATCAATGGCAAGAGATACATCAGTTTCTTCCGCATTCAGTTATTCATGATTATAACGTATATTGCTGTTGAATGTATATTAAATTGGCTTACAATATATACATACATTTAACTTAAAAATAAGAATAGTATAAAGTAAACAAATCTACATTTAGAATAAGTAAATTTAATTTCACATGCTATCTTTAGATATTTCAAAAGTCATTATAATAAATTTTCGCATGTAAACAATAAAAATGATTCAATAAAATCTCACTATTGGGAAGGTTCGGTATACACACCCTTACCCCTAACTATTAGAAAGGATGTTTCCCAATGAAAATTTTTCTCACATATATACTAAAAAATAATACAATGTTAGTATGAAATATATAAAATTTAAAAATATTTAAATTATGTTAAACTGATATATTTAGTTATATAACCTATAATCACTTCGTACAAGTCTAACTATATAAAAAAATTTATTGAATACGTTATTATTTGCATCTTTATTATTTATCAAATAAATTGTAGACAATTTTATAAAGTCATCCTTTTCATGTATATGTAATTGTTATTTTATTTAGGAGAAAATTTAAGCTTTTCAATTTACTTCTAGAATTACTTTTAAATTATAATTTTAACTGGTATTTTAGTTACCATTATGTACTAGCTGATATTAACTGAAATAGCTGGTATCGATCGATACCAAAGTTCAATACAAAACTATTTTGTTTGATGCTGATAAGTTACGATATTCATATGCCTGGTCATGAGCGTAGTAAAAAGATAAATTTTATAATTTCTTGACCAAATCTACTTAATTAAATAATTTAGAAAATAAGAATCATAAATAAAAGAATTGAATCGTCCCTAATTTGGATTCCTAAAATTTTCTTCTCTAACTGTCAACTATAAGTTGTCTGTATGTTCAATCTCTAACGATATCCACATAACTAAAAAAAGGAACTCAACACTGGAGAGGGAAAAAAAAAAGTAGTACTAGCTCCCTTATATTTTTCCCTATTTATAGAAATTCTTTTAAATTAAAATTAAATATTATAATTATAATTAAATTCTAACTCTAATTATGATTACGATTTAATTTTAATAAAATCAAATATCTCATATTTGATCCATAAAGTTTTTTAAACTTTACAATTAAGTCTAATTTAATTTGAATTAAAAATTTTCTTTTTAACTACGCTTTATGTATGACCTACTAAATTTCTAATATGTTAGCAAAGATTATAAATTACAATTATAATTCATAATTAGAATTATATAAATTAAAACTTTTTTTAATTTTTTAATTCTCCAATTAAACAATTTATGATCATAGGTCAAAATTGATATCTAGCAGCATATCATAACCATTTAAATATTAGGAATGTCAAAGTGATTTGAGTTAATCCATCTATGTATATTTATAATATATAATATATTCTTTCGTCATCCCATGTTTAAATTGGACCTAGGGACTTAAAGTATATGGAATAGATGTCTACTCTTTTAAATCTAATCACATTCATTTTTGCTAATTAGTGATTTACAAACAACATCCTAAGCATTAAGGTGAATTTTCTTATTTGATTTAGTTTCTCCCCAAAGAAATTGACAAATTTATCTATCGATTTAGAGAGACATGGTAACCAAGGATGATTTTGTTAGTATTTCTCTACCTGCTATAGATAAACAACTTGCTCATCATCCTGTCAATCTATTTTTTAACTCTTTCTATCAACATATTGTAAATGCCTTTTATAACTCTTGAATGGAGTAAAGGAACTCCCGTACAATATCCTAGGTCATCAATAGCTTAAATCTTCATTTTAGAGCTTAAACTATTCTTAGTTTGTTTTGCAATGTTCAAAGATAACCGAACTTCGGATTCTTGAAATTGATTCTAGGTCTCGAGTTAAGATAACAATCATGGAGACATTTTAGTGTAGTCTTCACTTAAGATGAAGGGGTTTTCTCAAAAAGAAGGAGATCATTTGTGAAGAACAAATGATAGACGACCAAGTTATTTTTACTTATCTTAAAAAGTTAAAAAGTTTCTAATGCTTAACTTTTCTTTCACTGATGATTACATGATTTGAGTTTTTCTAGACAAAGCAAATATAAATAAGGGGAAAGAAAGTGTCCATAGAACAATCCTGACGAGGGCTTAAAATTTTAGAGTTTACTCCCATCCCACAATATGTTGAAAATGACTAAGAAAATAAGATGTACTAATAAGTTTCTTGACTTTATACAAAATTCAAAGGTCCTCTAAAATGCCATGATATAACTATGTCATATGTCTTATATAACTCTGTCATATGTCTTTTCAAGATTGATTTTGATGATCATGAAACCATTCTAACCTTTCTTTCTCCTCAAAGAATAAATAATCTATCAAGTAATTATAATGTTAATAACACCAATTCCCTTAAGAAAGAAACTACATTAATAAGGTCATATTATTTTAATAAAAATGGTTTGATCCTACTGACCAAAATTTTTTATAAGACCTTAAGAACCATGTTGTATAAAGAGATTGGTCCAAGATATTCGATTAGTTTAGGTTTAGGAACTTTGGGAATTAAAGTGATTAGTATTTTGTTTAGCTATTCTACTATACAATCGAGTTCAAGAGCCTCTCTAAACAATTTTATTATCTTCATTCCCACTAAGTCCTTATTTTTACGAAAGAATAAAGGATTAAGGCCATTTATATATGCAGATATGAGTGTTCCCATAATCGTAACTATCTCATATAAACTTCTGAATTATCCACTCTCAATTCCAAAATTAATAATAATTCATTAGGAATGATAGGATATTTTGGGTATGGTAGGGATCAACAACAAAGTGACTTTGAATTTCATTCTTTAATGTTTCTCCTTCCAACGGCTTATCATCACGAACCAAGGAGGTTATAAAGTTTTTTATCTCCTAACCTATGCTAACTGGTGAAAGAACTTTGTATTTCTATCCCCCTATTCTATCCATTTTCATTCTAATGTTAACACCAAAATAATTGCTTCTTACTTGGAGAACTAAATCACAAAATGAATTATAAAAATAAATTTAGTTTCTTCTCACCTAAAAATTTGTCCTTTTCAATAATTTGATGTTTTAGGATGACTTTTTTTTGGTTATTAACTAACAATTTGAAGATCTTTAATTTTCTGTTGAAGGGTGTTTATTATTTCTTATGCTAGTCAGAGTAAAGAGTCAACATATGCTTTATTTAGGAAAAAAAGAGAGTTAATAAATGATGTTAGTGAAATAATTTTGATGATAATTATAAATGTGTATGATATAATTTTCGTGCTCCACTGATTTGTATTCACTGGTGGGTTCAATAATCAAGTGTGATTTGACGTGTAGTTTACTCAATTTGCTGTATGTGAGTACATCGTCTATTAAATATGCTACCAATACAAAAACGACTGTTTGGTTTTAAGTCGTAAACACATGATATCGACTTAATAAATCAATTTGGTCCCGGACCTTGCGGCTGGGTTGGCTGGCAAATTTAAAGCCGAACACAGCCAATAAAGGAGATGTTGAAGTTTCACCGAAAACGAAATTAACCAACCGCACTTTCCATCTCGGGATTTTCCTTCTACAGTCTCACCTCTTGACCATTCTTTTTCTTTTATGTTTTGTCTCTGCATATGCTCTGTTTAATATTGTTTAAAACTACTTTCAGTCTTTATTAAATGCTTAGGGTTAGGTGAGCTTAGGACCAGGAAGTGTTGTCACTTATAGACACTCAGTTATGATTCCCAGTAAGAAAATGTTTGCCTCTTTCAATAGGTCATCAAGTCGTCAACCCACTAACCAAGTTTAAACCTTCCACCACTTTCAATTTCTATTCCAACAGCTACTACTTCAACTACTTCAACGTTAACTAGCTTGTCAACTTTATGCTTGTCACCCCTAATTTCGTCAAAGACTTTATGGACTCAAAACAACTTCCAAGTGTTTTGTCTAAAAATAAATCATTATCATAGAGAAAAAGGGTGTGGAGTCTCCAACCTATAAGAATCAAATGTGAGTTTCAGTGATCCTGAATACTCTTGTGGACCGTCATAATAGTGAACGAGTGAAGTTTAGACAATAATGGTTTATTTAAAACCATTTCTGAGAGAACGGTCGTGTAGAGTATAACATGCTTATGTCCATAACTTGCACGGGAGTATGCAAAAGCTATGTAAGAGACAATGAACATATACAAGTTGGATGATGACCTACATGATTGTGTAAGATCAGACATGCCTATGTTAACATCATATACGGTTGTATGCGAAAACTATGTAAATGACTGCACACGTGTACGAGTGGATGGTAAGAGTTGAAGACATACACAATAGTGTGGAAATAGAAATCATATGTAAGTAGACCGTATAACTAATTGAGGCTATGTTTATCCACAATTTCATGAAATCTGGTTAGGATACAGTCGCCTACGTAACTGTGTAAGTGAACATGTCCAATTTTAAAACCTTATTCTTTTGAGCATAAAAAGGAAAAAGATGGGGGTTCATCGGTACAAGTGAAAGGAAAAACGAAAAAAAAGCAAAAAGAGTGAACATCGAAGTTTTTCTCATTCTATAATCGGTAGTTTTAGCAACAAGTTGTCTTTGAATGGTTGTTTCAGGATTAGATTGAAAGTGTTGTTTATGGGGGTTATTTGTGGTTGTATTGTGATATAGTTTCAAATAAGGGCCAATAGCTTATAATCTTTAAACTCATGTAAGTCCTTAGTAGATTTGCTTATTGGTTTAGCCTGTGTTTTTTCCTTTATACTGGAGGGTTTTTCACGTATATCTAGTATTCGATTTATTTTCTTTTTGTCTACATTGCTTGGTTGTTTGGCTTTGTGAATGAGTTTCTTAAGATTAGTTGATTGTTCTGAATTGACAATGTGGGAGTTATAATTGGACCCCATCAAAATGGTATAAGAGCCATTAGTTATAGAGGGTGGAAACAACTTTATGGTCAAATTGACATCTACAAGCTACTCTATTTAGAGACCCATTGGTATGTGTTTAATTGTTAACACATTTAATCATTTACACATAGCGATTAATGATACGAAAATGCTTAAGATACTCATTTTAATTCATATATGATTTTAGGTACAATTTGGAAGAAAAGAAATTAAAGCAAGTCGAAAGCACTTAATTTAAGTCATTTTTTGAAAATTAATTTTAATTTGTTTTCATGGAGCAAGAAGAAGTTAATTAAAAGACAAGAAGAAAAAAAATCAATAGTAGCTAAAGGACAAAACGACAGTGCAAGATGAATAAAATGCAATGCAAAGGACAAAGCAAAAGGAAGCTAGCTTTAAACGCTAGCATTGCCAGCGTTGCATGCGTCAACGATAGCGTTGAATGTGAAAGCTAATCTAGAGATTGTATCCTAGGTTATTCGGTAATTAGGTTTAATTAATGATCGTATCTTGATTAAATTCAACATAAGGGAAAACCGAGATTTGTAGAGCATTCTATTAGTCTCAGATCAATAGTTCGAAGTGTTAAACACAAAAAAGGCATATGTGAGGGTTAAGAACATGAACAGGAGGCGTGGACCAAAAACCCTCATCTTAAATCCTCACATCAGCTACAATGGAAAGTGAGGTGAGTAGCATGAAACCGAGAAGAGTGGATGTGAATAGTAGGTGGTCCAATATATTAATTTGTCAAAGAAAAGAGAGCATTAACGTGAGAAGAGAAGAAGAAAGCTACGGCAGTGAATAGCCGAAGGGGTTTCGGCTAGGGTTACAACGTGGGGTCTGAAGCATTTTTTTGGGATAGACTCATAGAGGGCTAGATGTCTTGATGCTGGTTCGGAGGCGACATTGACGTCGATGACTCGGGTTAAGCATTTTTAAAAAATTTTTGTTGTTTCTTTCTCTCATTAGAAATTGATTATGTTATCTTGTGTAGATTGATTGGGTTTTCTATATGTATAATCGGATTTTGTTATTGTTCGGTTATTTGTGTATGAATCCATTGGGTATTGTGAAATGATGATTTTAATGCATTCATTGAATCATTTAATTGCATACCCATTGAAATTTAAATAATGCATCATATGTAGTTATTACCTTGATTAATTTGTTTTTCTAATTTGTAATGCTACTACCTAATTAAATCTAGAGATCATATCTTAGGTTATTCGGTGGTTAGGTTTAATTAATGGTCGTATCTTGATTAAACAAAACATAAGTGAAAACTCGGGTTAATTATTAACCCACGATTAATAGTTGCTAGGAGA
>JANZXP010000006.1:8246433-8273155 GCA_027576715.1 Erythroxylum flavicans
TTTCATGCTCATGCATGTGTGAATAGTGATATGTGCATATAAGAATTTATTGTACGTGCATTCATGACAATTGTCCCAGTATAAGTGTGAATAAATGAGGAATTTTTGCAAATATGGATTGTGAGTGATAAATTGAATCAGAGAGGCCGAGGCTCAAAGCGGACAATATCTGCAAGCGGGTGGTCTGGGCTGTTACATGTTAAGTGGTAGATGAAGAATTTTTTATTAAGTTTATGTTGATATATATCGAGGTATTTTAGAAGTTCTGATTATCTTATTAATCATCTGAAAGATTGTGAAAGGATAGTGGGTTGAATTGATGATTGAATATGCAGTGATTGAGTTAGTGATGTAAGATTATCATTTGAGGATGATGCAAGGAATGAAGTGATATTATCAGTAAAAGATCTCAATCCATTTTCAAGCTCATTAATATCACTATTATGCAAATGTGATGTACTTTGCAGAATGTCATAGTAAGTAATATCAGGGAAAGAATGATAATGACCATTAAGCTTATTAGTATAAGATGAGTAATTGGAATCAAGAGGAAATATATGTTTATGAAAAACATCTCTTAAGAGAAAGTGTTCATGACTATCAAAATCATATACTTTGTACCCTTTAGTGCCAGTAGATATCCAATAAAAACACATTTTGCTATAGTTTCAAACTTTTGTATGTGATTATAAAGTGTTAAAGCAAAAAAAAGAGAATTGATGACCTTCATGTGCATATAGAAAGGTGGTTTACCAAAGAGTTTTTTATAAGGTGTCAGATTTTACAATATTTTTGTAGCTATCCTATTGATTATATAATAGGATGTGAGTATGGCTTCTACCTATAACTTTTTAGGAAGTTTAGATTGAAACATAAGAGCTCTAACAACAACAATGACATGTTACTAAGGAGTTTCAACACATGATAAATGTTGTATAATTCCCTTTTTAGCAAAAAATGATTTCATGTAAAGTTTTTTGGCATTGTTTGATCTTACTTGCTTAATTTTCCTATCAAATAATGTCTCAATCAGATTATAAAAGCTAGGTAGGATAAACTGAACATCTGACTTGTGCCTTATAAGATAAACCTAGGTAACTTTAGTGAAATCATCCACCAATGTAAGGAAATAGTGATAACCATTAATTGCAGCATCAGAATATGGTCCCCATACATCAATAAGTAGTGATTAAAAAGGGTGTTTAGTGTTTTTGACATGAGAGGGAAAAAGGAAGTCTCTTTTGTTTTGTCAAGGGACAAATTTCATAAACTTTATTGAAATTAGAAATTATATCAAGTTTGGAATTATGTATAACACTTAATCTGTCATGAGCAACATGAATAAGCCTATAATGTCAAACATCAAACAATGACGACTCTGAATTAGTGTTTACATTGGAAACAAACACTAAATCATATTTATGTATAGTATTAGAGACTTCAGATGTATGATAAGATGACTTTAGGTTGTTTTGAAGAAAGTACAAGCCTACATGTTCTTTAGCATAACCAATCATCATCTGTGGACATTGGCCCTAGATTACACAATGTTTAAATGAAAACACAAAGGAAAGCTTGTGAGTTTTTGTAAATTTACTGAAAGATAAGAGGTTAAACTTGACAAAGGATATGTACATAACATTGCGTATGTGTAGTGACCAAGAGAGTGATGCTAAACCTAGATATGTGACTTGAGTATTTTGTCCATTTCACATCTAAACATATAGATCTTTAACATGCTTGACAATGTACAAGAGTAAAATAGTGCTGCATATATAATCAGAAACACCTGTATCTAACACCCATTTATCATGCAATGATGTTGTAGTAGCTTGAAATGCATTAAGTGTGCTTATGGTGAACGAAAAGCGTAGTCTGAGAGTTATACCTACAAAATTGGTATAGTGTTCATTAATTATACCACTTGGTTCTGTATTGTATACACCTGAGTTAGAGGCTAATGATTGAGCAATTGAAATAGTTTGTTGTGCTTGTACCATTCCTTGTCCACTTAGAAGTGCTAACAATCTTTGCATCTGATTCTTAGTTAGTGTCATTGGAAATGTTTCTTGTATTTAAGTAGATTCACTAGTTTTGCTATTCCCAAAATCACTTCTATTGGATCTAACTGCATTATCCAATGTCTTCCTTTGTATTTTTGATTTGCTAAATTTAAAGTCAGGAGGAAAACTGATTAATTTATAACAATTTTCTTTTGTATGTCATTTCTTTTCATAATGACTGGAATGATTTCTTATTTCCCTTTCTTATTATGTTCTCTGAGAGATGCTAGAGCAGATGATTTAATCAAGTGTAAGATAGACTTTGTATCAATATTCTAGACTTATCTCTCAACACCATATTATAGACCTCTTTTAAGGTATGAACAGGCTTCATCAATAAGACCTACGAAGTTTGATGAGAGTATGACTCATTTAATCCATTCAATAACTTAAAAACAACATCCTTTAATTGTTGTTCCACATAATGATGGAAACAATGTGGATTGTAACTTCAGTGAGGGTAAGGTCTATATAGTACCTAAGTTCCTTAATAATCATGGTTAGTTATGTATAATATACGTCAACAGATTTGTTCCCTTGATCTAACATGGATAGATCACATTGTAATATGCATATTCGATTATCATCAAGTTAACCAAAGCATTTTTTGATTAGTTCCCATATTCTAGCAGTTGAATCTATGTAAAATGTTGTTGAAGCTAGAGATTGACTCGTAGATTTCTATAACCAGGAAGTGATTAAATTGTTACATCTCCATTCATCGTAAAGTGGATCATTAATATCTGGTTTAAAAATCATACCATCACTGAAATCTATCTTATTTCTGATTGAAGGAGCATAATAAACTATCTACTCCATGTTGCATTATCCAGTGCGCTGAGTTTTGGAGATGTAATCAACATGTTGTGATTATCTGCTGGATCAATGAAAAAAAGAGAGTTTGTGTCTTCCATTGGTGACGAAGTTTGTGATGAAACTGAGCTCTAATTCGACATGAGGACTCTGAAAAAGTATAACATACAACTTTAATGTTGATTAAGCTATCATTGAAACCTCATAATCAAGTAGCTTTGGTACCATATTTGAACTTTTAATAATCCAAAAGGAAGAATGAGAGATTGAGTAAAATCTTGAAAGGCTCTCTTATTTCATTCATTTCACTTAGTTGTATATATACAGAGTAATTGTTATAAGTTATATTAAAATAATGACTTCTTTAAGTAATTGAACTAATTATTTTATTGTTATGTACAACTGATCTAACTAACTTATTCCTGCTTTGATTCCTTCTTTTTCCTTAAAAAATAGATTTTCACTTTTCTTCTCACAAAAAGATTAAAGAGAAACTCTATCCAACTAAATAGGTGTTTGGTAAAGCAGAAAAATATGTTTGTAATTGAATATTGATATAATTAATAGTTTATTGTTAATAGTTGGATAGTAATTGATTTTATTGTTTTTTATGGAAACAATTGACATATATATCTTTAAAAAAATTCTACAATTAAATAACAAAAAAAACTAATTATGTTTTAGTCATATAAAGTAGACTATTTTAATCATATAAAGTAAACTCTGCATCTATTAAATATGCATTTTGTTTGAAAGTAAATGCATATGTATAAAAACATACAAGGAACAGATCACATGTTCCCATTATTATATGCCTGTTATGTTCCATTAACATCCATCAATCCAATAAATGAGGTTCACATAAATTAAATGGATGACTGCTTGTAGAATAGGGTAAGCACAAAATAACACGAACATGTTATCTAAACCCAACATATGAACTAATATTTCATAGTTTGTACTTTATTTAGGAGTTTAAAAAACACAAATTTCAAAAGAGAAAAAGACGCTGCAGCAGTCCTATTTTATTAAGTCAACAAAGTATATAAAATCTTTAAAAACAATAAATAAAATTAATATTAATCTCTGGAATTAGTTGATTAAATTTTGGAATGAAGTTTAGTTTGACCACTCTCATCGTTTATGAATTTAACTTATCTGTTAAAACAATGTGAAATTTTTACTGTCCTGTACGGGACACTAACATTTACAAATGTTAAACGCAATTTCTTTTGTTATGCTCGAGCCCTTATCCAATGCTGGCACATAGTGGAGATTTCGGTTGCATATATTTGCTCCATTACAAGCTTCCAATATAAAGAGGGATTTGAAAGCAAGGCGGGCGTGATCATGAGTGCTCTGGTTGACTTCACACTCACAACTAGTGAGTGCGCACCGGATGAAATGCGGCCGTGTGTGGACCTAAAAAATTTTAAGTTTTTGTTTTAAATTTTTGGTGAAGTGGGTGATGACGCTGAAATCAACATCAGTTGCAATAAAACATTTATAATACGACTGTAGTTGAATGTATTTATTGTTGTAAAACAATGATCTTCTCTGTGTATATAAATACAATTACACTTTAGATATAATTATATTTATAGAAAAACTCCTGTAATTATTAAATCAATTCTTAATTTTTAATTATTATACATGTCTGTAATTTATAATTAAAAATCTTGTAATCATTTGCCACCCACTGAGTTCCCTCGGTTACATCTGACCCCTTGTGCCACATGAAGAGGCCATCGCTGCCGATTAAGACCACAGAATAGGGTGTCATTTTCCGACAGTTGTCCGTTAATGTCCGGGCTGATGTTGTGTCACTCGTATGTGTGTGCACTACATCTATGAACCGGTGGAAAGTTTTTGAGTCATTTTTGTGGCACTTTACTCCTAAGGACAAAAAATTACTAGTTGATGTCTTAAAGAAAAGGATCTGACCATTGTCAGCCAGCGAGAGAGATGGTGGTCTAGCCGTGTGTCGGTATCTGCGAAAACGGCTGATGTATCAAAAAACACTCCTCTTGTCTCCTTTCACCTCTATATTGATTAGGTGTCCCGGACCAAGTATTTCTGTTATAGTCACTGCATCCAATTCCAAAGTGGCGAGAATATGGTTGACTTCTACTAACAAGTTTTGGGTCAAGAACAATGGTTTCAAAGGAGAAGAAATGAATCATCTGAAAGAGAGAAATAAATTACTACACGCTTTCTTCGAATATCCGTATATAATAACGGCATTGCACATAAATATAGTTGACCAGGTAAGTCCAACATGTAGATACCAACTACTAATGTTTGAGTGAGTCAATAAGAAAATTGACTTTCTTAACGTATATAGGGGTCATTTAGAAGGAATAGGTCAAGTGTAAACGTAAGTTGACGGACCGAACAAGTTGGAAAAGTTTGTGTTTTAGTTGTATTTATATTTGTTCTTAACTTGCGTTTGCAGGAAAATTTCAACCAGGGAGAGAGAGACTAAATTATCACTTTTTGTGAGTAGAATTAATTTTTTTAAGGTGGAACTATTATTGTAAAAGAAAAGCTGCAAAAATTGAAACAAAAGACGGCAGGCGAAGCAAATGCAAATTGGTGGCTTCATTTATTGAACGGTGGTCGGTAATAGTGCAATCGTATTGGTCTTAATCATCATAAGCCATCTTATAGACAGACCGTCACATGCGGATGCAAGGACACAGTACCAATCATCCTTCGCGACTCAATGTTGAAAGTTGCCCTTTTTTTAAGTTTTTGGTTGGACCCATGCACGCGCCATGCCCTTGTTCTTTCCTTGCTCTGTTCAGTTCATAAAGACATTTGGACCCACTTCATCTCACCTGGATCTGCTGACACGTTTTCAAACATAATCAACCCAATTATGCTCACAAAGGCATATAAACGAAAACCATACTCATGATTTTTCGAAAAATGAGAATATTATGCCACGGAAAATTTCATTCGAGCTGGATTGGATGGGATGCTGATGCTGATGCCTTGCCTATTAAACACGTCGAAAGCAAAAGGATCTGAGAGTTAGGAGATTAAAGATGAGACAGTAACATGGGAACTTACAAAAGATGGATGGATGCCCTTCGAATGTTATAAAATGATGAATCAAGCACATATAGAGACGGATTTACCAAGTGTGAAGCTTTTTAAACATACCCCATCATTTTCTTACCGAAAATCTAGTTGAAAGGCAATCATCGTGAAAATGGAGTTAGCGTGAGTAACGCAGAGTCCGTGGATTTAGTTTCTTTTGACTCTAAGCTACAATTGAATACTGAGAAGCAACGACTATGAATTCTAAACGACAATGCAATGCAATCTGTCCTTTTTCTTTCTTCCAAAATTTGGAATAATAAGAGATGCACAAAGTTATCGTTATATGTAGCCCCGTGTTCCAAGCAACACGAGACTCCATCACTCTACAAACGCTCCAAGTTGAAGGTGTTAAGAGACATGAGAGCCCCAATCTTTGGATCTCTTTCTGCGTTTTTGGTCCACATCCATACGGTGGTGTTACTAAGCAAAAAGTGCAATATATGCATAAAAAAACGAGAAGAGGTTCACGAGCTCCCTACCTACACGGTCAAACAGTCTTCACATAGCTCTTGTCGTCTTCTCGTTCCACCTATTTTAACTTTATTCGCACACACTCTTCTTTAATCTTCCCAAATGCTCACACCGTAATATTTTCATACCATTTTTTACGTCATGCATAATACCTTAATCTTACAAGTAATCCAAAATCAACCTACTAACAAATATTTGAGGAATGTGACACTTCGTCCATGACAATGTTTCGCCTTTCGGATCGAACGGAGGTTTTTAATGTTTTTTCAAGTTCGAAGTGTTTATAAATCCTGAGGCCTGAGCACATGCAAATTCAATGCCCACACGCCTTGAGATCCACACTAATTATGCGGGAACCATTAATTCATCAACTTAGGACTGAGAGGAAATGATCAAAGTCAAACGTAAACAAGAAGTCCATTTAAATCTGTTGTGTTTAACTATACATGATAAATCACGTTTTCACTAGCTTTTAGGGTCTCAAGATATAATCTTCCTAAGATTCAGGCTTCAAATCTCAATTTTACGAGCTAAATGAGTGAATTTCATTACCAAAAAAACAACAAACGGTGGTCCTAAATAAATACATTATAGTAAGTAGTTACTACATTCACAAATACCAAATTTTAATTTTAGTTCCTATATTCAGGATCCGACCATAACGTCTATGACCTTACCAGTGTTTTTAAGTCTTGTCCGTCTCTCTTACGTATCGTAAATTGTATTCCTCTGCTTGTTTGTATCTAAGTAGAACCCATTTACTCTCTCTCTCTCTCGCTTTTTTAATTACATGAAATGCAAGAAACCGATAATATTAAAGAAAATTGAGTAAAAAAGTAGCTACAGTTATGGCAAACAACTACCAAAACCCGAGAACAGAAACCGACCCGATTCAGCCTCCTTCTTTCTCCATTAAAAAGGCACAACGAACAACCCCACACAGAGACGACAGATACATTGCTTAGTAACCAAGTGTGATTTTCTCTGCTCTTTGGATATGTCCCATTCTTTGTTCGCTTATTCACTCGGTTTCTAATCACCATCCACTTGGAAGACATTAAAACAGAGCGAGAGGAAAGTGTGTTCTTTGTTTCGGTTCTGTGGAAGATGCAGAAACGGCGGCGTAGAGCGGTGGTGGTGTTGAGGAAGATGATAACGTGCGCCGTGTGCTCAGTAGCCATGGTGGCGCTCATGTCGGTTCACCTCCACGTGTTCCCTTCCTCCAGAGTCCCTAACTTTCTTGATCCTTATACGCTCCCTACTGCCACCGTACGTTTCGATTATCTCTGTTAGGTGTATCGTTATTCACTTTCCTCTGGGACCTTCTTTCTGCTGCCGCTTGATGATTCACTGTACCTCCTGAAATTTTTGTTTAATTTTTCTTTTTGGTCTTTAAACATTTTTTTATTTTTCTCTTTTTTTTTTAAATTCCAGTTTTCGAATGTTTGATTGATACAGTGTCACTGACTATTCGGAGTTGGTAAAATGGTCGATTAGAAAAGGAATTCATTTTTCTTGTTTAACAAAATGGATTTGTTTTTGCCTAATTGCGATTTTTCATGAGAAAGCTAATTAGTTATGATGAAATTGAATTGGAATAACAGAGCTTAAGAGCTGAGGAAGGGCAAAGCTTGAGGAGCGAGCTCACTCCGCCTCACCGGTCCAAAGGGCCTCTTCCCTCTCACAAGGTCTTATTTATTCCTACAACCCATCAGTTCATTTTATATAGAACAGGTCTTTCATTTTAAAGGAAGCAATCACAGATAATGCTAATTACCATGTGTATGTACTAAAGGAGATCTTTCGTTTGAGTGTGCGTGTGTACATGTTTGATTGGGTAGAGGCTCGTGGGTGTGGTATGGATGTATGTACTAAGACAAAACAGTCATGCATCTTTCATGTTTTCACTCCTTTAGATTTGACAGTTTGGTGGTGCTACTGGGTATTCCGGCATCGCTTTGCTATGGAAGAATCCACATAATCGCGGCTATGTCCCCTGTTCGCTTCCTAGTCGCGAATATACTCGTAAGTTTTTTTTCTTTGAAATATGATCTTGTGTTGCTCCTGATAAATCAGTGTGTATGTGATTTAACAATTCTTTTACTGGTGGGCATGCAGCTCCTGCAAAGTCGAGAGGTTACCTTCTAGTTCATGCAAATGGTGGGCTTAACCAGATGCGAGCTGGGGTCAGCATCTACCGTTTCTTGTTTTAACAAATACTTTTCTTGCTTTTCCTGGTAGTTATGGTTCTATCAACCACCTGAATGTTGAAGCTTTCCGTTATGTTTTCTTGTTAGAAAAAAGATACAATTCATTTCTGCTTGCCTCCTAATTCTTTCTACTTTGCCTTTTTTCTATATGCACCTTTTCTTATTACGCTTCTCATTAGAATTTCCATTTTCATATCCGCTCTGTGGAATTCTTCAAGCATTCGTATTGTTACATACTTTATAATCAGCTTGAAACAATTTATGATTTCTTCCTGTGCCCAGATTTTGGTTTTCATGTTCCATATGCATCGATTCTTGCTCTTCAACGTCTCTCCTAAATGCAGTTCTCAGTTTCATGACATTGTTTTCAGTTTTCAGTTCTCAGTTTCCTGAAATTGTTTTCATATTCAAGACAATAATTGATCTTTATTAATATGTACTATTATCTTGACTAGTTATTAATTTTAAATTAGTTTTGCATCTTTTTTTTTTTTATAGTCTCAAGATGTTGTCATTCTGAAATGCAGATATGTGACATGGTGGCTGTTGCTCGTATCATAAATGCTACTCTTATAATCCCAGAGTTGGATAAACGGTCATTTTGGCAAGATTCCAGGTATTGTTGACTCTCTAAAAATTATTTTATTACACTTTATCCTCTCCATCTTAATGAGTTCATAACTTTGTTGTCCACTTATTGTGCAGCAATTTCTCAGATGTTTTTGACCAAGATCACTTTATCAATGCTCTAGCTAACGATGTGAAGATTATGAAAAAGCTTCCAAAGGACATAGTTGGTTCTGCCAAACTAGTTAAGCATTTTAGAAGCTGGTCTGGTTTGGACTACTACCAGGATGAGATAGCAAGCCTGTGGGAAGACTACCCGGTATATCTGTTGAAACAGTTCAGCCTGTTTTGCTTTCTTGGTCTAAAAGTGTTTTGTCATTGCAATTAATCAATAGGTTATTCGAGCAGCCAAGTCTGATTCTCGCCTAGCAAATAACAATCTTCCTCCAGACATTCAGAAACTGCGATGCCGTGCATGTTATGAAGCCCTTCGCTTTGCACCTAGAATTGAAGCAATGGGAAAAGTAAATGAGTATACAATTTTCTCTTCATGATTTAATGCAGTGTATGTTTCTCTTGCAACATACTTGATGACTATCATTAAGAATTCTTTCACATTCACCTTATAGTTGTTGGTAGATCGAATGAGGTCCTATGGCCCATATATTGCTCTACATTTAAGATACGAGAAGGATATGCTAGCTTTTAGCGGATGCACGTATGGTTTATCCCCTGTTGAAGCGGATGAATTAAAGACAATAAGGTACTGATATTTGTGCTGTAAGTTCCTTAGAAATCAACAAAATGTACTAGACTCTATATTGGTGATTAATACTTGCAGAGAAGAAACTGTGCATTGGAAAGTGAAGGAGATTGATGCCAGGGAGCAGAGATCTAAGGGTTATTGCCCATTGACACCCAAAGAGGTTGCAATGTTTCTCACTGCTCTCGGATATCCATCAAACACACCCATATACATTGCTTCTGGAGAGATATATGGAGGTGATACTCACATGGCTGATCTAAGAACGCGCTATCCCATTTTGATGAGTAAGGTTTGTATTTGTGATGACTTAGTCTTATTGATAGTTGTGCATTTCCCTTTTTGTTTACCGTATTGGAGTTTATCTTTTGTCAAAAAGAAAATAATGTGTCTTCCATAGATTGTAATACCAACTAAAAAGAGCTGTCATTCGACAGAATTCAGTTTCCCTTAGTTTAAAATGCCTTGTTCATGTTAAATTATACTTAGTAATTTCTTGCTCATTTCATCACCAAAGCTATAAGAATCCTCAAATTGAGTGGTAAATGGTAATATTTGATTTCAAATCCATTGTAGTCTGATATAGGATAAATTCAAATCTCTCTCTTGCACTTTTAACACACAAAAAACCACATAAAGAAACAATAGGGACATTTTGTCTCCAATTGTTGATATTATGAGACATCAGGCGAAACCAATAAAAAATTTATGTGCCTCACTGGCCATCCAGTGTTGATTTACATCCATCATATCATTATTTTTTCAGGAAAAGTTGGCCTCTGTTGAGGAGCTTGAACCATTTGCTGATCATGCATCTCAAATGGCTGCTCTTGACTATATTGTGTCCATTGAAAGTGATGTGTTCATTCCGTCGTACTCTGGAAACATGGCAAGAGCAGTTGAAGGTCATCGTAGGTTTCTGGGACATAGGAAAACAATTTCTCCAGACCGGTAATTGTCCCTTTCTGTTACTTATATCGATCAGCTGCTGTGAATTGTAGTTGTCTTTTGACCATCTCCAATTGTCAACAGGAAAGAACTTGTTCGTTTGTTCGATAAGGTTGACCGTGGAAAATTGAGAGAAGGGAAAAAGTTATGTTATCTGATCACAGAACTACACAAAAAGAGGTATGTGATTCTGAAAATTCTCAAGCCTTGCATTTTTATATGTATTTGGTAATTGATCAAATGATACAGACATTTCAAACAATTTAGAGTATGATATAGAAAAGAATCGATTTCTTGAACCAGTCAACATGTACAATTCCGTAAACATTAAGCCAAGTGCAAATTTTCATTTCCTCCGTTGCCTCTGGTTGCTCAGACAAGGTGCTCCAAGGAAGAGAAAGGGTCCTATCACAGGAACAAAGGGCATGGATAGATTTCGGTCAGAAGAAGCATTTTATGTAAATCCTTTGCCCGATTGTTTATGTCAGAGACCATCAATGAATGTGAACACTTCTCTGGTAATCAAGTAGGCTTTGATGGCTGTAAGTGCAAGTTTCTTCATCAAAAAAATCTCTGGCCTGCATCAATCGCAGCAAATCTATGAATCATAGTTCAATGAAGGTGCTGCTAGCTGGCTGTGGCTTGGCTGGAATAAGGGACACGGAGCGTATGTATATATATTTAGCTACCTATACAGCAATACCGAGGAAAAGGGACAATATGATCGGCTGCAGAAGGGAGAATAGGACAACCGAATCTGAAAGCAGAGCCTTACACACTGGGGCGGGGGATAAGTGATTCATTCATTGGCTATACACTTTAAAACTTTACAATATACATGTTTTTTCTTTTTTTGGGAGAAAGGTGCATGTATATGATTCATAGTCATTCAAGGCTCATAAAGTGACGGAATCATTATTATTTCTATTTTTCACAAACTTTGTGTTATATTTCAATAATGTTGTTCGTCCCTCACCCTCTATGATTTCTATATTTGCGAAAGAGCTGTAATAAGTAACTTGCGAAATGTTGAACCATACGTGAGCCAAGTGAACTCAACCCGAACGACTTGATGGGCTAATCCTGAAACTGAATGGGTCTGAGGCTATCAACTTAACCCATGACGTTTACTCCAAGAATTTAGAAGTTATGCCCATTGTTATCATCCTCGATCCTATTGGCAACCAGCAAGCGGTCATTGGTGAGAGCATTTCATGGATAGCGACATGGGCGGATTTTGGATTTTACAGATTTGTAAACAGGATGCATTTAGAAATCAAACCTGCAACTGGATTGGGAATCAATCTTTTACAGGGGATATACCCAAATGTACTATGAAACCTGATTATGAGCTGGACTTAGAATAGAAAAGAACCAACCAGATCAGTGGATGGATGGCCCAATTGGAAGAAACTTGAGGATCAGGAAAAGATAACACATATCTCAGTGACAAACACGCGCACTCCACCACCATAGACTTGACATATCTTCTCTTTTGCTCTTAACGTTTACCAACTCCGAGCTCCTCTGCATTACTGTTTTTGTGGCGGAGAGCAGTAGTTGAAGAACAACATGGGAGTTTCTTTCTTGTCCGCAATGCCTTCTCTCGTTCACTTCCCATCTCTTGGAGCTACCACTCGATGCCCCTCCCAATCCCAGACTGTGAGTTTGGTTCCCTCAACCTTCTGCATTATAGAAATGTGGGCAAGTTTTCTGGTACAAGTTATATATAAATACTTCTGCTTCTCTTTATATGAATGAGAATAGGGTGCTATAAGGTGCAGTAAGATTGAAACTGATCTCTCTAGCGGAACCGGAGTCCGGCGTAGAGATGTTTTGAAATGCTTCTTAAGTGCCTCCATCGGTATGGTAAGAGACACTTTTTTTATTACTGAAAAATCAATTAGTTATATCCACAACGTTGGCAAACTTGATGGCATAAACACAACTTTGAAAGAAAATTTTCGTATACAATGTGAGCCATAAATGTATCTTTTTCTTTTGTACTCTTTCCTCTTAACTCATATAATAGCTTGATCAAGCAGCTGGTTGATGCAGAAACCTTTATGACCATGTAAAAATTTTCTTCAGAAAACTCAGAAATCCAATTTGGAATGATATGATGATGAGTTTTTGCCAGTTGTGATTTGATCCTAGGGAATTATATCAAGCTCAGGATCTTTTGTCGATATGGCTAATGCCGCTGATATTGTCCAACGTAGACAACGCTCTGAATTTCAATGTAAGTGCTTCAAAGATTAGCTTTCCATGTTATAAGACCAGCTGGAGTTCTGCCCAATTTCCTTTTCTTTCCTGCAGCAAATATCAGGCAGACATTTTACACAGCAATAAAGGTAAGCGATAAGATCCTGTCTGCAAGTCTTGATTTATCTCATCATCCTTGCCTTGTGCTTTAAATTTCGCTGTTTGTACATAAATCTCAGGGGAAACCTGAACTCATCCCATCTATACTTCAATTGGCACTTAACGATGCTATGACTTATGATAAGGTCAGACAAAACATTTACCTCTCATTGCAGTGAAAAAGAAAAACAAAGTTGAAAAGAGAACCTAATTCAGTGACATCCTTTGATTAAGTTTGCAGGCTACAAAATCTGGTGGTCCAAATGGATCCATAAGATTCAGGTATTTATTACATACTAGGAATCAGATGTTTAATTATGTATCGAATTTATAGTTTTTCTCTTTTTAACAAGTTCTGAGTTGGTCCCTTTTACGTTCATACTATAACGGAAGTTGGTTTAGTATTTCAGCAACTTTAAGTGCTTCTTTTCACCTTTTTGGTTCCTTCTTGATTGCATGAAGCTCAGAGATAAGCCGACCTGAAAATAAGGAGCTCTCTGCAGCAATGAATTTGTTGGAGGATGCAAAGAAAGAGATAGATTCATATTCCAAGGGTGGACCCATCTCCTATGCAGATCTTATCCAATATGCAGGTTATATTCTCAAGTTTGTTCCGTGTTCCTAGTTACAACGTTGTCATATGAGGCAATTGCATGAAGACAAAATGAAGCGAGTTAGTTCCTTGATTTTTCTTATTCTTTTCAGCACAAAGTGCCATCAAGACTACATTTCTTGCTTCTGCCATTCGCAAGTGTGGTGGTAATGAAGAGAAGGGAACCTTACTATACACTGCTTACGGTTCAAATGGACAGGTTTTTTTTATTTTTTCATTTGATTGGGTTATAATGCAGTTGTATAAATTGCAGCTTTACGTATGGAAATTGCATCCTGTAGACTACACTAGAAATTGTTGCACCACACGTAAAGACTACTGGACGAGATTTGCTTGGTGTATCACAAAGAGGTGCCAACATATAACATGAATATTTGATTCATCTGCAGTGGGGTTTGTTTGACAAGCAATTCGGGAGGACTGATGCCCAAGAGCCAGATCCGGAGGGGAGGGTCCCCCTGTGGGAGAAAGCAACTGTAAAGCAAATGAAAGACAAATTTTTAGCAGTTGGTTTTGGTCCCCGACAGGTATGTTCTGAGTTTTTTCAATAGAAAGAAAGCACATGTTGCCTACGCTGCAGAGATCTTGTACCAACAATAGAAAGAGATGCATTATCGCAACTGATCTTGTTCTATTCTTGCATTTCATGGTTTGCCAGTTAGCTGTAATGTCTGCATTTTTGGGTCCTGATCAAGCAGCTACTGAGGATTTACTGGCTACTGACCCTGATGTTGCACCATGGGTTGTCAAGTACCAACGGAGTCGGGAGACGGTGTCACAGACAGATTATGAGGTCTGTGCAACAATTACTGAGAGGGTGCACAGATCACCTAGTTTGTAGAAGCATTCGTGTCCTAGTATTTGCCTTAGATGAATTGGTTATATTTTTCTTATTCTTTGTGTGCAAATGGTTTCCATTGCAGGTTGACCTGATCACTACAATCACTAAATTAAGTTCCTTGGGCCAAAAAATCAATTATGAAGCGTATACCTATCCCGTGCAAAGAATTGATGTTACAAAACTGAAATTATAGAGGAAGCAAAGGGCATTCAAGGATCAGCAATCTTTGTTTTGCATTTTTTTGGCATGTTTATGCTGCGTTAGACTCTGTAAACAGCAGTTACCTTAAGGTAATTTTTTGTTTAAATGTAAATTACCCTCAAGTATTGCATTAGATCATTGGAGATAGTATTAATTACTCTACACTAACCAGAGTGCATCCCTGTGTCCCTAATTCCAATAACTGTGGCAATGGTTAAATTTTCTTTTATTTGCATATTGTCAAATATGAGATGACTGTCCGTGGCCCCTAGCAAATCGAAGTTCTCTAGTCTAGTTTAGTGTATTTAAGGGGTATAAAAAATTCATAGACGTGTAACAAAGTGGCATACACAAGACAATAAACAATTTATTTAACCTCGATGTTGATGTTATCTTCAGTCTACACCACCTAACAACAGTCATATACATTTGCCAAGGGTATTATCCAAATGTCAAGACAAATGCTTGGATTCTCCCGACCTTGTACTATCCTTGTCAAGACAAATGCTTGGATTCTCCTGACCTTTCTCCCGGGCAATTACTCTTCCTCAACGTTGTCAGTAAACGGCAGTGTGCTTCTCTGTAACAAAACAGACCTTGTATTTCCTTGTCTTTTGGTACCAAGAAAGTCCACCCGACTAATAACGGACACGCCCTCAGGTCGTAAATCCTCCCGCTGCTGATAAGTGGTGAAATGTGTAAACAAGACAAATCATCCAAATGTGCCGTCCATTAATGATTCCCAGCACAAAGCCAACTAAAGTGATCCAAATTATCCCCTTGCGGATTTAGGAACTATAGACTCCAGCCCACCCATGAATGGTCTCAACGGCTGAGGGATAATGACACTGCCATCTTCCTGCTGGTAGTTTTCCAGCAGGCAGACTATCATACGAGGAACTGCACAGGCTGTTGCATTTAGGGTGTGGACAAAAACCGGTGGAGCAAGGTTGCCTTTTCCCTTTTTAGGATTCATTGCAGTGGGTGTTGATGGGCGATAGCGGATTCCTAATCTGCGACTCTGGTAATCAGTACAATTTGATGCACTTGATATCTATCCCGTAGGACATCATGTCAAACACCAACAACCATAAAGACTCTGAGTTAAAAGGAAGAGTTGCAAACCAAATAAAAGGGATGTTTATAGACAATGACAAAACGAGTTTCAGAAAGTAAGTGGAACAAATTTAAAGGTGTCTTAGTTAATGGAAACTGACATAAGTTTAATACCTCACCATACCGTCCCAAACCAGGCATCCATGCCTCCACATCAAACTTGCGGTAAGCAGGTGCACCTAAATCCACAGAGGCCATATCCAAAGTTCTGTAGGGAATATGAAGATTAAAACAAGTGAAAGGAAACGTAATTAGAATCAAACAATCACCCAAGAATTACAGAACCACCAACTTGTAATGTAAACCAAGTGATGAGAAGAGGTCTTCTTCAATCTTGATGAGCTCCTCGTGGTAGAACTCACTCTCCTCTGGTTGACAAAATATGAACATCTCCACCTTGCTGAATTGGTGGACACGATACAGACCCCTGGTCCAAATGGCAACATCTTCATTGTTCATCCAAGCATTTCTAACACAAAATTTGGATACATCGACGGAAAACATAAACCAAATACGTAAGGAAAAAGCTAATATTAAAACAAATAAAAAGCTCACGAGTGAGTAAACATATGTGCTTTATGTGCCATAAGTCTCAGATGATAATGGTACAAGTTAGATTCTAACATCTATCTTGATCATAAATACATGCACAGAAGCACTTTTTTATCAATAATTCTTAAATAACATCGTATCTAGTAAGCATGTACTTATTGGCAGTTATTTTGACACCAGTTACTAAAGATAAGTTTCAGTAAGTTTCATCATCAGAAGGAACAGTTATTATTTCCTTTATGATATGAACAGAATATATATCAGAGGAAACTCTTGTAAAAACAATGCACGGAAGTTACAGAATATAAACTTCTTTCTGCATTCTTTGAAAGAAGATTTCAAGTTTTTATAGAATTGTTTAGTACTGAAGTTCACTGCAGATACATCCAGTGTTGAAATCCTGTATAGCCAAGAGCACTAACACTCATAAATATGGAATTGTACCCAACGCGACTTTGGCCTCTATTAACTAACGACCTTATCATGGTTTGTCGGAAGGAAATCTGGAATAGGACCTCAGTCATGCTAGTGGATGTTCCCAAACAATAATGCTGGACACAGATAATTCACAGGACGCCCTTTGGGCAAAATTACAAAAACTTAAAATATACCAACATTAGCCAGATATTACCTAGTTGCAGTGCCTGCAGCACCTGCCTCTGTACGGAAGCAATGGGAAAAGGCAACATATTTCAAAGGTAGTTGTGACTCAACAAGGATGCTATCCATATGTATTCCACCCACAGGAATCTCAGCCGTGCCTATGAGGCATTGGTCGCTATACTCAATGGAGTAAACCTGTCAATCATCTGAAGCAACTAAGTATGTAACAACGAATTCACCTGTCAATCATCTGAAGGAACTAAGTATGTAAAAATGAATTCAAAGACCAAAGCTTTATAGTGGGCTCAAGATAGGGTGCACTAAGGAGAAAGAGAGGCTAATCCCTATTTTCGGTTGAACATTAGCCCATTAGACTCCTATTTGTACCAAAAAGAAAAGACCAGAGTTCTATAATATACAACAAAAAGGAATAACACAATCTTTCAAAGGAAGTGCCCTTTGCTTGCTGGTAACCTGGGCTCTGAAGCAATTTTCATAAAGGATGCAACCAAACAACCAAATATTTGCAATCCCAAGCATAAGTTTGGTCCATGTGTGCCCACCATGCGGTGCAAAGTTTCTCAGCTTCACAGTCGAGATGTTGAGTTACATAATTATTGCAAATGAACTTGGAATCAATTAGTAATTCCATTAAATAATGAGCCAGGGAACCAACCTGTGTATTATCTCCTCGAGGTTGGAAGCCACATTTTTCAACAACTGAGGATCTTACAATCTCTGGGGTTGTTAGAGGTGTGAAGCCCCTTTTCATGACTTCTGACAGAGTCCAGTTGATAAGGGCCATTTCTAGCATAACTGCTTCATTCTTGAGATAGTAGAATTTCGACCCACTGACCTGCTCAGCCAGAAAAAGTAATATGCATAGTGATCATAAGCCAATCTTCTTATGCAAAAACCAAAACTAAAGATTCCAGGGGCTGATCAAAGCAATGGAATAATAGAGCTCTAATGAACAATTACATACACATATCGAAAATAATGACACCATGAATGTATTCAAAAGGGACAATGATGAGGCATGTGTTTGTTTTTCTTTTCTGCTGCACCAGACAAAGTTTGTAATTATTCCTGAGGAACGTCAGGTTAACCAAACTAAAGTACAGATGGTGTATGTTAGAGACAACAACAAGGTGCTCTCCTAATTGAGAACTAGTGAATCCTGCAAAGAAGATAGCTTTTGCTTTGCATGAACACAAGTGATCAAAAAAGTCAATAAGAAGCCATCTAGGTCATTATAAAATCAAACTTGTTACCAAAACTGTAGCTTTAGTCTATAAGTAACCTACATTAAATGCTTTGGTACCATGGATCCAATAGATGCAGTAGCACCTTAAATCAGATAAAAATAATACCTCGGCAGCTGAATCAAAATCAAAGAGGTCCAACTCTTTGCCAATTTGAAGATGGTCCTTCACAGGAAAACTGAACTCACGTGGAGTACCCACCTACAACAGAAAATAAAAGTTTAACTGCATTGCATAATTCTTTCAACAACCGCAACCACATCTGCATGCCCAGAACACACAGCGAGAAGTGATCGGTGGTGTTACCATTTTTCTGACTGTGGAACAATCTTCATCCCCGATGGGAACATCTGCATGTGTCATGTTAGGAATGCATTGCGCTTCCTGCTGAAGTTCATCAGTGACTTTGAGCAGGTCTTCTTCCAAAGTCAGGAGTCCTTCCTTCAGATTCTTTCCTGAATACAGAACAAAGACAACAAAATTTGAGCTATTAGGAGATAAATAAGAAGAAAAACAAGATTAAATCTTCCAGTAATACCTTCCTCAACGAGTTTCTGACGCTCTGAGGGCTCTAATTTTCCTTTCATCTTATTGGCAACCGCATTCCTTTCTTCCCTAAGCCGCTCAACTTCCTGTTATACGGGAATCTGAAATTAGATGAAATGCGAAGCAAATCAGTTCCTTCTTTTCTTTTTATATTTGATTCCCGAAAAGGACGGACCTTTTGGAGGGACAACATTTGGTCATAGAGGCGAAGCACAAGATCCAGATTAGCAGCGGAGTTGCGATTCTTGATGTTGAGAGCAACAGCATCTTTATTATTTCTTATCCACTTGAAATCTATTGCTGCTTTCCATTGCGCCTTCACCACTAATATTTTAAACTCAACTCAATGAAGCTCAGAACAAAATTAAAGATTAAGAAGAAAAGGAAAGCGATAAAATTCAACACCTCTGCTGTCCGTCAGTTGAACAGCAGCAGCAGTCGTAGAGAATGCTCGAGGCAGACGTTGACATGGTGGGGAGTATCTGTGGCGGGAAAATGAAATGGGGACGAAGGTAATGGAAAGCGATTTAAAAATGAAGCGCGACGGAGAAGAAGATGAAGGAGTGGTAGCTAGTTTCAGGGTCTGCAAGGTTGTGCCACAATAAAACCCCATCTCTTTTATTTCGCTGATGCTGAGGTAATGTGTTTCGTGTCCTGGATGGACTGATTTATCAAATAGGTATATGATTTCTGAAAGTCGTTCACTTGTATATGAATTTTGTTTTGGGCTTATGAAAAATCTCTCGTTTCAAAAATTTGTTCAAAATCTTCTATTGTTAATGAGACAAATATCTCCTCTAAAATTTTTATTTAAAAAACATTGGGGATAAAAAAACCACATCCTTCCCTTTCCCAAAGACTTTAAAAATTCTCCAAGTTTCAAAAAACATTCCTTATATTTAATTTTTTAATAAAAATCTTAGCAATAACTTTTATTAACAAATTTGGTCCATGTAAACTAATTAAATTTAAGTAATGTAAATTCCAACTTGAAAACTCTCGTTCTCTTAACCTGAAAACTCCCACTTAATCCTCCTAACTTGGCTTTCCTACCCTTTAAATATCTAAATAAACTAATCTTTTTTTCCCCTCCAAATCAAAAGATCTTTGAATTGTTGGTGAATAGTGAATCCCATCAAATCCTCTGTTTCACATACTCTATTTCAACGATGTTCTATTAAATCTCATTTATACATTTATACAGGGTCCACGTAAATGTGTAAATGAGATTTAATAGAATATGGTAGAAACACCATAACCAGTACAGGAGATCTGATCCCTTAGTGAATTAGCTGAAGAAGACATATCATTACTGAAATCATCTCTTATCTACTTCAAACACTACACTACTATTATGACTTTACTCATTCATCTCCATGTCCTCCTTTCAAAATTGCTACTTCTCAAGTCTTCGATAAAGATAACATTGGGTCAGGCTAGTCTCGGGTCAAAAGGGTCAAATTTTTGTCAATTGAGTCCATCTTGTTGACTTTAAGTCAGATTAACTTCAGGCATAAATGTCATCCCTAGTTTCATACAATCTCCATCTCGTCAAAGCTATTGATTCTCAGGCCTTTTTTTTCTTCATTTATCTTACTATATATTTGTGTATGATCAGCTAAATAAGTTCTTTTTCTACCATAAAGGTGTATGCTTTTATCGAATTCTCGATTGCATTGTCCTTTCACTTGTGTTGCAATGTTGTGGATTCTATAATGCGATATTTCTACTGCTAATCATTTATTCTTTCTATTTTAGCTATTGATAGTATTTTCCTTTGTTATCATTTACTCTTCCTAGTCCATGCCATTAAACTCTTTAATTATCTTTTGGATGGAATTCCAGTCATTTGTATGATTTTTTATATGATTCTTTCATATTATCAGGGAATCATCTACTACTTTTATCAAATGTTTAAAAACAAGGTTGACTTGATTGTATAGTCAATTAGTTGACATTAACATTTACAGGTGAGGCTGGGAATGAAGTCAACCCTTGCAAAATGAATCTTGAAGAAGTTGGAGTTAAAAAACTTATAAAAGGTATGTAAATTGGGCATCTTAATTGTTGGGTTTAAACATTATATTGTGTTTTTTGAAATGCAGATCATATATATTGTGTTTCCATTTTTGCAGTTTTTTTTGGTTTAAAGGTTGGTTTTTCATCTCTTTCGATTGTTGTATTTCTTCTATAATAGGTGATTCTAGCTACTGTCCTTTCCATTCTTTTTGGATATCAATGGTTTTGTGTAGAACATTCAAAGTAGATTGTGGATGACATAAGACAAGTCCTTTCTATTTATGTTTTAAAGCAATCTCCATATCAAGTTCACCACCAAAGATTTCAAAGAATGTCCTAAGTGGGCCAGAAATTGGTTGAGCCACCACTTTGATGCTCAACTAGGGTAAAACCGACCTTTAGGATACCATATATAGACAATAAACACATAACCATCCTTTGTAATAGTAACTAATGTAAGATTGTCTTTATTTTTAAGATCCTACCTAAAACAAACTATAGTCTTATTACTATCCATACTGGAAATTCTTAGATTTTAGGATTAATTTGTAGCTTTAATTCTCTTAAGATCTAGTTAAGTTGCCACTCTACATCTTAGTTTCAGCACAGAGATTAGGATCGTATGAAAAATTCTCCTTCCTAGTAGCAATCATTCAAAAAAGATTGGTTGCTTAGTTTAAAACTAGGAAATATAGAGTCTTTGTAAGAAATTCTACTTATTGTCTAAGATACCTAAACTTTGGCATTAGACAATCTCATAATTAAAAGGTTGGTTGTTTACCACTAATGTCAAACTTTATGCTTATGCTAAAAATTTTATTTTAATTTTTTCACTCCAACATACCCAACTTCATATATCACTAGTTGGATCTTCCATTAATGGCTTTCAAACCCCAAAAATTGATGAGTAACCCCAGTGAAAGAACATCTTGGAACTCCCAATAGTTGTTTACCACCATTTTTGAGTAGTTTGATGCTTCTCTCAATAAAAATTGGGAATCCTTAAAAAACAAGAAAATGAATTACCATGCCACTGAGAGAAAGTAAATACTTGTACACTCTAAGAAGAAAGTTTTTAGTGGTTTCATAAATAAAAACAAAATATGCAGACCTAAAATGCATTATTTTATACATTTTAAATAGTTAAAATCGTTCAAAGAATTGACAAAAGTTTAAATGTTCTTCCATTTATAGGCTATTATACTTTAAAAACTAAAATCTTATTAAAAAAATTGTTACATATATCCTTTAGAAGTTATAGCATATTTTCATGATGTCACTTCTTATATCTTATAATCAAAGGATGTGTTTTAAGTTTCAAATCATATTTCTTTAAGATTGGTTGGATTTTTAATTAAATATTTTACAACTTTTTTTGTCTTTCTTATTTGACAGACCCCAGTATTGAGTTTCAATTTTAATATAGTGTTACCTTCAAATTTACCCCTACTATGCATTGTGAAGGAGGAAAAATATATAATTTTGGAGTAAAGTCAAATCATTTGATGATGCTACAATTTATATATACTGTAAGAGACTTACACTATAGAGAGGTTGGAGTTTTCAGTTATAATTTCCTCGAAAGACTTTTGAGGATGGCATTAGAAACTTAAGAAGTGAGACTCACATCATTGACATGATTAATTTAATTGAAAAGAAAAGCTACAAGATCATGGAGGTACTTTTAGATATTATTAAATATACCTTATTGAGAATAAAAGAAATTTAAAATAGGCCGAAACAAGTTGGTTTTGAGGATGTAGACTATGATCAGGCTACTTGCAAAGTAGGTTAACAAGTACTTTAAGTTGTTGGTAAGGTGAACAAGGTGATTATGATGTTGTAGAGATTAACCTACTTTTAGGGAGGGCAAAAGCTTGACACAAATGATGTAGATAATATTGAATTTGATGATCTAACATATAAGGGTGAGAAAGGAGAAGTTAACGATTTTGATAATTCTAGTTCATTTGATTTAAGGATATATTTGATTAGGTGGTCAATGAAGAGGCCGCGGATAAGATTCTTCGTGGTGGTGTACAAGATATCCTAATAGATAATATACTATATAAGCATAAAAATTCAAAAGAGTTTAGGGGAGTGGATAACAATTGAGAGAAAAGAAGGGAGAAGAAGGCCTAAGTTCTCAGAATTTAAAGTAGATAATGATATGTTGAGGCTAATTGATTTAAAGGTTGGTGTGTTATTTGATTCGGTGAATGCATTTAAATAAGCTCGAGTGCAGTATAATGTTGAGAAGGGTTTTAATTATCTATATGTAAAAAATAAAAAATCTAGAATAATTGTTGTTTGTAAAAAGGGTTGTAAATAAAGAATACATACTTCTTCAACACAACATAGGACTGCATTTCATGTTGATATATTTCATCTATCTGTAAGTGTGGTCAATAACACTAGAATAAAAAATTTAAAGCACTTAGGATTACAAAGAAATACATCCCATATTTGAAAGGTTTCCTTACGTAAGATATTATAAGGCTTAAGGATGCATTTTTAAGGGACTTAAATGTTGAGATTACAAATAAGAAAGCATATAGCGAGAAGAACTTTACATTAGAATATCGGTAAGTAAAGAGGGAAAACAATTTAAGAAATTATGGAGTTATAAATTAGCTATATTGAAGTATAATCTAGGTAGTTCTTTGATACTATCAAGAAGATACTTTTGATTCCATATACATATTCTTGGATGGTTATAAAAAGGGTTTCTTTGCTAATTGTAGGCATGTAATATATATCAACGGTTGTCGCTTTAAGGGCAAGCGTAAAGGGTAATTACTATCAGACATCGAACTAGATGCAAATAACAATAAATTTCATTCAAATGGACTACTGTTAAAATTGAGAATCAAGTATCATGGAAATGGTTTCTTGAATGTTTATAAGAAGATATCAGATATTATAAGGATCGTAATTAGGTTTTCATTTTTTATTAATAAAAGATATAATCGTATTATTTGGTTTTTATTTCATTTTATAAATATTCATTTATAGTTATAGACTTTCACCAAATGTATTAACATTCGATGTGATTTCTTTGTGACAGGGTTTGGAATATATCTTCTCTATTGAGATGGTTGGTATTGAACATAGATATTGTGTTAGATATATCTTTGGTAACCTTTAAGCCAAATTTAATACAACAGAAGTTATAAAGAATATAGTATGAAATTTAGCTAGAGCATATACCTTCAATGAATTTGAAAGGTATATATTGTTTTATTTAAATGCAATTAAACTTGAACTTGTATAATTTGTGAAATGATGCTTATTTTTATTTTTTACCTTGAACAAGTACATGAAGCAATTAAAAAATATTGAAAGATTGATCCGTGATTAGTTGGAGAAAATACCAATCAACAGGTGGTGCAAGCACACTCATAGTTTTGATTTTAAATATGGCATATTGTTAAAGAATCATTATGAAAGCTTCAATGCTTAAATCAACCAGGCTAGGGGCAAGATAATATCATAATGCTTGAGATGATTAGAAGGGTAATGATGAAGATATTTAATAAGAAAAAGGAGGAGATGAGAAACATATTAGATTCGTTTGTCCCAGTATTCAGAAAACCTTAGAGAAGTATAAATAGTTTGCTAGTAATTTGATGTTATACTTTAGTGTAGGAGACTGTTTAAAGTGGAGAATATGAATTTTCAACAATTTATTGTTGATTTGTGCAACAAGATTTGCACATGTATGAGATGGGATTTGACTGGAATTTCTTATCAACATGTTTGTACTATAATCAAATATGATGGTGGCAAACTAGGAGAATATGTGCATTTGATGCACAGAAAATTTTTTAAAGCAGCTTACATGTCAAAAATTTCTAATTCCTAGTAAAGAATTGTAGCCAAGCATGAGTGAAAATCATGGTTCAGAAATCCTTCCACCACAATACAAGGTAATCTTAGGAAGACAAAAAAAGCAAGGAGCAAGGAAGTAGGATAGAACAAAACCTATATGGAGCTATATTGCAAGGACTCTAGATGTTATGTAAAAGGTGAAAGCAATATGGTTACAATGTAAGGACATGTTCTAAGAGAGTAAATGATATTGCCTTTGATAGTCAAAATAGAAAATACATAAAGACAAAAGAAAATATTAACAAACTAACTGAATAGTAAGTTATTTTTGTATATGGTGGTCATTGTTGCTATTTATGTTATTTATATGGTCTTTATTATGGCTAGTTATTTTTGTATATGGTGCACATTATGACCAGCTATTTTGTATATGAAGCTTATTATAGATAGTTATTTTTATATTTCATGCTTATTGTGGCTAGCTATTTTTACATATGGAGTTGATTTATATGATGAATTTTGGTTTTCGTATATGCTATGTTATTCTTGGATAGGAATTTTAATTATGGTTTTTCATATAAAGATCATTTGTATATGGAGCTCATTTAGATGATGAATTCTACTTTTCATTTTGATGACAACCTCATGTACTTACATTGTTTTCTAAACCCAACATGCAAGTGAAAATTAGGGTAGTATCATAAAGCCTCAAGATTATATATAAAGGTTTCTTCGTTTTCTCTCACATTTATTTTGTAAGAAAGCAAGTTCAACTATAAGATTATATATCCATCAGGACTAGATCTGTTTCATTTCAACATTTGGTTAAACAGTATGCAAATATATTTTATAATATTAATGACAAGTCCTATAATTGGAACCATTTAATGTGAAGGCTTTATTTAGACGCTTATAAGTGTATCTGTAAAAAATCAGAGAAAGCTAAAGTTGATATAAGAAAGGCTCCAGTCCAAAACTAGAATAATATATATATTTGAAACAAAATTTATTTTATGGTTTGTAAACTTAAACAACCTTATGAGGTTTCTTGAATTCACTACATGATTGCATGTCATATAGAATAGTTGTATCTTTGCCTGAACTTATTCAGTTCCTAATTGTTTCAAACTACCAGAGATGTTAAAGTAGCATATAAAGAAGTTAAAGTAAAGAAAGAGAATATGATAAATCTGAAGCTATCTTTTTTAATACCGTTCTTTAAAAAATGAGTTGATTCTAAAAGGAATGTTAGAATTGAGACTCTTATTCAGGACTAAAATAACCTTTTGGGATTAAGATTTTATTCAGAACTACAATAGCCTTTTAACTACAAAACTTTCTCATCTTATACCTATAACGACCTGTTATGTACTTTGTTAATCATACTTGTAAAATAACTATATGTACCACTCCATGTTTACCATTATTGGATTGAGTAGATGTTCATCCATTTTTCTATTTCAAGTTCAATGTATCTATAGAAGAGACTCCTTATTAGTAGTTACTTAAATCTTATCTTAGTTAATTATAGTTTGGTCAAAATTCCTGCAAGTATTCCACCTTCAATTTTCTTCGTCATAAGTGAAATTTAGTTTTAATTATAACGAATAAAAAGTCTTGATATTGCAAGAAATCATATAAACATTGTAAAACAATATGAATAAGATGAAAAGATGTAGCACTATTTAATATTAATCCTTATGAATTGACCATAATGTGCTATAAAGTCCAAAGTTACTCAAACGTCATAATATAATCTCTAAAAGTAAATGTATTTCTTATAATGATCAGTCTGTTCATCTCGTAGGTCATGATGCTGCCAGCAACA
>JANZXP010000006.1:8355052-8365850 GCA_027576715.1 Erythroxylum flavicans
TCCTTATGCTTCACCTTCCTTCACTTTCTCCTTCTTTCTAATGCATTCCCAGGATCCTCACGATCTTCCCAGTGCCCTCGAGGTTCAGTTTCTTTGATGTTAGCTGGAAGTAAGGGAGAATTGTTGTCATTCTTTGACACAGTGAAGGTTATTTGATGCTTTTCGACCCTCAGAGTTAGTTCACCCCATCAACATTAATTATTAAGAGAGCAGTAGCCAAGAATGGTCGTCTAAGGACTATTGGGGTTTCCACATCTTCTCCAATATCCAATACAAAGAAGTCTGTGGGGAAGGTAAATATATCGATCTGTACTTGCACATCCTTAATAATACCCTTCGATCGATGAACTATTTTGTCTGTCATCTTCACTAGCATCGTAATGTTCTAACTTTTTAACCTCAATTTTTGACTAAAGGTATAGGGCATCATATTAATACTCGCTCCCAAATCGGTGAATGCCTTGTCTATTTTAACTACATTATCCTTGAGGTTTAGTTTCTTTGATGTTAGTTGGAAGTAAGAGAGAACTATTGTCATTCTTTGACACAGTGAAGGTTATTTGATGCTTTTCGACCTTTAGAGTTAGTTCACCCCCATAACGTCAATTATTGAGAGAGAAATAGCCAATAATAGTCATCCAAGTACAACAGGGGTTTCCACATATCTCCAATATCCAATATAATGAAGTCTATGGGGAAGGTAAATATATCGATGTATACTTGCACATCCTTAATAATACCCTTCGGTCGATGAACTGTTTTGTCTGCCGTTGTTGAATTGCAAAACAATCTACTCATTTTACGCTCAAAAACTACAAGTGTATAGGTCATGACTTGTAATTAAAAAGCAGATATCGATCCTATAGGGATTGATGCCCAGACACCACTTAATTCAGATCAGACTTTGTTTAAGAAACGAAATTGTGTAATGTAAATAATTTGGAAAATTAAATTAAAATTGAAGATTAACAAAAAACAATAGATAATACCAAAGTGTAGAAAATTAGAATTCAAGAATCTAAAGACTAGAGATTACTTTTTTCCTATTTTGTCTCCTTCCTATTTTATTAATTGAGTTATGTCTCACCTAAGATTTCTGAATGTATTAACTACTCTCTTTTAAGGTGTAATTACTTGTCCCTAATCAAATTAAATGAAGTTAATTGAATGATCTCTCAACCTAGCCAGTCACTCCACCAATTTAACTATTTATTAAACTATCCTATGGGTGATCAATTTAATTAGCCGAGATCTCTCTTTTAACTAATCAATCAACGTGATGATTGTACATCTATGGGTTTCTAACTCTCGTTGTACAATCCTACACATATAACCTTACTCACTCTCTCGATTTGTTGCAAGATAAAGATAAAATCAACAATCACCAAAGACAGTTTCATTCAATTCAATAAAATAGGAGTTTAACAAAAATAGATCAAAAGCAATCCCTAAAAGTAAACCAGCCACTCATAGTCTCTATAACATCATCAACACACAAATAATCCATCTTACAACTATTAGAAGAAAGAAAAACACAAAAATTTGAATAAAGGAAACTTCTTCTCTTCTTTTCCAAAATCTTGAGTTTTTAATATTAATGTACTATCTTTCCCAATCTTGATGATAATCTTTGAATTCAATCCTTCCTTAAGACTCAAAACTTGTGTTCTTCACTCAAAGAGGCTCTTTCTATAGAAGGGTTTTGTCTTCTTTTACCTTGGGGGCTTTATTATCTTTTAATAGTCCAAAAAACCTAAGTTTAATGAAGCCTTGTATATTGTAATTTGCAATAGAGAGTTCCCTCTTCTCTTCTCCTCATTGATCTCTAGCTCAATCTCCAAGTTTCTACTTCATTCCTATATAAAAATATAAATTAACATCAAACTTAAAAGAACAACAATGGAAATCAAACTAAATGAAAATATACAAAATGATTCCTAAACTACAATAATAGTCAACAATTATGCAATAAACACATGCCAATTACTTAGAAAAACATAGACTAATGCACAACTATCAGCATCCCTACACTTAAATCTTTGCTTGTCCTCAAGCAAAATAAATACACCCAATTAATTCTATCACTTCATTTTCACAAAGATCAAAGCATACAATTCCTCAAAGTGAAACCAACTCAAATATTAAGTTACTACATATATCATGACTACTTTCTCATTGGTGTTCATTGACAAACTCAATAATTGACACCATCACTCAAAGATAAGTATAGATGCAAAATGAATCTTTCTCACAGTTTTCACTCATTTCTCTCAAGTGTTTGATGGTTAGTGTTTCGCTCAAACTTCTTATAGGAAACTACACTACCATAGGCTTGCTAATACATCAATTCTCCTTTACAATGATTGCATGCATAAATAGATCAAAAGGACTTGTTTAGGATTATAATGTGGTAAGGGTTAAGGTGGGTAAAGAAGGAAGAAAGGTTAACACAAGCATTTATAAAGCAAAAAAAATCGGATAAAACGGGATAACAAAACATAACTCTGAGATATACAAATGTAACTAATATTCTGCACTTATTGATGCTACTCACTTATTCTTCCTTTTTTTCTTTTCTTTTCTTTCCTTTTTCTTTTTTCTTTTTTATTTTTCTTTCAATACATGGAAGAAACTATACTATAATAACAGCTATATACAATGTAATCCACAAGTAAAAATATACTCAACTCATCTCGGTAAAGATTTTCACAACGATCCCAACTAATGTATTACTTAATACTCTACTAAACTTGTGAATGGGTAGGTTAATGGGGTTTAAGGTTTTAAAATTTTAGGTGTTTTCAAGAAACAAAAGGTTAAGGCTCAATGAGGGTAGCAAGAGATAATCAACGGGTAGGTTATTTAAGCTAAGGGTTAAAACAAAAAGGGCCTTAATCATCTCTATTAAGCATGCATCTAGTAGACTCAAACCGATTCAAAGTAATTTTTGAAGGTAATAACCTAAGGAAGTATCACTCAACAAAGAAATAGAATGACTATGGATGGAGTCATATGGGCTCAATCCTCACTTTGATTCAAATAAAAACTCATTATGCATCTCTACGCTACCTCATTACTCAAATGTCGATTTGTGACTAAGCTTAGGTAACCAACTACTTTTCATCACTCTATACGGTTCATTTTTTACTCAAGTAGCCTAATCCAAGTTCAAGCATGCATTCAATCTAATTCTAACTAACATGACAGAATCTCATGGCCATATCCATCAGAATGATTCAACTGTGGTTCTATTGTTGACATAAAGCATATGATATGCCTAAACATGCACCTTATTTAACAAAATGCGAAAGTCAATGCCACCTCCCCAAAATTAAAGATCACATTGTCCTCAATGTGACAAGTCAACCACCAAATAAGGGGAAATAAAATCAAACCAAACAAAAGAAATTAAACCAAATAAAAGAAATTGAAACAAACAAATGACATCAAACCAAACAAAAAATGACAGCAAACCAAACAAAAGAAAATGACATGAAACCAAAAAAACATGAAATGAAGTGAAACCAAACAAAAGAAATAACAAAATTTAAAAGTAAAAGGTAAGAAAATCTTATGGAGATGATGGTGGCGACGGTGTTGGCAAAGCAGCTTTGAAATTATTCCTTCGACATAATTTGAGGAATCATTTCTTCAAGCTACGCTGCTCTTTGAGGACTTGCCGCATTTGGGTACCGAGCTCATTGATTTGGGACATCATTTGCTATTGGTTGGAGGCCATTTGGTTGAGGATTTGTTGAAATCGTTCGACTTCAATTGGTGCACTTGGTTCCTCCTCTGCTGCTTCTTCTTCTGGCTCTGAGACTGCTCAGGATGTGGATGGTCGGGAAGAGGCTGTATCATTTCCCCTCCTATTCCTTACTGCTGTACGTATATGAGGATTTCGGAGTTCCTGTTCCTCCAAAATCTCAGAGTGCCTCAAATAAGATATGTCAAACATATCATATTGAGTTGCGAGCACATTTTCCACTTCAAGGTTATAAAACAGAGCTAAAGCAGTAACAACATAAGACGTGCCAAAATATGAACTCTTTTTATTTACAACACTCACTATTGGTCGAAAAAGTCTAAAAGGCGTTTTGATTTTAATTTTCGATCTATGCACTACAAAAAAAAAGTTCTTTAGCTGAGTATTTGTTACTTTCATTTTTATTAAACACATAAATTTGTGCAAAAGTAAATGCTCGACACTATAAATTAAAGAGTTCGATGCATTCTTAGAGTCAAAGTTTTCTTCCCCCGTCATCAGAGTTTTCCAGTAATCATCCAAATAAAAATCATAGTAATCATCTAAAACATTAGTGTTTGGAAAATCGAAAAGACCATACATGAGATTATATTCCAATTTATAAACATTGACAAATAACCTAAACCAGAAAACATCCATTTTAGGGTTATATCTGATTGTAGTGAAAAACTCTACGGTCATCATAGGGTAAATAGGTAAGTCACATCGAACAAACCTATTCCATCCTATGTTTGTAGCTAGTCGCTCAATTTTTTGCCTCACTCTTATGGTTTCTAACAATTCAAAATCAAAATAATGAGAAATGACTAGTTCTCTATCCCTAAGTTCTCGAAACTACGTACCTTCTTCTCCCTAATAAATTGGGAATAGAGAATGATAAGCTACCATTAAATCGGGCTTACCTTCATCAAACACTTGAAGGAGGAGTTTGTCAGTCGGTTGCCGAGCCATCATCCTCCTTAGTTCCATTGTAAGAAGAAAACTTGCAAAAAAAAGAGAAATAGATATGAAATTTGTATTTTAGAGAGAGGAATAAAAATCTTGCCCAAATCCTTGTGTTTTGAATGATTAATGCATGAAAAGAGTAAAGGATTGTAAGATTAATGAAAAGAGATGAAAAAATACCAAAAACTTAGAGGAAAATGAAGAATTTTAAAAAGTGTGAGGAGAATTTTTGTGGGCTAGAGAGAGAAGGAGTGAAATTTTTAAGAATAAGGGAAAGAAGAAAAAGGAAGGGAAACTTAAATTTCCCTCCGGATGGAATTTCCACGATAGTAGGAATTCCCATTATTCCCACGATCGTGGGATTACTCTCCAGAAAGTTTCCGGAGAGATTTCCCATAATCGTGGGAATCACTTCAATTCCCATGATTGTGGGATGAGGTGATTCTTCCACTTCTACACCTTCTTCCAAGCTTGGTATGTATTCTCCATAATCCCACAACCTACAATCACATCAAATTAATATTATCAACAAGAATTTTGAAAAGAAAACAAGTTGAAATTCAAAAAAAATCAAAATAAATATCAATCAAACTCAAATCAAGCACAATCATAACTGAAATCAAACAAACAAACAGACAAAAATAATAAAAAGAAAGTAGAATTTCATGGGTTGCCTTCGATGTAACGCTTCTTTTAACGTCTGTAGCTTTACTCTCCTTTTTGCTTAAAGCAGTTCAAATGACTAGTACGGTAGCAGTGCAGAAGCTAATCTCAAAATCTGTATATGAGCCACCCCAGTATGGGCTCCACTTTCCTTGTTATTTTCCTTCCTACGCCTTCTCCTGCGCGATCGTTCTTTCGTGAATGCATTCCCAGGGTCCTCAATATCTTCCCATCCTCTTTGGGGTTTAGGTTCCTTGGTATCCTTTGGGGGTAAAGGAGAACGATAGTCTTTTTTGGACTCCTTAAAAGTTAATTTCTCCTTTCCAACTCTCAGTGTTAATTCTCCCCCATCCACGTCAATAGTCAAACAAAAGGTAGCTAGAAACGATCGTCTAAGAACCATTAGGGTTTCGACATCTTCTCCAATATCCTGTATGTAGAAATCGATGGGGAAGATAAATTTATCAATCCATATCTGCACGTTCTTGGTGATCCCCTTCTGCTGATGCACTATTTTGTTAGCCTTTTTCACCAATATCTTAGTGGCCTCTAGCTCTCCTAAACCTGATTAAATACGTATGTCATCATGTTGATACCAACTCCCAAATCCGTAAATGCCCTAGCTATCTTAACTCCATTTATGCTGCATAGAATGAAAAAGTCCCCTGGATCTTCTTTCTTTTATGCTATGTGTGGACTTTCTTCTGATATGTGCTCTTTGACCTCTTTCTTCACTGGTTCCTTAACGTGAGCTTTGTTTGGAGTTAATTTGTTATATTTATCATCTTTCTTTACTCAACCTCCTTAGAATTCCTCAGTGCTCCACTTGAAGATGATTTCCAATGAGCAAAAATATAGTGTGGAAGTCCAAGTTGAAGTTCCGTGATCGGCTTGCTTACTAGTTCACTTGAAAAGACTTCCAAAACTGTTTGTCCCTCTCTTTTGTCTCCATCTTTCTCCTCATGTTCACTTTCCTTTTTCTCTATCTAAGTGATGGCCATGATTTTTTCCTTTGGTTTGACTTCGGTGTTGCTTAGTAGGCTACTTGCATTTCTAGAAGATAAAGCGTTAACGAGTTGACCTAACTGAACCTCCAGATTATGGATGGATGATGCATAGTTCTTCACGATCTGGTCAAACTTCACTCCCATCGTCTTCTGACTTTCCTCCTAGCTTGCAAACATCCTCTTCTGATTCTCCTCTTGAACTGCTAGTTTGGACCACAACACTTCCATCATCTTGTCCATTTTACTTTCCATCGCTCCAATTCGATCTTGTTGGAATCCTAGAGGTCCTTTTGGTCTCACTTGGCCACTTGCATTGTTCTTGCTCCAAGAGAATTTTGGATGGTTTTTTCATCCCAGATTATAAGTATTAGAGCACAGGACCTATTTGTTGCTGACCCAGGTAACTTACCTGTTCATTACCACTAGTTCCCAATAGAAAAAACTCCGCTGAACCATGGTTGTTTTGCCCGTATAGCTCACATTGCACTTGCATCACCTTCACTGTTGAAGTAGATGCTCCTTGTATGTTGTTCAGCTGCTTCGTACGAGCTGTGATTTGAGCATGTAAAGCAGTAACAGAATCAATAGGTATCATACATTTTTGTTCCTTCTGCCCCCGTCTGCTCCTCTCGCTTTACCACATGCAGCTGTTACTCATCAACTCCTCCAAATAACCATGAGCTACTTCCACAGTCTTCCTATTAATAAACCTCCAGTTACTGCATCGATGGTTCCTCTCATGCCCAGATTCACTCTATTATAGAACATCTGAAGTAGGAACTCCCTTGGAAGGTTGTGATAGGGACACGTTCTCTGCAATTCTTTAAATCTCTCCCAAACTTCATATAGAGATTCCCCATCGTTTTGCTGGAAATTTGTAATCTCCTTGATTATCCTCGTTGTCTTCGTCAACGAAAAATACTTTGCGAGGAATGTTTGAGCAAGCTGCTCCCATGTAGTTATTTACCCTAAATTCAGTGAGTTATACCATACCACACTTTAGCCCGATCTTTCAACAAGAAAGAAAACAATCTCAGCTTCACCGTATCATCAGACATTCTGTTAAATCGAAAAGTATCACAAATCTTTAAAAAATTTACGATGTGAGCATTCGGATCTTCATTGGATAGCCAGTAGAATTACACATTGTTTTGTAAAATGTTGAGGAGTGTCGGCTTTATCTTGAAATTGTAAGCTTGGACCACTGGTCTCACCACTCCTTGAGGACTAAATCTTGGCCTCATGAAATCTATCAATGTCCTCCCCGGTCCCCCTTGTTCTCCTTTTTCAGCCATATCTTATTATGAAAAATTTAGAAACTTTGCCCTTCTTAATTCTCTTTCGTGTCTCTTGATGTCGAGAAATTCATCTTCACTAACTTCTTTCGTTCTTCGCGTGCTCCTTATGTTCATGCACCTGCAAATACACAAAGGAAAGTATTAAAATTCTTAAATTAATGTAATATAAATTAAACAAGATGCTAAACAATCAATCTCCAGTAACGGTGCCAAAAACTTGTTGAATTGCAAAATAATCTACTTGTTTTATGCTCAAAAACTGCAAGTGTACAGGTCGTGACCTGTAATTAAAAAGCAGATATCGATCCCACAAGGATTGATGCCCAGACACCACTTAATTCAGATCAGACTTTGTTTAAGAAATGAAATTCTATAATGTAAATAATCTAGAAAATTAAATTAAAATTGAAGACTAACAAAAAACAATAGACAATACCAAAGTGCAGAAAATTGGAATTCAAGAATCTAAAGACTAGAGATTATTTTTTTCCTATTTTGTCTCCCTCCTATTTTATTAATCGAATTGTGTCTCACCTAAGATTTTCGAATGTCTTAACTACCCTCTCTTAAGGTGTAATTAATTGTTCCTAATCAAATTAAATGAAGTAAATTGAACGATCTCTCAACCTACCTAATCACTCCACCAATTTAACTAGTTATTAAACTATCCTATGGGTTATCAATTGAATTACCCAAGATCTCTCTTCTAACTAATCAATCAATGTAATGATTGTACGTCCATAGGTTGCCAACTCTCGTTGTATAATCCTACACATATAACCTTACTCACTCTCTCGATTTGTTGCAAGATAAAAATAAAATCAACAATCCTCAAAGATACTTTCATTCAATTCAATAAAATAGGAATTTAATTCAAAAGCAGTCCCTAAAACTAAACTAGCCATTCATGGTCTCCATAACATCATCAACACACAAATAATCCATCTTACAAAGATTAGAAGAAAGGAAAACATAGAAAATTGAATAAAGGAAACTTCTTCTCTTCTTTGCCAAAATCTGGAGTTTTTGATGTGGATATGTTATTTTCCTCAATCTTGATGATAATCCTTGAATTCAATCCTTCCTTAGGACTTAAAACTTGTGTTCTTCACTCGAGGAGGCTCTTTCTACAGAAGGGTTTTGTCTTCTTTTACCTTAGAGGCTTTATTATCTTTTAATAGTCTAAAAAACCTAAGTTTAATGAAGCCTTGCATATTATCTCGGATTATAATTCCCACGATCGTGGGAATTGACATGATTCCCACAATTGTGGGAATTTGCAACAGAGAGTTCCCTCTTCTCTTTTCCTCTTTGATCTTTAGCTCAATCTCCAAGTTGCTCTATCTTCATTCCTACATAAAAATAATCAATTCTTACCTTAAATTAACATCAAGCATAAAAGAACAACAATGGAAATCAAACTAAATGAAAGAATACAAAACGAATCCTAAAATACAATAATAATCAACAGTTATGCAAGAAACACATGTCAATTACTTAGAAAAACATAGACTAATGCATAACTATCATCCTTCTTTACTAGCATCATAGTAGGTTCTAACTCTTCTAACCCCAATTTTTGACTAAAGGTATAGGGCATTATATTAATACTTGCTCCTAAATCTGCAAATTTCATGTCTATTTTAACTCCATTGATACTGCAAGGAATGTAAAAATTCCCTAGGTCCTCTTTCTTATGTGCTATATTAGTTTTCTTCTGCTATGAACTCCTTAACCTTTCTCTTAATTGATTCTCTTAGTGTGAGCCTCGTTTGTAGTTGTTATGTTATGTCCTTAACATTGTTTAATTCAGCATCTTTATAATTCTTCATCGCCTTACTTGAATTTGGCTTCTGCTGAGCTAAAATAGGGTATAAAAATTTAAGTTGATGTTCCTCGATTGGCTTAATTACGAGCTCACTTAGAAGGAATTCCATATTTGCTTATCCTTCTCCATTGTCTCCATCTTCTTTCGTATGTTCGAGTTTCTTTTCTTGGGTCCGAGTAATGGCCACAATCTGTTCCTTTGGGTTAGATTTGGTATTACTTAGAAGGTTTTCTACATTCTGAGTTGAAATTACCTCTGCTAGTTGACCTACTTAGACCTACATATTGTGTATTGAAGAGGCGTGGTTCTTAGTGACTTGCTTAAACTTGCTTTCAAACCTCTTATGTGCATGCTCCACGCCTCCAATTTTATCTAAAATCCTATCCAACTTGGATTCTATTGAGCTCGGTTTATCTTGCTGGAAATCTGGTTGTCCTTGGGGTCTAAATTATCCTCCAGCATTGTTCGTCCAAGAGAAGTTAGGGTGATTCTTCCACCCAAGGATGTATGTGTTAGAGTAGGATTTTTTCCCCCTCCTCGTCCATATTGAGCTCCCATATAACTAACTTGCCCCAGATTGTTATCCTTCATCAAGAAGCAATCTATCGTATCACGGTCCATCTATCCACATAGTTCACACTTTGGTTGCATGACTTTTACCGAAGTTGAGGACGAAGCCTTCATGTTGTTGAGATGTCGAGTTAAGTTGTCAATTTTTGCCTGCATGTAGCACCCACTTATCGCAGGGTACATATCGAGATGCCCAGAGGTCATTCCGGTACATATCCTACGATAAAGGCGGGCTACTATCGATCACTACATTCACTTCACATGGCATCATATCATTATTCAATTATAAAGCTTCATAAGAAAATCACAATATTTTAAAATCCAACTTTTTCCTTATTTCATTTCACAAAGTCGCAAGTCTACATTATACCTTTAAGCACTTACTACATGTACTTCATCAAAACCTAGTATTAAAGTATTACATGAAAGATGAAAATATTTATACAATCTAACTAAGTCGTCCAAAAATTCCAACTGGTCGACCTTTGAGCCATGACTTCTCTTGCCAAATCACAATCCACATGGCTAGTAGAGCCTCTCAGTAGCTAGAGTTGTCTCTCGGTCCTGAAAAGACAACGTTGCAATTTTGGTGAGTTTTGAGAATTCAATGAGGTAACTATCATCGATGGTTCACTCAATTCACTCAACACATCATTTCACATAACAAACAATCACATTTTCTCATAATTGATCATGTATCACATTTTCACTTAAGCATAGG
>JANZXP010000006.1:8373731-8396723 GCA_027576715.1 Erythroxylum flavicans
AGCACGTTGAGCAACCGCTTCCAGACATTGTCGGGACTTCAAGGTAATAAGCTAAAGGGAGCATTTGTGAGTAACCTAAGATAGTCTCACCTTGATTGTTTATTTAATTTTTAATTAAGTTGATACATGATGTTGTGTACTGACTTATGGACAAAAAATGTCCGAGGCATTAGATGCATGAATAACACATTGGAATTGTTTCTTGAATGTGAATGTAAATGTGAATTGATATGTGATGTTATGTACTGATTTCCTGACATAAAATGTCCGAGGCGTTTGTGAATGTGAATGTGATTGAATAAATATGTTCTCAACTTATATGTTAAATGTCAAACCAAGTCCCAAGATCATTATGAATAAGAAATGTGAATGAGAAATGTGAATGCGAATGCGAATGTAGTGTACTAAATATGATGATTGAAAATGTGAAATGCATTTATTGCATAAATGCATGAAATATAAAAGCAGTTCTGAATGGAGTCACTAATGAAAAAGAGCTTAAAGCTCAGACATCCATAGTAAGAGCCTATGGCTCAATTTTTATGATAAAGCCCGGTATCTACAATGGATATGGGACAGTATGATAGAGTCCGGTATCCACAACGGATACGGGATAGTGAAAAAGACACTCAGTCACAACAATGTAATAAATAAATTTGAGTCTCATAACTATTGAATACACATATGATATGAATAAATTGGGCAATTACAATGTTTTAAGAACTTGTATTGTATGAAATGTGTGAATGCTTATCGATGAATATATCTCACATGATTATAAAGAAATGATGAAATGTATGGATTTTTTAAATGGGACAATTGTGTACAAAGTATTTTGTGATATTACATGATGAAAATTGAGATAATGTGAATTATATGATGAATTAAATTATGTGTTGCGTGACAAGAGTGAACCATCGAGGATGGTTACTCAACTGAGTTCACAAAACTCAACCAAATTGGAATGTTGACATTTTCAAGTTCGAGAGAACCACGAGTTAACTCCTAAGTCTGCTTAAAAGAGTTTTTGGTACAACTTTTGGATAGAAGAACATTGCTCAAATGTCGTTCAGCTGGGACTGTAGGATTAGTCCTAGTTTTTGTTAAATCCTCATATACGTAGCATATTTTGTAGAAAGAGTTATGACTCTGATAGGCTGATATTGTATAAACATGAATGATGGATTTCATGCTACATTGTAAATTATGGTTTGTGAAATGAAATGCGAAGATTTTGGATTTAGACATTATGTTAATTGTGATTTTAATTTTAATGACATGCAATATATTGAAAGTGAGATAGTTAGCACACCATTTTTATCGGGCATGTGCAAGTAGGTCGAAGGGCGTGCATGTACGTGTCGGATGAGAGTGGGTGCTACAGCTTAAAAGAGATCTAGTACTGCTTTTGGATAGAAAACATGGCTCAAAGGTGGGTCAGCTGGGACTAAAGGATTTAGATAAACTTTTTGTATAGTTCCTCATATATTTAACATGTTTTGTAAACAGAGTTGTAGACTCTAATAGGTCATTGATATTGTATATACGTGGATGTTGTATGTAATGCTACATTGTATATCATGTTTTATGAAATGAAATGAGAAATTTGGTTTTAGACATTGTGATATTTATGTTTTTAACTTATGATGCCATGAGATAAGTGAAAGTGATATAGTTAGTGCGCTGCTTCCATTGGGTATGTGCTCGAACATCTGAAGGATGTACAGGCATGTGTCAGATATAGTTAGTGCGTTGCTTCCATTCGCTGTGTAACTCTGATGTTCAATAAAGGTATATCTACTTGTCCATTTCTAGCACTACAAAACACTTATGTGATTTTAGGCACCTCAGAACTCAATCTAGGACTTTATTAGTTACAAAAAAATAATTTTTAATCATTTAAAATCTCCGTATTATACTTGTTCAAAGGTCTCATACATAATTCTTATCATTCTCCCAATCATCAATTATAATTATCCGTAAAATAATAGCTCTAAATTCTAATGAGAAAACTCTCCATTACATATCAAAACTTATCATTAACATTTCCTTGAAAATTTAACCACCATTTTCACTCTTCTGATTTCCAAGAAATATAACAATTGACTTACATCAAAAAAAATTAAAAATAATGAATGTTCAATACTTAGAATTGATATACTAATATATACACAATTAAAAGCTTACATCAAACTGATGATTGGTCCCAAAAATATTGTTCAATCTTGATTAAAGATTCCATCACAATGTCATCTATAACATTACTTTGTACGAATTCACAAATCACATTACAATCAAAAATAGAATTGCCCTAAAAAAATAATTTTATGATAAGATTGATATTTATTGTAATCAATCACTTCATAAGGTCGTAACATTTATACATATCCTAAGATTTTGTCAGTGCATAATGTTGTGAACCTAAAGATAAATTATATAACATTAGAAAAAATTTTATAAACTCATATACATGGAAAATAACAAAACTTCTAGGTCGCCCTGCTCACCAAAACCACGTAAAAACATATTATGAAATCATAACACATATAGAGACAACCCTGTTTCAAAACCCTGCTCTAATACCACCTGAAAAGATCTCATCCCTGAGTTCCCCTCTAAAACCCAAGTGGAGAGCTCCCGATGACCTTATGGTAGCCCTCTAATCGATATCTAACTCAACCGAAAGGTTCTCGCAAAACCAAGTCGTTCAATTGTTAAAAACCTTTTGTACTTTAAATGTTAAAAGCGTGAAAAGTAGTGGGAAATTTTCTTTCCAATCATTTTACTAAAATTTTCGATAGCACAACAATTGTATTTTGACCTTCCAAAAATTTTCAAAAACCTACATAACACAATTTAAAACACTTATAATATTTCATATCGCATCTCGACTTCTAGAATGGGACCTCAGGTCCAAATCTCAAACAACCACAATAAGTCGTAACCTTTTAAAAACATCATTGAGGATTAAAGCCTTTATAGTTCATTAAGTAAAAGAGATTTACAATCCCAAAGATGTTTACAAGATCACACTTCTAAACCCTTTCCAAAAAAACTTTACAACATATATACAAGTAACTACGCCAATTTCAAGAAAACGTATACATAAGAAAAAAAAACACAAGCACAATAGCACCCAATGATCAACTAATCCTACAGTGGAGTACCAATTACTACAGCCCTTGTATGCATATTTGGGGTGGTTTGTTTAAAAACATAAAAATAAAGATGAGGTAAACGAGCTCAGTGAGTGTTAATCAATTTACTAAAAATTTAAACTTTTAATAAAAACATAACTGAAATATTCCCATAAAGTAGTAAAGCTTATGGCAAAATACTTGTCATAACAATTCATTCGTGCATCATAACATTTGGTACTCAAATAAGATTTCGTAAAACAAAATTTCAATTTTTCTGAAATATTATTTCGAAAGGCTTTTTCGAAATTAAACTCATCATATAAAAGTTTCCTTTTCTTTTTTTTTCCTTTTCCTTAACCAATAAACAGTGATGGAAATAATTTTTCTGTAAACTTTTATGCTGAAAATAAGCCAACCACTAGAATTGTTACTATATGATGCCTCTCAAATTAATTTTAAAAAAATAGTGGCGGTATTATTATTTCATGAATTTTCTTATTCAACATAGCCCACCACTAGTTTCTTTACCATAACGTACGTTAGGACTAAAGTCACGGAGCTAGTTCTACATTGCTTACCTGCGATTGATTAACCACTAGTTACGGAGCTGGTTATACATTGCTTACTTGTAACAGGTTAACCATTATAAACTGGTAGTTACGGAGCCGGTACTGTATCACTTACCCGTAAAAAGTCACAAAGTTGGTTCAATATGGCTTACTCGTAATAGGTTAAAAAATTATAAATATACCAGTATAATAACATATATAAAATCTACTGTGTACCATAGGCAAAAGCAACTCTTACATTTACGACTCATCTTATTTTCTAAATCAAGTATCGGAGGATTCATAGTTGAATTTTTCAATGTAACTCCCATTCATATAAATTTTAACTTTCAAATTAAAACTCATATATTGCTAAAGCATGACTCATAAATTGCTAAAGCATAATCTTATGCTAGCAATATTCACTTCTAAAATATCATTTGCATAAAACTCAGCATAAATATTCATTTCTTGATCAAATGAAAGCTATTTGCATAAAATCAATTTAAAGAACACTCACAACTTATTAGTCTCCATAAATAGAAACTATTTGCATAAAATCAATTTAGTCATATAAAATAATTAAAATACATTCACTATTTTGTAAACTTATCGCCAAACACACTCACGTATTCAATGCCTCTCCTTTCCCTACACAAAATGCATTTTGCTTAGGCATTTATTTCTAAATTTTGAAATAAGACATTAGAACTATAGTTCGGTTTAACCAAATTCGAGATTAGTATTTAATCACGTAACACGTACGCTAATTGTATTGCTGCTTACTTTTGTAAGCTAACCTATTGGTCTATGTTTACAAATATAACTTACTAATTTTACCCATTCTAACTTACTAATTTCTTCAAAACACAATCTCACCCCAATTTAATTCACCATATCACAATCATGCTTGATGAGTCACGATTATGACCCATATCTATAATTCATATCTCCATTTGTTCCTTATTTTTCACACATCAAAAGTTCAAATTAGGTTTTGAAGTCTCCTAGACATTTGTTCTCGTATGTCTCTAGTTTTTATATGATTAAAAATCATGCCATTTCAACTTCTAAATCATGAAACATGTACCAAATATCACAAGTTGCTTCAACACAGTGCCAATATTAGGTTACCATAATCAATCTCAATTTTAAATATCATTCAGCTAAAATTAGGTCTATTTCTATTCTAGATTTAACACTATGTTTAGGTTGCATCTCCAATTAGAATCACCCAATTTAAAGGTTTGTAGGCCGAGTTATGGCCAAAATATTGGGACTAGTTCAAGTGAACCACGAACCTATGACAGAATTTCACTAAACTTGGCTATCTCTCTTACCATATTCAACCAAAATTGACCTTTAATGCCTATAAAAAGACCATATTGCCCTTTAATGCATTTTATTCACCAACTAACCGAATTAAATTCTGAAAATATTTCACAATTGTCTTATCATCAAATTAACACTTATTGATTGGATGCTTTAAAAAAAATTTGGAATGAGTTTAAAATCTTCAATACTCATTATTCTCCAAAAAGGGCATTTTAACCCTAAGCTTTCAGAATTCCCGAAATCCACCTGATTGAACTTATTTTCGATTCATTTCAATGTCATTAGATTCTAATACCTATTTTAGGTTTTTTTCCGAGGTTGGGTCTCCAAAATCACTATTTTAGTGAAAATACTATTTACTAAGATTCACTATTCATCTGAAAATACTATTGATCAAAATCATTTGAATTTCATTCAAAACTGTCACCTAAATCCTCAAAGCCTATCGGGGCCTTTATAGTTTGTTCGAATTCACTACATAGCATTTCAAAGTTTTCAGAAATTTTTTGAGAAATTTTCGGTAGAATTCAGAACCATCTCTAGTTTTTCTGTGATCTCCGTTATGACCTTAATAATACATTTAAATGCTTAACTTACTCTAGTACACCATAAATAAGGCATACTCTATCAAATGCATGTACAATACATTACATAGTACAATAATTGAACTAGGATATTATACAATAATCGAACTAGGATATTATACAACTAGGATATTATACAATAATCGAACTATGATATTAAAATGGATATTTAAAATATATGTGAAAATAAATTTGATGATGATGTTATATTAATTTGATTTGAAACTTGAATTTTTACGTTAAATATGATGTTATTGATGGTTGCACAATTTACAAAAATCATAATGAAAAGAGCAAGGAAGGATATTATGGCCAATTTAAACAACAATATGAGAGTTTGTTATATAAACTATAAATATGTTGGTTGTTGACAAGTTTGTTTAAATATTTAAACTTTTTAAATGATATGTTGTTTGAAGAAGTTATACAAATTGATGCCAAGCCTTATTCCAGAGTAGTTAAAGTGGGTAACCGATTTAGAATTCTAGAAACTTTAAAAATGAAGAGGTTTTGAGTAAGGAGAGACCTCTGCTACTGATTATGTTTTTTCTTTGATCCAAATGACCTTTCGATTAGGGAGGATTAAGTACAGTAGATTTAGGGAGACATTTTAGGCTAGATCACTGGTATTATAAACAAAATCAAATGAGTACAACAAAGTCGATGATGCTGCTAAGGTGTTGAGACTTTGTGAGGAAAATAAAGTAAATGATTGCTAAATAGTTATTTAATATATACTTAATAAAGTTAAGGGTACAGAGCAGAGAAACTTTTTGTGGAACTCCATTTTCTATTTGTTGGATCATTTTAAGTGCTAATTATGGTAATATGCAACTATTAGATAATGTAGTCAATGTTAATGACTATGAGCAACTAGGTTGGGTATATTTCATTCTAAACCATCTTTACATGAGATATAGTTATTTTAATTAGTATTTTTCATTACTATTATTTATTTATTTATTTATTTATTTTTATTATTTATTTAATTTGTCCTTCATGTGGGTTATTTGGAAATAGCCTCTCTACTAGTTAGGGGCAAGGCTACATACTACTAGACCTCCCAAACCTCAGGCCTTAATGGGATTTCTACTGGGTATTATTGTTGTTGTTGTTATAGTTATCTTAATAAGTTTCCAACAATTTATAGAACCTATAAATATTTCTTCTAATACAAAATGTGTAATTCGTGATATATAACTTCAATGTTTATTTATTTTCAATTTTTTATCTAGATAAGCTAAGCATAGTTGTCCCTTCAAGTAGGATAAAATGGAAAGGATTATAGTGTAAAATGACATCAAAATTGACGAGGCATTGTATGCTAATAAGATATTCCTGAACAATTATGAGAGGATAAAGGTAATGTTGTTTTATCGCAACTTATGGTAACATTTGAAAATATCATTTTCCTATAAATAAATAAATGAATTTCCTATATTATACGTGGAGGGTTAGTTAAAACGAGGATAATGCAAAAAGCTTCATAGCAAGTAAGATGCAAAAACTAAAATGGGAAAGTATTGTGGGACATGAAAGAGGGAAAAGTAATGAGTTAGTAAGTTGTTATGTTTTATATAAATGTTGTATAAGTTTTAGTGTATGTATGAATAGTTATTAACTAAAATGGTAGAGAAAATAAGATCTTGGGACATTAGGAGACTTTAGCAATGGGGACTTTAAATGAACAATCAATCTTCAAGCTTAAGGAGATGCTAATTACAAACTTACAAAAATAAGATGCCTCAAGACATGAAGAGACATTGATGATGGACTAGAAAAAAAAGGATGTCCCAAGGCATAAAGAGACATTGATAATAGAGAAGAAAAATGAAGAAATTATCTTGAGACATAAGGAGGCATCAATGCCGAAGAAATAAAAAAAGTGGTCCAAAAAATGTATATATCTGAACGAATGTTAGAGTAAATTTGGAGAATTGTTGAAATGATTTTTGACATTTTATCTTAAATTAAATGCATGGAAACATCAATAATTAAATTTAAATATTTATGGTTGTGAAAAGAAGGAAAACAAATCTTATGCTACAATTGAACTTAATGTTGTATTTTTTTTAAAGGCAAAGGCAAACTAAGTTTTAAAGGTAAATTCAATTAAATCTTTATTGACTATTGATTTCTTGTATATTGTTACCAAGTATGCAAAAAATATTGGTAAGAATTTAAAAGTTTGACATTGATGCACGTATGGCTACTCAAGTATATGTATTTTCTTTCATGTGTAATACTAAACAAGTATTTTGTGAAATTATAATTAAGATAAATGATTTAGAGATTAACAAGTTTATATTTATAGTTTATCATCTCTATACTTTAGAGAAAGCATTTTGGTGTTGTTATGTGCAATTGGAAGCAAAGGAGATAATGATTTTCAACTCAAATTGTGTGCAGGATGGTGAGAAGAAATATTTGAGTGAAGCATCGATGGGTGGCAAAATTACTTGTATGATGTTTCTGATTTTTGATAATATCTTAGCTATAACATAAAGAAATTTTATTGCACTTGTAAGCACTTGTTTTGTGGCAGGTGATGATATCAATTGGCCTTAGTATGATCTTTCAAGTTTTTTGATCCATACTTCCTATCTCTTGTGTAGGAGAATTCTTATGCAAAAAGAACAAGTAAGAATTACATTATGTATATCTCATTTTAAATACAATATTGGTTGACATTTACATATTGTTATTGAGTTAAAGAGAGTGACTAACATTTTGACTGATTTTTTTATTGTTAAATAAAATCATGACTATAAGATTTACCTGTATTGTGCCTAAAATTTTTGATATAGGAATCAGACATCATGGTAGGTTCAAGTCTTTATTTTGTGTATATTTTTAATATGCAATATGTTATTCCTAAAACTTATAATTTGTAGTATATTATTTCAAACATACAGTGGAGGTACTTAATGGAAATTCAAAAGAACCTTTGTGACCTAATGGTGTCAAGCTAATTTCAACTCCCAAATTTTCCTCTTATAACCTTAATACTAATCCATACAAAAACATGAATACTAGCCTATGTTTGTTTATAGTTTAAGGATTAAGGTGGGGATTAGTCTTAGATAAAATTGTATATTTATAGATCTTATATCCTTTTATAAATTTTAATTTAAATGTTGAATTGGTGAGGGTCTAACTATAGATAAATGATGTTAAGTATCAATAGGACCCTTCAGCATACTTATATCTTTAGCACCCTTAAATTGACACACTTGTGTAAGTTTCCTAAAACTAGTGTTTCTTGTAAAGGAAAATTTAATCTTGGAATCTACGAGAAATGGATTCTAAGCTATGGTCTATTGTAAGTTGGTCAGTTTCAAATTAATAACCAATGTTGTGCTTACAACATTAATTATTTTTATAACCCATCTTGTTCAATATGATATTTCTAGTAAAATTAGTATTCTTAACAAATAAAAAAGAATCAATTAAGAAAAAATAAGCTAAAAAAGTAACAAGTCTAGATTTATAACTACGATAATAGAGATACTTAAAGCAACACAACTCACATGGTATTATTGGGTAAATTTTTTCTCACACACAATATACCACTACTTTATTCTATAAATGTTGCCCTTTCTTAGAAGAATACCCCTACTTTATACAAAAATGTCACTATTATATACAAAAATATCACTATACTATACAAAAAATTACAACTTTATACAAAAGGTACCACAACTCTATAACGAATATTAATACTCCTCACAAAAATAGCACCACTATATACAAAAAATATTGTCACTTTTTACTATAAGAACAACCACATTATATTATAAATAACTCTATACGAAAAACATCAAACTATATAAAATATATATCATCACTTTATTCAAATAATAAAAATACACTATATGAAAAATATAACTATTTTATAAAAAAATACCACCACTTTATACAAAAATATATTATGCTTATATATTGTAAGTTACCACCACTTTACATCATAAATACCACAATTTAAATATCATAATTCTATAAAAAATACTCTATACAAAACACATCACACTATATTAAAGATATATCATCACTTTATTCAAATAATAAAAATACTCTATATAAAAAATATAACTATTTTATAAAAATACCACCACTTTATACAAAAATATATTATGATTATATATTGTAAGTTACCACCACTTTATATCATAAATACCACAATTTAAATATCATAATTCTAAAAAAAATACCACCATTTATTTAAATATATCACTATTTTGTATAGAAAATGAAATTATTGTATACTCCAAATACCACTAGTTTATTTTACAAATACGTATAAAAAAATCACCACATTATACAAAAAAATACCATAATTCTATACAAATAATACCATTACTTATACCAAAAGTTATCATTACTCTATATAGTAGATACCACGATTTTATATTGCAAATGTCATCACTTCATATTCCAAAGAATATAACTCGTACAAAAAATATCATCACTTTATACGAAGAATATCATTACTATATACTATAAATACCACTAGTTTATATTACAAATACCACAACTTTTATATGAAAAGTATCATAGTTTTATTAAAAATACCATCACTCTACAAAAAAATATAGGAAAAAGTACATTTCAAACCTTAACATTTCGTCAAAGTATATGTTAGACCATAATTGTTTGAAGTGTTCAAAATAAATCCTAACATTTCAAAAAAAACTAATATAAAACTTAAAATGATAAAAATCCTTAATGGGGTTATAAGTTTATCAGTTTTATACCGTGCAATATGGCATAAATTTATTATACTTCCACGTGATATAGTGAAATCCACATATTTTAATTAAACTTAAATTAAATTTAAACCAATTTTCTTAGTTTTGATTATATATAACAATTCCTAGTTAAAAGTAATAAACCTAATTTAACCTAGATAATATAACTTCTCACTTTGAATTCATTTAAGCATAATTCTAACCAATATTAATTCACTTCCTTGAAAAAACTGGCACGGAACAATTTACGTGGACAAAAAGTTGAGTAAAAGAGAGGACTCCATGTACACCTCTTTATATGCTCTACCTTCAGTTTACCCAACAAGTTTCTTTTTGTATGTTATTTATTTACTAAAGGCATCATCTTTCTACTCTTCTTTGGAATCCATTCATGTGTATTCTTGTATCTTTTCTTCTATCCTTCTATTTGCTATAGCCTCCTTATCCCCTTTCTCCTCTTTCACTAAACAATGTACCTCCATCTGTGTTATTCTCTCTAACATCTTCTGATCATGACCCATCCCTTTAATCCTCAGTGATGTCTATTATGGCTTAAACCACTTCCAATTCTCTTCCTCCTCTTACAAAGAGAATATGGAACTAAGTAAAAGGTGTGCTTGGACCTTTTTTGATATGATTAAATTCCTAAGTCCTAGCTCTAACTTCTCCTCCTCTAGAACTCATATGGTTCCCCTTCCCTAATTGAGATCCATTAACAAAGAGTGGCAAAGTGGCCAAACACTCTTATGGGTTTTTTATAGAAAAAAGAGTTGCCTATCATGTAATTCAGTTATAGTTATTAAAGACTAGTTGAAGTCTAGCTTCGAAAATGTACTCCTTAATAATGATGAGGTTTTCTTATTCAATTTCTTTGACATCTATAGTAGACAATAAGTGTTGGAAGCTATACCTTATCACATCCAAGGAAAACCATTATTCGTGGTGAAATGGAGACTAGGATTGAGACCCAAGAACATAAAGCTAAAGCACATTCCTTTATAGATTAAAATTCATAATCTACCTTTAAAGTACTACATTATAGCTAGCTTTAGTCACCTTGCTAGCACCATTCAACGCCCTCACTTTTTAAATGAATTAACTGTAACTATAAAATGAATTAGTTTTGGAAGGATATGCATAGAAGTGGAGCTAAATGTAGATTTATCAAATATTTTACCAATTATAAGATTAGATAAAAATGAGAAATCATAGTGAATAATGTTGAGATTATTTACCAGTGGAAACCTTTAATTACAAAAAATTTGTTATGGAAAGACACTAGAAGAAGATTCAAGTTAAGTTTTTTTTTTTTTTGAAGAGCTTCTTAATAATTTAACTAGGGATAATTAGGATAATCATAAGAAAAATCTCCTTAAAACATTAGCCAATTCACAAGATAAAGTGAGTGGGTCTATTCTAACCAATCCCTCCTAAGATGTTTTTGAGTCTCCTTATAACTTAGGGTGTAAGACTGAGAAACTAAATAATGATGCTCTATAAAATCCTTATTGATGCTTTTAACATAAAGCCATTTGGCAATCCCTTCTAAGATGTTTTTGAGTCTCCTCTTAACTTGGATTGTAAAACTAAGAAACTGAAGAATGATGTTCTATAGAATCATTTTTGATGCTTTTAAGGGAAAGTCAAGTGGAGAGGTTCCTAAGGAAAAAGGTTATAGTAATTGATATTGGCTTAAAAAGGAAAATAAGGAGGAAAAATAAGAAGAAAATGTCATAGGCCCTTAACTTAACTCCATATTAGTTGCTTGGAACAACAGGGGAATAGACTACCCCAAAAAGAAATAGATGACTAAAGATTATTTATGATTAAATAACTTTTATATTATACAAATTTTGGAGACTAAAATAAAGTTAGGCAATTTACAACAATGCAAAGGGATTTTTGGTAAATGTTGGGAGATAATTTCCAATCATCTATTCAATTTTAAAGGCAAGATCATAATAGGAAATGATCATAATAAAGTAAAGGTGACTTAATAATGAGCTTCAGATTAGTTCATTCATCTATTCAATTACCTTGGAGATGAAGCTTTCGAAAATACTTTTATATATACGTCAAATTTTGGATTTTATAAAAGTTTGCCTTAGAATGAGCTGAAATCACTGGGGTACTCTATTAACAATCCTTAGTTAGTTGTAGGATATTTAAAGTGTGCTTTATTCTCTTCATAAGTAGATGGAGAAAAGGTGAGAAACATATATAGAAATGATGATTTTCTCAACTACTTTTGATCCACTCAACTCAATGATCTAAATTTTGGTGGAGTTTTCTTTGTTTAGTCCAATAGACTAATAGATAGATGGTTGATTAGGAAGAAGTTGGATCAAGCACTTTTAACCTTTATGCATCTTTAAATTCAAGTCTAGTTCTGAACATTTCAATAAGACCTATGTTCTAACTATTAACCAATAGAAGTTATATTAATATAAAGGAATGCTCATCATAAATTGCCTTTCAGATTCACCAATCTTTTAACCAATTATAAAGGCTCTGAGGAATTAATCACAAAAGGATTGAATGTCCATATTAAGGGGTTTTGAATCATACATTCTATTGAGGAAGCTCTAAAGTGTGAGCATTGATCTTAATCTTTATTCTCTAAGAATATTAGAAATAATTAAGAAACAATTATAGAAGCTAAAGAAGGTTTTTGTCTGTTGTAAGCTTAGGATGAAGCTTACCCAAAAGACCCTATTATCATAGCTAAAGAAAGGAATGCTCTTAGAGATTACTCTAGAGCATTGGATAATCACAACTCTTTACTGAGGTAGAAAGCTAAAAGTTAATTTGCTCAAACAGGGAGACATAAAAATAAAATTTTACCATTATATCATTCCTTATCAAAGAAACACTAAAAAGATAAATTCCCTAATGGCGGATGGAGTTAATTTTAGCAAACAATTGTAACTTAAGTGTATAGTCTTCAACCACTTTAACAAATTACTTGGCACTCCTAATCCTTCTTTTTCAATTTTGTAGGATCTTAAACTCCTCATTTTAGAGACCATCTCTCCATCCTAACAAGCATCAATTACCAATTCCTATTATGAACAAGATGTCAAGGATGTTTTATTTAGCTTGGAACTTGAAAAGAACCTAAACTAAATGGTTTTAGTGCTATGTTTTTTTATAAAAAAAAATGTGGCACCTAATTGATAACTTACTAACTTGGAAAATCATGGAGTTCTTTTCTTTAGGGAACATGGTTAATAAACTCACCAAAAAAATTTCTCCTTTATTTCTAAAAAACAAAACCCTAGTTTTTAAGTGACTGCAAGCCTATCTTATATTACAACTGATAGGTATAGATCATAATATGTTTTCTAGGTGTTTAAGAGTGTTTTTAAGTGTTTCTTAGATGATTACCATGTATATAGTCTTAGAATTGTATTAATGTTCATGTTTGTATATGTTATAAGTGTTTTGAGTGGTTTAAAGCTTGAATTTGATCTTAATTTTATGTTTCAAGAGGTGTTTGATGTGTTTGTGAGTGCATAGAAGCAAGAAATTGAAGAATGAAGAAGATTATGAACACATGCAGGAAAGTAGGATCGTGGCAACACTATATGGCTCTCTAGCACAATCATATGGCCATGCACGATCGTGCTATAGAGGAATCAACCATGCTGGGCATCATCTTGCCCCATTCATAATCATGCTAGGAAGTTTTTCCAGGTGCAATTTTTTCGAGTTTTAAGGGTTTAGAGCTATTTTTGGAAACAAAATGGCAAAACCCTAGACACATCCCTAGCATCCTTAAGAATTATAAAAGAACACTAAAGAAAACATCAAAAAGAGGTAGCATTCACTACATCAAAGCAGATTAAAGAGGAAGGATCAAAAAAGAGCTTAAGAGAAATTCCAACATTCCAAATCAAGACTTCAATCAATATTTTCTCTTTTCCCTTTATTTCTTTCATAGTCTTGAATGTGTATTTGAATTCTATAATGTATATCATGATTATGGATTTCTAAATTCATATTTAAGCATTACTCTGGAATTATTTTGTGAACCTTATTTCTTGTTGAATTCAATACATTGATGAATGTTGTGATAATCATCGTGCATATACTTAATATAATAAGAGAGTGAATCAAGTCATTAGTGTTAAAATGCCCAACGAGAGTTGGTAACTTAGTATACCTACAATTATTAGATAAATAAACAATTGAAGAGAGATCTTAATTGTGAAATTAATTATCCAATAGATGTTTAGATATAATTGAACAAGTTAGAAACAGTTTTGTGAATTGAGGATTACAACTCTATAAATATAAAATTCAATTAAGGTTACTTGATTAGATATTGAGAGAGAGTAATCAAAACCTTAGCTAATCTAGGATCAAACATATATTGATTCAACAAGAGAAAGGGACACAAAATAAGGATAGTATAGTTCCAAATTCTTCAACTTTGCTCAATCTCAATTTCATTGGCAATTCAATTTTTTATGGCTTACTTATTTCTTTTATTATTTCTTTAAATTTCAGTTATTTTTTAATTCACATAAAATATTAGCAACTTAGACAAAGCTCTTTTCAAGTTGTTTAGATGTCTGATAGTCCTCGTGAAAACAATACCCTTGATACTATAAGATACAATCATATACTTACGGTATTGAGAGTTTTGTAATTATTATAAATTTGCTCAACATATTTTTGGCATCGTTATTAGGGAATTTTAGCATTATGACGATTTGAATTACTTTGATTTAAGGAATTTTTACCTTTCTTGTGTGATTACAATTTCATGAACACAAGAATCACTCGTAGTTCAAGTAAGGTAGAAGAAACTTCAACTCTCGACATCACAAGGCAAGAAGTCATAAAGAAAATGATGGTGGAGGAATTAAATTACAGGGAGCAGCAAAGAACCCTTGTGGACTTCATAAGACTAGGGTTCAATGCGACACAAAAAGGAATCACTCGATCACCAGTGCAAGCAAATACATTCAAGATCAAACTAACATTATTGAACATGTTGCAAACGAATCTGCAACTTTATTATTTGGCCAATGAGGATCCCAATGCTCATCTAGTCAATTTCTTAGAGATATGTGATATGTTCAATTATAATAGGTTATTGGAAAAAGCACCCACAATGAGGCTCTTCCCCTTTATCTCAAAGGATAGAACCAAGGTGTAGTTTTATTAACTTAACCCAACAAACATCACAACATGGGAGCAGTTGATGGAAGCCTTTTTGGCTAAGTACTTCCGTTCGACAAAGACAACAATACTTATTAAGAAAATCACTAGTTTCCAAAAAAATGAGGGGATTCATTATGAAACATGGGAGCGATATAAGAAGTTACAAAGGAGATTTCCTCATCATAACTTGTCGAAGGAATTCCTGTTGCAAAATTTTTACAGTGGAGTTAATCCACCCACATGGGGCACCATTGATGTAGCTGTTGGAGGATCACTGATGTAAAAATAATTAAGGAAGAAGATCTGCTAGAGGAGATGGCAAACAATATACGTCTTTGGATGTCAGACTAAAGTAGATAGTAATTAACCTTCTAGGACTTGAAAGGGGTGATTGCTATAGATTTAGTAACAAAAATACAAGTTGAGGTTGTCAACTTAACCAAGCAACTAAATAGCCTAAAGGCCAACTATTCACCTACACTTAATATAATTTAACATACATGCGAGTTATACAGACAAGAAAGCCACATCACAGTTAATTGCTTCTTAGTGCAAAATAACAATGTGGAGTAACTCAATTACATAGGAGTGCAATTTGGTCAAGAGAGAATAAACCTTATTCTAACACTTACAATCCTATGTGGAAGAACCACTCAAGTTTTTCTTGGTCTAACAATGCAAGGGCTTAATTAAAAAATCAAGGTCCATCGAGATTTCAACAAGATAAGTTCAGTGTAATGGATTCAAAATTGGACTAGTTTATAAACATGATGTAACATCCTATTTTCGCATGCTAAGGGTTAGAATCTTAGAATACTGTACATGAGAGATATTAATGAGAAATGAGGAAAGTGCATTTCATGCCCATGCATAATATAGCACACATACACGTGAATTTGAATCTTGCACACATTATAATAATTGTTCATGCACTCATTTGACATTTACCAGGTATAAATGCTTTTTTTATGTGATTATGATGTGAATTGTGGATTATATACCTTGAAAATTAATTTGGTGACTATAATTATTGGTTTAGAATTTTTGGTGAAAATTTAGGAAATTTCTGAAATCTTGAGTATTTTTGGACTAGGGAAAATGTCAAGTGGCAAGACAATTGACAAATGGTAACAGAAATAAGTGTCGAATGGTGGTAAAAAATATTGATATGTGGTATTAGGATTTAATGACAAATGTCATAGAAAATTGGGAGTCAATTGGATTAAAAATTGGAGACAAATGGATTGGTTATTAAAGAGAACCAATTGGAACCATGGGGAGATGACAAGTGGCAAGTGGCAAGTGTCACTTGCCTTGCCATACTCACCCACAATTATTTTAATATTGAAAGACCATTTTAATTGTTTACGTTCTTACTTTCTTCTTCTCTTTGTGATCTTCTCCATCTCATCTCTTCTTCATTTCCACAACACTCAACCCCCTTCATCAACTGTGAAATCTTGCTCTCACCCTTCACTTAATACTTTCATTTTTGTTATCTTCATCATCTTACCACTAGAAAACCTAACATACCCCACCTCCAAGTTGATGATCGTATGATACATGGAAAGCTAGGGTTCACGTGATTTTGAAGAGCTTGAAGTTTTAACAAGTAAGTTATACTTTGATCTTCATGGGTAGTTGCAAATGAATCAATTATGATGAATGATTTGAAATTTGATGACCATAATCATGAAGCTTCATATATGCTTTAACGTGGGTTTAAAATAATAAAGAGATTTATGTTCTGATTTTTAGTGTGTTAATTTTATTCATAAGTTGCTTAGTAAAAAGCATTTATGATGAAAGATTAAGGGATGAATGAATATGAAAAAGAAGTTAAAGTGTGATGATATGTCGATAATGAAGTAAGTAAGGTTATGTCTTATTTTTTGTGTTATAGTGAGTGATAATTTATGAGTTGTGCTAGAGGTGATTTTGAGAAGAATAAGAATGAAAGTGGTGGTTGAATGAGAGTTGAAAGTTGATAATGAAGAGAAGTGTTTATGCCACATTTTGTGTTGATGAGGAATGTAGGAAATTGATGAATAAATGTATATGTTATGTTCTTAATTAGAGAGTATAAAACCATAAGATATAAGTTATTATGAGAGGAAATAGATTGAGCTTGGAAGTTAAAGAAAAGGATGAGTGTGGTGTCTTGAAATGAGGTAAATTAGGGTGATAATTGAGAAGTGAAACGAATGGTGATAATGGAGAAAAATGTGTGCAAAAAGTTGATGATGAATGTATATGTATGAATGTCCTGTTTTTGTGTTTATGATCAACCATAGATTATGAATTGTTTGTGATTGATATTGATCTGAAATGGAGGTTAGAATGAAGAGGAAAATGAAGCAGAAATGATTATTTTGGCATGAGATGTCTTGAGTATAACAAGGAGAAAGTTAGAAATGCGTGTATGATAGGATTTCAAGATTAAGTAAGGTTAAATGAATGATGATGAAACAAATAAGTAGAGTTTTGTGAATTTTAATGTAGCTAATATGATAGTTGAATTAGTACGTAATGAAATTGCATAATGGAAGTGAATACTAGAAATTTTGGTATGAAATTGATGCTAGTATATTTATGTTGAATTCGTGCTCACCCCAAGATTTTGCCCTACCAAAAACATGGTTTTGTCACGATCATGGCTGAACCCCCAAAACTGTGGCCACCCTCATGAGTTTCTGTCACGATCATGGGAGGGACACCACGACCGTGGGCAAACATATAGAGTAAAGAGTTGTCTTTTGAGTAATGTTTGAACCAAATAATATTAAGGTACTTCCTTATGATGTATTTAGGCTTGAATAAGATCTTGAATGAACTTAGTTGATGATGGATCAGGTGACTAAAGTGAGTAAAATGTATTAAGTATTAAAGAATGATTGAAAGATGATGTTAAATGATTATGAGATGTGAATTAAGGAAATATACCTGGGATTGTCATTGAGCATACATTATACATAACACGCACACACACACGTGTGTGTGTGTGTGTGATTGAGTATTAATGTGAATGTGTAAATTAGTAATATGTAAATGTGTATTGCATGATATATGTTAGCCCCCGAAATATTTTTGTTAAGTGTGATATTCTATGGAATTTGAATTTTTTCCTTAGAATGAATGGAATTGTTAAGCATGATTTAAATAAATTATGAGGTCATGATAGAATTATTATTGGAGTTTATTTATTTATGTCAATATTAGTAGGATTTTATTTCATTAGTTAATGAAATTAATGAATTAAGAATGAATTGAGGGCATTTTTGGCATGTCACTTAAATTTATAGATCATGAAGCATAAAAGCAAGGGCAAAGATGACTTTTAGCACTCATTAAGGGTAAAATGGGAAGAAGAAAGTGTAGTCTTGCTCTTAAGATGAAGAAAAACGTGAATTAAAGGAGAGAATGAAGTGAAAAACGAAAATTGAAGAGAGGAAGAGAGAGTGTCATGGGAGAAGAAGAAAAGAAGAGAAAGCTAAACTAGGTTTCCATTTTCTTAGCTTTAAAGAGTGATTTTGAAGTTGTTCAAGAAGGGAGAAAGAAAGAGGATAAGAAGAGCTTCCATTTGAGCCAAACATATCTTTGTTTGCTGAAGATTCAAGGTAAGCCTAATTTTAACCCCTTGGATTTTTGGAAGGATTTTGGTTCATGAAGCTTAGAAAATGCATGGGCTTAAGTATTGTAGAATTAATTTTTAGTGAATGTGCTTTTTGAGTTCTCAATTTGGATTTATATTAAATTGGGATTTTTGCCAATATTGAAGGAAATCAAGAAAAGAGGCAAGAGGAGCTAGAAGAGAGGCATCTTTGAACAATTACTAAGCAAGGAATTCAAGGCGGGTTACATTTTTAAAATTGAATAATAAGCCATTAATGTTTCTTCAAAAATCAAGAAAGTAAATGTTTTTCAAATGTATTATAAATGTGCATTTATTGCTCTTTGAATGCTTTGAGAAAGTGTTATGTGTTGGTGTGTGAATATTGCGTTGACAATTTATGAAAAGAATACGAAAATGAATTTTTTTCATTATGTCTATGAAATCACTTTTCAAAAAAAGTGTCATTTTGGGCAATAAGTTTACAAGTTATGAAATATATGTTATGTGGTTTTGGTCTGGTCCATTCTGTATATTAAGCGCACTTTGACTAAAGGCTTCTCCTGCCTTCCTGCAAGTGGCATGGAGCTCCTTCAGGGACTCCCTTATGTTCACGACTATGCAAAACCACTATATGGGATTGTGTTAGTTCGTTCTGTTCACGACTACACAAGACCATTTCATGGAAATGTGTTAGCTCTTTCTGTTTATGGACGACCTCACAAACCATTTTGATGTGCTTATGTGTTAACAAGTTTATTGAATGCATGATTTGGGTTGCTTATAAAGTGTTTGATAAATTAAGAATGTGGAAATATGTGTTTCATGATGCATTGTGAATTTTTCAACGGTTTTGCTTGTTACCGGTTGTAAAATTGTTAACCACGAGCTTTAAGCTCACCCCCTATTCTGTTGAGGTGATGAGCAAGAGATCGAGTGATCGAGCATAAGGGAATTACTCTGGATTATGCTTATTTTGTATTTTAAGCTAGTTTTTCTAAAACAAGGCTTTAGCTGCATTTTGAGCAATTCTACTTTATGTAAATTCTGTATTTTTGGACTATGAAGTATTATGGCTTGAAATGCCCATTAAAGCTTTGTAAAACTCTTATCTTTTGATGATAATGAAATGTGATTGTGTTTTGCTCATGACTCTCAAAGTTTGTAGATTGCATTTTCAATCATTTATAAGGTTAAAATTTTGTGTTCTGACTTCTAAGGCAAATCTATATTAATCTAGACTCAATTAGACAGAGTTGTCTTCTTGAAAAGTTGTAGATATTTCTAGCTTTCCAATGATATAAAGTATGAAGTTTTTTAGAGTTGCGATTTGTGAGTTTAATGAAATCAATTTGGTAATTGAATGTTTAAGGAGGGACATTGCACTAGAAGAAGTGAAATTGGGAAGATTATTACTGAAGGTGATGTTAGAGTGGATGTAGGAATCATTGGAGATGCTTAGAGGGAGCTTGGTATGTGCGGTTGTATTGCTAGGATCATCTTAGTCTAAATTGTCTTAGTCTTGATCATCTTAGTCTAAATTGTCTTAGTCTGGATCATCTTAGTCTAAATCGTCTTAGTATGGATCGTCTTAGTCTGAATCGTCTTACTCTAGATCGTCTTAGGCTGGATCGTCTTAGTCTGGATCTTTTTAGACTGATTCGTCTAATCCATTTCAGACCTAATTACTTCGTTTGAGGCAAAGTTGTCTTATTTTGACCCTTTACATGATAAAATTTTTCTTCAAGGTCTTCACAAAAGTTGGAGATCTTTTTCTTAGCTTTTTAACAATATAAAGTTTGGAATTTTTGGACCTTGGACGCAAAAGATATGGCCTTTAGATGAAGCATAAGTACCAGATGAAGCGATTTTGACCCTCTAGATGACAACATTTTTCTTCAAGATCTTTATAAAAGTTGTAGAACTCGAAGTCCTCTTCTAAACCATCCTAAAATACTAAAATCTGATATCTCTAGTGAAAGTTATGCTAATTGTCCCAAGATAGGTACAATATGATTGAGGACATAATCAGGTTTGACTCTTTTGCCGTAACTTCATCACCCGATCTCCAAATGAAGTGATTATTGAACTAATAGATTCCTAACATATTTCTCTACCTCTACATAAAATTTTGGTTTCCATTGGGGTTGATTCAAAAAATATTAATGGAGAGAAAGTGAGGGAAACGACCGAAAGAGCATGATTGGTTGTTTTACTGAACATGCTTCAGTATTTTTAATCATATCTTGACTTGTAGAGCTCCGAACGAGACGATTATTATTTCAAAATAACGTAGAGACATGAAGCTACAATTTTTTTGAAGAAATCAATTTGTCACTATTGGAACTGGTTTTGGTTAGAGAGATCCCATGGAAATAACCTTATAGGATAATACGTTCACGTCTTTTGATATTCTAGATAGTTGGGCTCCGAAAACGGGGTCCAGCATCTTATGGTATCAGAGCAACCAGATTTAGGTCTGGGATGGGACCTAGTTTAGGAATATCCTAGGCTTTGAATAAGTATTTTTTTATATGAAATAAGCATGCATTGTTTTTAAATAAACTTCATGCATTGTTTTGTATTGTTTTACATGATTTCATATTTTTGTTTTGAAGCATGAACTCAAAGTTTTTTTAATGTTTTCAATTGAAGGAGTGAATATGTCGCCTCGAAAAAGAACTCGAGGAGCTCCGACTCGATCTGGCTCTCACTAATGAAGTACAGATGAATCATATGTCCCGCAAGACATGAGGACACACTCTGCTCCTGATTTTAAGGCACTTAGTGTGCAGCATGGAATGCCACCGCCTTCTCCTCCTATGCCTGTTATGGATCCACGGTTCTTTCAAGCCTTTGCTCAGGCTTTCACATATGCCATGGGCCAAGGGTCACAAGTTCTAAAGCCAACTTCGGTGGAGAGAAGTGAGCAGTATAATAAGCTCCGCAAGTATGGAGTTGTAGATTTTAATAGTATTACAAATCTGGAAGAGGCTGAAGCATGCTTAAAGAGGATTGAGAGAGTCCTGCTTTAGATGAAGTACTCTGATGATGAGAAATTAGATTATGCAGTGAGCTTGCTGCAAGGGGATGCACTGCATTGGTGGGAATCAGTACCCCACAGTCAGGTTATGCCTTTGGTGTTATCATAGAGAGATTTTGTGGAAGTGTTCAAGAAGAAGTACCTCTCCAGAGTTTATGTACAAGAAAAGGCCAGAGAGTTTTTGAATCTAACACAGAGGGATATGAGTGTGATTGAGTATGAGCTGAAGTTCACTCAGCTTTCCAGATATGCGGCCAACATTGTGGCAAATGAGGAGGACAAATGCCATAAGTTTGAGGGAGGACTTCATTTGGGGATCAAGGAGAAGGTGCTGATCCATAACTTCTGTGACTACCAGTAGTTGGTAGATGCTGCACTTCAGGCCGAGAAACTGGAGAATATCAAGTATGAAGTAAATAAGAAGAGGGAGAATCGGGAGTAATCTTTCAAGAAGGGAAGGAGTGCTCCAATACCTGATAAGAGTACAAGGAGCTTCCACACTCAGAGTGAGGTGGGGAGTACCATCTCTACTAAGAACAAGAAATCATGGGCAAATTAGGCGCAAACCTCAACTATGGGAGGCAATAGCAGGGTGGAGAGAAGCAGGTACACAAACCCTCAATGTGAGCATTGTGGGAAGTTTCACAAAGGAGAGTGTTTCAAGTTATTTAGAGCAAGTTTTCTGTAACATCCCGTTTCTATACAAAGGGTTGACCTATGGAAATTGGTACACAGGAGAGCAATCGGAGAAATTAGGAAAACACATCTCATGCTCATGCATTTGTGAACAGTGATTTTTGCACATGAAAAAT
>JANZXP010000006.1:8396823-8406885 GCA_027576715.1 Erythroxylum flavicans
AAAGAAAAAGGCTATAAAGTTTCTAGCATACACCCTGTGCATCATCACTAACTTGTAAAAAGCATATCTCTCAACTCCGATATCCAAAAGTTACAAACTTTATATCATTGGAAAGCTAAGAGAATAAACTACAACTTCCAAGAAGACAACCTTATCCAAATCAGCCTATATTAATATAATTTTTCCCCTGAAGTCAGAACACAAATTTTTACCCCTATGAATGCTTCAAAATGCAAAAAACTTGGAAAGTCATGAGCAAAACATAAATATATTTCATTAACATCAAAAGAAAAGAGTTTTACAAAGCTTTAATGGGAATTTCAAGACCCAAAATACATCATTGGACTCATAACCAAAAAATACAAAATATACATGAATGAGTGTTACTTGGAATGCGACTAAAGCCTTGAATTTTCATAAACTAACTTAAATACAAAAAATATGCAGACTTGGAGTGATGCGTTGACTCTCTATCACTCGATCTCTTGCTCTTTGAAAATATTCGTTGCCATAATAAATTGCATTGAATCCATAAAACACGTATTTGTCAAATTCTCAAGCTTGTCAAACAATTCATAAAGAACATAAGTCATGTATTCATCAAACTTGTCAATAAATCATAAATAACTTAAGCACTCGTAATGGTTTGGGTAGTCCGTAAATATGAGGGAGTTCTTGCGAAGCTCTGATAAACATGAGGGAGTTCTTGCGAATCTTTAGTAAACAGGAGGGAGTCCGTAAAGGAGCTTCAAGCCACTAATGGGCAGGCGGGAGAAGCCTTTAACATGGTTAGCATGCACGTGACACAATATAATGGACCACCACAAACCCACACAAACATGAATTTCATATCTTGTAAACATCTTGCACAAAAGGCACATTTTGTAACATGATTTCCATAAGCATGACTTTTTTCAAATACAATTTCCATATTTTTCAAATACATAAGTCATCATCAAGATTCATATACCAAACATGTAGCAATTACTTAAATCATTTAATAAGCAATAAATGCAACAACTATAAAGCAATTGAAATCATTTAACTCTATTGATTTGAAAAAATTCTCATGGCTCATTAACTCAAGTGTATACATGTAACCCACCTTGATTCCTTGCTTAAAAATGCCCCTCATTTTTCTCCTCTTGTCTCTCTTGATTCCCTTTAACATTGGAAAAAATCCAATTCAATAGGAATACAAATTGAGAACTCAAAAAGCATATTCACTAAAAATTGATTCTAACATACTTAAACACATATATTTCCTAAGCTTCATAAACTAAAACTCTTCCAAAAATTCAAAGGATTAAAAATGGGCTTACCTTGAATCTTCACCAAACAAAGAGATGTTTCACACAAATGGAAGCTCTTCTCTTCCTCTTTCTTTTTCTCTTATTGAATAACCTCAAAATCACTCTTGAAAAGTAAGAAAAGATGAAACATAATCTTTGTCTTCTTTATTTTCTCTTATGAACGAAACCCTCTCTCCTTTCTTTCTTTTTCATGTTTTTCTCTTCTTCTCTCCCTCCGTCACGTTTTTTTTCCATCTAATGTACAAGATAACATTTTTTCTCTTCCAATTTTACCCTTAATGAGTGCTAAATGTCCACTTTACCCTTCCTTTAATGCTTTATGGCTTTTAAACTTAAGTGACATGCCACAATTGCCTTCAATACATTCTTACTACTTTAATCGAACTAACCAGTGTAATAAAATCCTACTAACACTGTAATAAATAATTAAAATCTAATAATAATTCTATCATGACTTCATAATTTATTTAAATCATTCTTTGCCAACATGAGATCAAAGAAAGTTTAGAGAATTTTTGTATTATAGATCAAGATCTTAATTAGATTTTACCCCTTTCCCTTTATCTCTTTCATAATTTTGAATGTGTATTTGGAATTCTAAGATGTTTAACATGATTATTGATTTCTGAATCAATATTTATGGATTATTCTAGAATTATTTTGTGAACATTATTTCTTGTTAAATCCAATACATTGATGAATGTTTATGATAATTGTCATGCATATACTTGGTAACAAATCAAGAGAGTAAATCAAGTCACTAGTGTTAAAGTGTACAACGAGAGCTGGTAACTTAATAGACCTACAATTATCAGATTAACGAATAATTGAATAGTTCTTTTCAAGTTGTTTAGGTGTTTAATAGTCCTCGTGGGAATGATACCTTGACACTACAAGGTACGATATGTGTGCTTATGATATTGAGATTTTTATTATTATATAAAACATGTTCAACAAGTTTTTAGCACTATTGTCAAAGAGTAATTAGCATTAGGATGATTTGAATTCCTTTGATTTAAGGAATTATTACCTTTCTTATGTGATTGTGAATGTATGAGCACAAAAATCACTCGGAGTTCAAGAAAGGTAGAAGAAACTTCAACTCGTGACATTATAAGGCAAGAGAGAGAGATCCAAAGAGCTAAACATTAAAAAGTGATAGAGAGAGCAATGGCGAAGGAATTAAATAGCATAGAGCAATAAATAACCCTTATGAACTTTATAAGGTCAGGGTTTAATACGAAACAATAAGGAATCACTCAACCACCAATGTAAGTTAATACCTTCGAAATCAAACCAGCACTGCTGAACATGCTGCAGACTAATATGCAACTCCATAGTTTGACTAATAAGGATCCCAATGCTTATATGGTCAATTTCTTAGAGATTTCTAATAATTTTCGATATAATGGGTTTTCAGAAAAAGCTACAAAGATGAGGCTCTTCCCTTTTATACTTAAGCATATAGCCAAGGTATGGTTTCATTCACTCAACTTAGTGAACATCACAATATAGGAGTAGTTGTTACAAGTCTTTTTGGCTAAGTACTTCCCTTTGAAAATGACAATAAAGATCATAAAGAAAATTGAAATTTTCTAGTAAAATAAGGGGAAGTCATTATATCAAGCATGAGAGCAATTTAAGGAGTTATAAAGGAGTTGTCCTTATCATAACTTGTCGAAGGAATTCATGTTGCAAAAGTTTTGCAACAGTCAATCCACCCATATGGGGTTACCATTGATGTAGTTGTTAGAGGATCATTTATGCAAAACACAGTTGAGGAGGCAAAGGATTGGCTAGAGGAGATGGTGAACAATAGTTTTCTTTATATTTCAGATCGAAGTAAATATTAGTTAACCTTCTAGGAACAAAAGGGAAAGATTGTTGTCGATTTAATGACAACACTTCAAGTAGAGGTTACCAACTTAACCAAATAATTAAATAGTCTGAAAGCCACCTCTTTCGCTTCATTTAAAGCAATTCAACATAGATGCAAGCTATGCAAACAAGAGAGCCATATCACAGATGGTTGCTTTTTAGCGCAAAACAATAATATGAAGCAACTCAACTATATGGGAGCACAATTTGGTCAAGGAGGGAATAACCATTATTTTAAAACATACAATCCTGGGTAGAAGAAATACCTAAATTTTTCTTAGTCTAACAATGCAAGGGCTTAGTTGAGAAATCAAAGTCCACTGGGATTTTAACAAAACAAGTCCAGTGCAATGGATTTGAAAATGGACAAGATCATAAATATGATGAATTCTAAGGCCATGAGTTTAGAAGAGGCCTAAAAGAGTATGGAAGGGTAATTCGCACAAGCAACAAAGAATTGTGCCTCTTTTATTCACAATATGGAGGTTTAAGTAGGCCAACTCACAAATGCAATGTCTATAAGAAGTGTGGGAAGTCTCCTAAGCAATGAAGAAGCAAATCCAAGGGAGTAACTTAATACTATCATGCTTAGGAGTGGGATAGAGATAGAAAAACCTTCAGAAAAAGAAGATGAAACCCACTTTATAGAAGATCAAGAGAAGTAGAAGAAAGATGAAGAGAAGAATGAGGCACCCCTACGTTCCTCCTCTACCTTACCTATAAAAAATTTCATTCCCACATAAACTTCATAATAATAAATTAGATGCATAATTTACAAAGTTTTTTGAGAAGCCGAAGACTTTCCAAATTAACTTGTCTTTTATGGAGGTGTTGGAACGTATGCCTAAGTACGCGAAGTTCCTTAAAGATATACTATAAAAAAAGTGGACTTGGGAAGATAAGCAAATGGTTGCATTAAAGGAAAGCTACAATCCATCCATACGCCTTTCAAATTGAAGGACCTAAGGAGATTTAAGATACTTATGTAGTCAGTGATTTAGATTTCACTAAATATCTATGCAACTTAGGCATAAGTATTAACGTTATACATTTGTCAATTTTTAGGAAACTGGGGTTATACAATGTGAATCCATTTTCGATGTTCATTCAGTTAGTAGATCAATCAATCTGGAGACAATTTAGTAAGGAGGAGGATGTCATCATTAAAGTGGACAAATTCATTATTCCTGTAGATTTCGTGGTATTAGATTTTGAAGAGGATAGGAATTGTCCACTCATTCTTGGACGACCATTTATGAATACTAGGAGAGACCTGATTGACGTTCATGAAGGCAAACTAATTCTTTGGATTGGTGATGATCATATAGAGTTAAATATGAATAAAATCTTGAAGAATTTGAAAGAAAGCAACTCTTTTATGAAGATAGACATAATGGATGAATGCATCAACAAGCAAGAGGAGAGACATAATAAAGAAGTTATAAGGAAGTTGAGGCTGAGGATAAAGGAGAGATGGAGGAGTCAAGTGCTCCAATACATTAAGACATATGAGAATTGAAGCACCCATACCACCCTCTATTGAAAAGCCACCAACTCTCGAGTTGAGGCCTTTACCTATATACCTTAGGTATACCTTTCTAGGTGAGGGCCAAATGTTACCCATCATTATGTTGAACTAGCTAGATGGGGAACAAAAGAGTAAGATGGTTAAGATCATTAGAAAGTGGATAAGGCTATAGGATGGAAAATATCTGGCATGTGAGGAATAAGTCCTAACGTGGTGAAGAAGAAACTTAAGTAGTGAGGGAACGTCAACAAAGATTAAATCTTCATATGAAAGAAGTGGTCAAGAAAAGGTAGTTAAGCTGTTAGATGCGAGTATCATATACCCAAATTTAGATAATGAAAGGGGGTCAGGCCAGTACAATACGTACCTAGTAAAAGATGTATAACAGTAGTGGAAAGTGAAAGTGGCAAAATGATTTCCACCCAAACAGTCACAAGTTAGAGAGTGTGTATTGACTATCAGAAGCTTAATAAGGTGACTAAAAAGGTTTACTTTCCTTTTCCATTTTTCGATCAAATGATAGAAAAGGTGGTTGGCCATGCATTACTCTATTTCTTAGATAGATATTTAAGCTACAATTAGATTTTTTATCTATATGGAGGATTAGGAAATATCACTTTCACATGCCCTTATGGAACATTTACCCATAACGGATGCCTTTTAGTTTTTGCATTATATCTATCTTTGCATATATGATTGAGGATATAATGGAAATTTTTATGGACATATTTTTACTCTTTGGGGACTCTATTGAGCATTTTCTAACAAATTTGAACAGAGTACTTTAAAGATGTGAAAAATTACACTTGGTTTTAAACTGAGAGAAATGTCATTTTATGGTGCACGAAGGAGTAGTATTGGGACATAAGATATCATGCCAAGGTATTGAAGTGGATAGAGCTAAGAAGTAGGTCATTAGGAACCTTCCATCACCAATTAATGTCAAAAGTGTGTGAGAATTTCTAGGACATGTAGGAATTTATAGCCACTTCATACTTCCCGTTAATTACTAGACCTCTCACAAATCTGTTAATAAAGACGTGCCTTTCAATTCTGATGATAATTGTTAATCTACATTTAATATATTAAAAGAGGCACTAATTTCAGCCCTAATCTTAAAGCACCAGATTGATCATTACTCTTTAAAATCAAATGTGATGCTAGCAATCAAGCCACAGGTTGTGTGTTGGACAAAGGTTGCATGTAATTTACTATATAAGTAAGACATTAATCGGCCCCAACTTAATTCCATCACTACTGAGAAGGAGTTACTAGTGATGGTGTTTGCATGCGACAAGTTTTGGTTTTATCTCTTAGGTTCTAATTTGATCGTTTTTACTGATCACGCCATGCTTAAATATCTCTTTACCAAGAAAGACTTAAAACCAAGGCTTATCTGATAGGTGTTACATTTATAAGAATTTGATATTTAGATGAGAGAGAAGAAGAGAGGGAAAAATGTGGTAGCTGACCACTTATCATGTCTCGAAGGAGGGGAATTGTAGCAAAGTGAGGCAATTGATGAACGATTCTCTGATGAGAGCTTAATGTTGCTAACCTGCCTTGTGGTACTGTTAATGAGAATATTTTCTTGATTTTGGAACTTATCTTGTGCTGATCAGTATAAGATCGAGCAGATTTTATTGTTTTGATTGAGTTAACAAAAAATATTCTGTTAAAGAAAAAAAGGAGATATTTTAGGAAAGATCAGAGAAATCAGCTGAAAATCAAGAAGAAGGATCTGCACTTTGAAGCTATAAAAGGAGGAGGGAGCAGGCTGCGATAGGGGGATTTTCCTATTTATTCTTTATTGTATTATCTTTTCTAGTTTTCTTAGAGAAGAATGTTTAAGAACTCCAACTTTGTTCTTTCTACAACCGTGATAGCTTAATTCTTCTTCGATCAAAGGTACAATCATGATTGGTTTCTCAGTTGTGAGATTTTGGTTTTCAAGTGAATTCCTTGCTGATATTTATGATTTTCTATATTTATTTTTAAGGTTCTTCTTGATTCTTGTTATAGTAGGATCCCTGTGATAACATCTGAGATTAACTAGAAGCTAATTAACTGGTTCTAGTCTGTAATTGCTTTTACTAATTGATGTTAGTAACAATTTAGTGATGAAACACTAAAGGAATTTCATAATCTAATTTAAATAAACCATGCGGTTGAGTTTATTGATTAGAGTTGGGTTCTTCTAATTCTTAATGTTGTTGACAAGCTAAATTCAATGAAACGTCTTCTTAGGTTGTTTGTTAACTAGGATCAATTAATGAGCATCTCTTGATCGACTAATATTAACAAAGAATTTTCTGTTCGAAGTGTCTTTAACAGTTATAACCAACTTATTGGCTAAAGAATATGTTTAGTTATTAATGATCAATTCTAGAAATCAAGATGATTATTGTGCTTTCAATTGAGTTTCAATACCCTTGTTTGTAACTTTTCTCTTTGGTAATTGTTTTACTTGTTTTCTTTATTTTTCTGTGCTTTATTCACAATCTAAATTTTAATCACAAATCCCCCTTTATTTAATTTGTTTTTTTCATCAAAAGGAATTGATAGTTACATCTCTTCATGGTTTGACCCTGTTTCACCGCTATTACAAGTTTTCGTTGTTTCAGGAACATGAATTATTTTTGGTAGCCTGACGACCTACCAAATTTTGATATTTAGATTAAAGAGAAGAAGAGAGAGAAAAAAAGTGTTAGCTGATCACTTATCATGTCTCAAAGGAGGGGAATTGCAGCAAAGTGAGGAAATTAATGAACAATTCTCTGATGAGAGCTTAATGTTGCTAAACCACCTTGTGGTACCATGGTATGTTGATATAGCAAACTATGTTGTAGGCGGTATCTTCACCTTAGATTTGTCTTATCAATAGAGGAAATGATTCTTATATGAGGTTAGCCATTTTTTATGGGATGTCTCAATCCTCTATAGGAAATGTGCTTATTAGCCGATAAGGAAGTGCGTTCTAGAGGAAGAAATGTTAGACATATTGATGTAGTGTATAAATCTAACTATACAGGGAATTACGAAGTGAACAAGATGGTGACATGAGTCTTAAAATGTGATTTTTATTCGTCAAATTTGTTCAAGGATGCTCCAGAGTTTTTGGAATAATGCAATAGAAGCCAAAGAGTGAGGAACATCTCGAAAAGAGATGAGATGTCATTGTTTAACATTTTGGAAGTGGAAATATTCGATGTGCAGGGACTAGACTTCATGGGACCACTCCCATCCTTTATTAGAAACACACATATTTTAGTCAGAGTAGATTACATGTCATAATAGGATGAAGCAATGGAGAATCCAACAAATGATGGAAAAGTGGTGCAAAATGATATCAAGAGATTATTCAATCAATTTGGAGTGCCACGACCCATAATTAGCGATGAATGAGTAGATTTTTACAATAAAGCTTTTAACTCTCTTTTGAGAAGATATGGATTCTATCATTGTGTTGCCACTCCATACCACCTGTAAATAAGTGGACAAGTGAAGGTCATTAACTACAAGCTTAAAAGAATATTGGAGAAGACAGTAAGTTGTTTAAGAAAGGATTAGGCATTGAAGTTGGATGATGCTTTATGGGTCTATCAAACTACCTTCAAAAATCTAATTGGTACAAACCTATTTCAGCTTATGTATGGAATAATAAACAACAAGGGTACCAGTTCATCAAAAAGAAGCCAGACAAAGGTCTAGTGAAAGACCACTAGCTCAGTTGCTTCCCAAAGAGTTTGGCTTACATTGATAACCCTTTTACTCTATGATCACTTTCCTATTATAAGTTGGAATATGTTAATTTCTTTAAAAAAATTATTATTTGTTCATATTTAACATATTTCTAATTAATATAGAAACACTCAAAGGGCCAATTATAAGGGGAATGAACTATATAGTTTAAGGTCATATTTAGTATGCCTGCATGAAGAAATAGCTCCACATAAAAAACTAAATTTTGGAACGCACAAAAGGCTAAATACCTTAATTCCCAAATTGTAGTATTTGAAGCAAAGGAAAAGCTAAATCAAGCTGAAAGCTCCCTTTATAACTCACTAAATGACCAAAAACAACTATAAGAAGAGATAAATGCAATCTTAATTTTAATTAATAGTTGAGGATAATATTTCACTATCAAACAAAGTTCCAGGGTCCTTTGCTTAAAAAAGGGAGACAAGAACTCTATTTTCTTTTCACAAATCCTAAATTTTAAGAAGGAACTCAAATAGAATAATAAATATGATGGATTAAGAATATGAGAGATGCATTGAGATTTTGAAAACAAGTTAGATGCATCCTCTTTAGTTCCTATTTTGGAATCATTAATCACAAATCCAATTTTAGAGTAGGGTATTGAATTTTTTATAGACTATTTAAAAAATATGAGATTAAGGAAGCTTTTTTCAATATGAACTCAGAACCCACACAAAACACCTAGACAAGATGGATTAAATGCTTGTTCTTCTAGTATACTTGGAACCACCCCTAAGAAAATTGTAACTAAAACTTTATAAGAATTCTTCACCTTAGGTAAATTATTGAAAGAGGAAAATTTTTGAATCATAGTACATTTTATTGACATATCTTAAGGAGCTTTCATCAATGAAAGTTAAAATGAGATGATATATTACTAGTATTGTAACACTAGAATTTTTCTACCTTTTTTGTATTGGTCTTTACTTAGAGATACTATTGTATATTGATATATACATGATTGTATATAAGTTCAAAAATGTATTTGAATCCTTTCGATATATATGCCAGTGATATATAATGTTATATCCCCTTACATGAACTTAGAGTTCATCGGTATGCGAAATCTTGGAGATTTCTAACATATAAGCTTCTAAGTGTATAAAACCAAGTCCATTGGATGGATATGGCCATGGTGGCTGAGTTAAATTTGTTCTAATGCCTTAAAGGTGATTAGACATGATTTATAGACTTATGGGACACTTAGAAAGCTTAATTGGAAAAGTTAATGTACATAAGAGATTTAAAAGTAATGTTTCAATTCTTGGAGAACCAATATGTAATTTTATAAAGTTAAGGGGCTTAATTATAATTTTCAAAAGTCTGGGGACCAAAATGAAAAAAAATTTTGGTCATTCTCAAATTTTGGGCTTAATTGCAAATTTAGGAAAAGTTTGAAGGGTATAATGGTAATTTCACATAAGCTAAGGGAAAAACGGTAAATTCACCATGCTTGGTGAAAGAAGAGTCAAAATTCTAGACCCTTCTTCCTTGTGCATGGCCTTGCACCCCACCATTTAGCATTAAAACACTTTGTTTTAATTAAAAGAAAGGAGAAGAAAGGAGAAGAAGAACACTTTC
>JANZXP010000006.1:8406985-8420963 GCA_027576715.1 Erythroxylum flavicans
ATGAGATGTGGTAATTTACCACACCTGGACCCGTTTCTTTGGTCCGACCCGTTCTCTGGAAACGGGATGTTACAATATCAATATTAATGCCAACATATCTTAAACCCTTCAAAAAATCCTAAACACCAAACATTGTGTGCAATCGCTAGTTAAGCATAAAATCAATGATGGAAAAGGCACCTCTTTTTAGTTTGTCAGTAGCATACAATTGGTCCATTATACAAGCTAAGGGAATTTCATTCCTTGAGGACTTTAATTCATCCCAAGACCAAAGTTTAGGATCTGATCAAAAATAATCAGTGGTCTTAACCTTAGGGGACCCTTTAATATTATCAAGTTTCCTAACTATACCTTGAACTACTCCACTGCAAACATCATTCACTGGACTGTAGACAATTCACTGAAAATCACAATGAGGTCCTGTAAGAACCTGATACAGGGAACCTTGAATCTTATAAAAGTACAATGTTCTAATTTGGTATAGAACTCGAGTTTGAGTCATACTCACTCGTTCATACTTTGGTTTGCTATTAGGAGATCGACTTCCTACTAAAGATTTAATTAAATTCAGTATTCCTAGCTTATAGTGTGAATTTTTCTTAAATAACTTGGAAAATATCAATCACATATTTTTCTGTTGTGACTTCTCTTCACAGCTTTAAGGCAAAATCTCTTCTCACCTTGAATTCTAATGTAATTTAAATAAATGGTCAAATTATATAGGCATATAAACTCAAATTGCAGAACAACGGAAACTTAAAGCTGTTCAAATTAAGTTTTGGGGATATGATATATTACATTTGGAAGGAGAGAAATAAAAGATTGCTTGGAGTTGAACTAATGAACAACAATGAAATTTATCATAAGATTCTACTTCACATTAGACTTGCTATTATACCTAATCTTCAAAATAACACTACTGCATAAATAAGGGAAAGAAGGCACTTATAAGACCACTAAGCTTGTAGCTTATTTCTTTTTTGGAGCAAATATTTATGGTGATACTACTATAGAGCTCCTTGGTTTGGATGTAATAGCTTTGTTGGTGTACTAAACTTATTCTTTAATGCAAATTAGTTATTTTTCAAAAACCAAAGTCTTTATCATTAACTCTGGTTATACTTTATATTCTAACATTTCTAAAATAGTGTTCAATGTACCCTAAATATGGTGCACAAATGGTAATAAGGAATTTATTTACACTTTTTTATAAAATATTGTGATGAAAATCACATATTTAATCAATATTTAAAGAAATTATTTTTAAAATATTTAGTAGATACACATTACTCAACTGTGGCACTATATAGACTAAATTGATAACCCAAATATTTGAAACTAAAAAGAACATAACTTCGTCAAAACTTACTATGTTATTAGTATCGCTTTGCAAATACTAAATTATAACGTAATATTATAGATGACGACAAAATTTTATTTAAACTTTTTAGTTCTAGGGTGAAATTTACAACTTTGGCTCATGATCATTGGTCTAATCTTTTTTTGTACAAATTGCATGATGTTGAATAATTGGGTAATAACGGGAAAGAAGGAAAAGAAGAAGCACCTGGTTCAGGTTAAAGCTTGCTTTCGCAATTTTGTTGCTGGCTAAAATATTGTCTCCTAAGGCGCATATGTGTTGTGTATGTAGTTATGGACACCGTAAACATTGGACTACAATCCCAACTCACAAAAAAAACCTAAGCTTTCACGTGGAAACCATTTCATGACTTATAAGTGGCGAGTGGCTACAAATACACCCATAATGTCAGACACGGATGTTTCAGAGGGAGATATACATGACGTAGGGTGTACGTATATTTCAGAGACCGTAAAGGTAACAGCGGTTTCCAGCACTGAGGTGCAAGTATAAGTATTAACAAATAAAAAGACAAACAGCAGTAATTAATGAAACGGCTTTATTTCAAATCCAATCCCACGTTTGATTCCGTTGCCTCCTAAGCCTCCCAATCATGTTACCAGCAACACACCACCAAATTAATAATTAGAAAATTGCCCTGAACGAATAGCCAACACAGTTTTAACAACAAATCAAGTATAAGAAAGCCAGTTATCGTTTCTTGGGTACATTTGACCAAAATAAGCACAGGTAAATTCCAGATGGACGGAACTTAATTTTAACATAATTTATTTAATGACCAAACGCATGAACATATTGGTTCTTGAAATACTCGTAGCTACTCAAGTCTTTTAAAACCTTTTTAAAATCTTAAATCAATAATTCATTATGTTATTACGCTAACAAGGACTTAATCCCCGTCCCCATCTACAAAGAGGAAGGTAAACAGATCAGTCTCAATTTGCAGCTTTTTGCCTGTTTACGAAACTCATAGGGTCCTATAGATAAACGAGCAAGTAGTGGGTTGTGGTTTTTTGAAGGCGTTGTATAATGGATAAAAGCTGTCGATCCTCTGGGGACTACACCACGCCCAGTAATAGTAGTGGCAGTGGCACCAACATCAACAAGGATCAGTGTCTCAAGCACTTGAACAAACTATCCCACAAGATCTCCAAACCCATCAACACCAATAAACCTACTTTTCATCAACCACAACAACAATCACAGCTACAGCTACAACCACAACCACAAACGACGCAGCAGCATCACCAAAACCTGCAGGCGCAGCAACATCAGCCACCGGTCTACAACATCAACAAGGATGATTTCAGGGACGTGGTCCAGAAGCTCACCGGATCACCCGCTCACGAGAGGATCTCTACACCTCCGCCTATTCAAACACCCAAACCTCCAAGCACTCGCCTGCAGCGTATCCGCCCCCTTCCCCTGGCGCACGTTGGTAACCGCCCTCCTCCCTTGCTAAACAGCGCCGTTCCCCCTCCATGTCTCAACCACGTGGTCCCCGGAGCTTCTAGCTCTGCCGGCGCTTTCATCCACCGCCCGACAGCGCCTCCGTCGCGTCCTCTGCCATTTCAGGAGGTCCACGGGGCGGCGGAATCGCCGATTTCAGCCTACATGCGGTACCTCCAAAGCTCAAACTCCACCGTCGATTCAAACAAACAGTTCGCCGGTTTACCGCCGTTGGCTCCTCTGGTGTCGCCTCTCTGGAGCAATCTAGGTCCCCCTCCGCCGCCGCAGCAGCAGCAGAGTCAGCAAGAGTTAGCTCCGCCGCACTCGTCGGGAATGGTACAATCACAGACACCGTTACAGTTACAGACGCCACCGTTACCGTTTGGTTGCTTGAATTCGCCGCGGTCCCAGTGTCCTTTACTTTCCCCAAGTATGTTACTTTCGCCTTCTTCGTTCCCACTCTCTCCCACTCTGCTTGTGCTGAGCCCCACGTGGAGAGGTCTATAAAGATTATCTTCAATTTGTTGTTCTTCAGGTAAGTGTTCATTTTGATAGACACAAACGCCGTCGTTTAATGTTAGCGACAGGATTACGATTCGTTTTTCTTTAATTACACATAGTGGTTAATTTGAGAGAGAGGGTTGTATAAGGGCTTATCAACAAAGCAAGTGAAAATAGGAAAACCTTTTGCTGCTTTTTTTGGATATGTTAGATAATGTGGTTTAAGATTAATGGATTATTTGTAGGCGGATGATACTCATGTACTTTGCACCGATTTGACCAAGCCATTTGTTGAGAAAAGGTTGTATCATCAATTTCCAATTTGGGTGTGGTTCTCGTGAGGTTGTAGCTTTCTTTTCATCTGATGCTACAAAGATAATTTGATACAGGAGTGAAGCAATCAACCTATTAATGTTGATGTTGGAAGACCAAAAGGATGATTCCAATGTATCATTTCTGGGGAGAATTACTTACCAACTTTGTGCATATCTTTCTCAGTATGTATGTATGTATTTATGAGGTCATGTAATCCGAACCGTCTTCTAGAATATTAGCTGCTTACATACCAATTCATATCATAAACTGATTTTGCGGTACAACAGTAAGTAAGTCGACTGGTTGAGCTTGTGTGTCTAAATTTAAGGTGGCAGAGAAAGCTCGAAGTCTGTTCTTCTGACTTGCTGATTTGTCTCCCACTGGAATTGTTCCTCCCCTTGTTTGATTGACTAGAGTTTTCCGGTTGAGTGGAAGTGAAAAGGGCACAGACTCAAACTGGTGATTCTTTGAACCACTGTTTACTATGGTGACCTTTGTTGAACTGGTCTCAGATTGCCCTACATCTCTAGTCAAGTTGATACGCATTCTTATTTGCTTGCATTCTGCGGAATGCCACTCTTTTTCTACAACATAAGAAAAGAATGTCTAATCGTGCAATTGCCCGAAATCATATGTTGCCCAGTTTCTCTATAATTCACATTCTATATCTTCAATAAATTGGATTCTTCATTTAAATGTATTTAATAGCCATCGAAGTTAGACGGGATATATGATCCAATGTGAATACTTCAACGTGGTAGCACCATTTAGATAGGTACCACAAAACTGGCACCGAGAGAACCAAGTCACTAACGTTTGCGGACACATAGGTTGTAGGTCAATTTTTGACTTAGTAAAAAGATCAAATTTGATGTTAAGGTCTAGGCTATAGCTTTAAAGCCATTCAACCACGGCCCTATTAAATAAACAAGTAGCAGGGATAGTTCGAAAGGCTATGCATCAGATGAACCCGAAGGCACTAGCATCTCTTATTCTTCTTATATACAAAAATAGGATTCATCCATCCAGCCATCTCATTGCATATGTTAATGTTATCGTGGAAAATAATTAAAACGTCGCAGAGCCTTATTCCAAGAAGATGTTAAAGAGTACAGTAAAGTTACCAAACGAAAACAGGACTTCAATTCTAACTGCTGATATCAAGGAAACAAAAGTGGGCATTCAAAAAGCACAGCTTGATATGACAAACTAAAAAGTAGAGCAGGTTTGGCTTAATACGTCCACAAATCATAATCAAAACAAGAAAATCTAAAGAAACCTCAGAAACAACCGGCAAATTAGCAACAAGCATCTTCTCCCATTAAAAACATATAGAGGAGAAGTTCAACCCTAATTTGCTCAAGGGGCACTCTCACTGCTGTTCTTCACTGGGCTTGGGTGCTTCTTTAATCTCGTCAGCTCCATCATCCTAAATGATTAAGTTAAATCAGTAATCAGTATGTTGACATGCAAATTGCAAATGAAAGGAAATTTGAGGTATAAACTGAACAAGGTCGGACTCAAGTAAACAAACCTGCATGTCAGAGGTCCACAGAGTGAGATTGTCACGAAGCAGTTGCATGATCAAAGTGCTGTCCTTGTATGACTCCTCTCCCAGGGTATCCAACTCCGCGATTGCTTCATCAAAAGCCTGTTAAATTCAAGAGGCACACGACATTTTAAGCACAAAGCAACCCACCAGCATACCATAACTCTCTCAAAGTTCCTATTTCGTCCAATTTCTCACCTGTTAAACAGGAAAGGAGCAATATACCAATGTATAAACGTAAACAAAAAAGAAGTGAAACTCGAACCTGTTTGGCGAGATTGCAAGCACGATCAGGAGAATTAAGGATCTCATAATAGAAGACTGAGAAGTTAAGAGCCAACCCCAGACGGATTGGATGAGTAGGAGCCAGCTCTCCATTTGCTATATCCTGCAACCCACAAAACCAACATTACTAAATTTAAAAAAGAAGACTTACACGAAAAAGAGATCCAACCCTAATCGAACAAAACAAACCCATGTATCATCATTCTCATCCTACAGATTGCTAAATCAACCAAATTCAACAAAAATAAGCCAGATCGAAAATTAAAAGAAAGATCCAGAAGCAGATCAGAAACGAGAAACCTGAGCAGATTTGTAAGCGGAGAGAGTACTCTCAGCAGCCTCCTTCCTCTCTGCACCAGTCTTGAACTCAGCAAGATACCTATGGTAATCTCCCTTCATCTTCAAGTAAAAGACTTTGGAGTCACCAGACGAAGCAGAGGGAATCAATCTAGAGTCGAGCAGCTTCAAGATCCCGTCGCAGATCGAGGAGAGCTCCTTTTCGATCTTGGCCCTGTAGTCGCGGATCATGGACACGTGGTCCTCGTTGCCGCGGCTCTCCTCTTTCTGCTCGATGGAGGAGATAATCCGCCACGAGGCGCGCCGAGCTCCGATCACGTTCTTGTAAGCGACTGAGAGGAGGTTTCGCTCCTCTACGGTGAGCTCCTCGTTCTCGACGGAGGCAGACACCTTCTCCATAAACTCGACCATCTCCTCGTAGCGCTCCGCCTGCTCGGCTAGCTTCGCCATGTACACGCTCTCCTCCCGAGCCGATGGAGCAACCGCCATTTTTAGGCAAATTGAAACAAACAAACAGGAAAAATGAAAGATGTAGAGAAAAAAGAGAGAGGTTAGATCTGGCTTTTTGGTGAAATGAGAAGAGAAAAAGGAGAGGTTAAAGAGAGATGTGAGAAGAGGGAGGCCAATTTTGGGGGCTAGTGGGGGGGCGATGATTGCGTTGGAGGAGGAGATCCTTGGGAGAAGATGGAATGTTGGCCGTTAGATTAAGGTGAGTGGGTGTGTTTGGGTTTGCGTGTGGGATTGGGGGGTGTTTGGATCTCGGGGTTAAAGCATTGGCTAAAGAAAGTAAAATGAAATGTGTACTTTTGACCTTTTGCCAGGAAAACATTATTCAACCATTTTCCTCGTTTGAAATTTGAACGCTTGGATTATCCTTTGGGCTTTGACTGTTTGGATGAAGAGAAGCCCTTTTTTTCCTTAAAAAACAAAGAACATGTTCTTTGTATTTAATTTTGGTTCAGGTTTTGAAAGGTAAAAAAATATTTTTTTATCACAAAATTATTTTTTAAAAAATAAGTATTTTATTGTAAAATTTAAAAGTATTTTTTTAATTAAAAATAATTTTTTTAGAAACTAAAATATAACTTTTTAAGAAACTCAAATTTAGAACTTTTCAAAAAATTTCTACTAGTATAAATTTATCAAAACAAGCACTTAGTTTGCTTATAAGCATTCTTATGCTATTAACATTTTATAGTAACAAATGTCAACTTAAATCATTGAAAGGATAATATTTTAGTGCATCGTAAAATTTGTCAATTATTAAAGTTGCGTTTAAATTTGCACTGCGATAGGGATAAGTACTTATTTACTGCAGTTTTTAAACGCAATCATATATTTAGTAGATCTGCGGTAAACAATCGGAGGTTGAGAAAAAGTGCGGTGTCACCGTAGAAACCAATAAGTAGAAAGAGGGTTGTGGTAAGAAATTGCTTCTGCAGTAGAAATTTTACTTTCCATTAATAACCTTCACTATAAGTATTATTTTTCATTATATTATTAATTAATATGACTAATAATATTTTTTATGAAATATTTTATTTACTAAATTTATTTTATTTATATTTTCTTATTTTGATTTAATATTTTATTATTTACAATTTTAAATTTATATGACTAATAATATATTTTTAAATTTTTTATACAACAATTAATAATTTATTAAATCAATGGACTTTTTAGTTATTTTATCTCTTTTCAGTAACCATAACCGTACTTGTCAAACACCTATTTTCAAGTTTCAACAGTTACCAAAACAGCAATCTCAAATACATAAGTACTTATTGAGAATAAGTACTTATTATTTCAATAGGTTGATTTTAACAAATTGTTAACTGCTACCACTACTCCAAACCAAGCCTAAATCACAAATTAAACTCTATTCTTTTTTTAAAAAAAGGGATTTTAGTTCTTTCTTTAATTTATCTATGTCAGCAGGGCATGTGTTTTGATACTAACACGTGTCATTAAAAAAACTTCAATATTCCATTTGTTAATTTTTACTTGGAATTTGAAAAGTCGCGTATTCTTTTCTTTAATTCGTTAATTATCCTTGCCTTATTCCAAAAGTGAGAATTATAAAGTTGGAAAGCATGGCCTGGGCCTTCGTAGTTGAAAATTGGAATCATTCTATGTCACGCCAATCGAGTAAACACTTGTTTAATTTTAGACAGTTTGAAGTTTATCTTCTCTCGTGTACCTGCTAACGACAATAAAATATGGCATTTTGTAAGGGGTTAAATGTTTTCGATCAATTTATTTTAACTTTCTGTTCAACATTAAACTATTTTAGACAAAAGTCCGGCCACCGTTACCGTTAAGTAAAATTTTTATATAAGTAGAAAAAGAAAAGGTAACGTTTTTCATACGTTTTAAGGTTGAAGTCCGGGTTTGTCCTATCCTAATATGATAATTGTATGTAAAGAATTTAATGCTTTGAAAACCATTAATGCTCCCAACAATTATATATCTCTTCCTTCTCAAAAACAAATTTATATCTCTCTCCTCAAAGTTATAAAAATGAATAAATGAGTATTTTAGAATAAAACAATTTAATAAATTTTAGCCTTATTTGGTATCAAGTATTAAAAAAAGGATGTTTAATAATTTTTAAGATATCGATTTTAGGCAAACCCCTCACAAGAAATTATTTTAAAAAGATTACAGAGAGTCGAGTAGAATTCATAAATTTACTTGTTTTAAATTTAAAATTAATAAATTATTTTTATAACTTGATATTTACTATTAGGATATCTAATTATAGTTCTCTAATAATAATTATTAAATTTAAATCTTATTAACTATAACTTTAAATAAATTAAAAGACAAATTAATATTAAGAAAGCAAAATCTATATAGACATTCTTTATAATATTAAATTTTAGAAGAAGATTTAATTTCAGAATTTATTTCATAATCTATAACAATTGTTTTTTATACAAAATGCTTATTTTCATTTTGGTGATTTAAATACTATAACATTTTGGATTTTTTGGGATTACATATTTGTGACCTAAGCATACCAAATGGAATAACAAAAAAGGGAAAATGAAGCAAAATGCTTTCTAAAAAATCAATGTTTTAAAAATTGGATCCGAAATTAAATTAGTAAGATAAGAGGTTTAAGGTTTTAAAAATTTATTCTGTAGTAGACCATTAAAAAACTAGTTAAAATTGAATATAATTAAAAGAGATTATTTTTATTTATCGAAGAATTTTAAGTATAATTAAAAAAGAAATTATTAAATAAAAATTAATTGATTTATTTTATTTTATGAAAAATGATGAATTAATTAATAAATTAATCAATTTTTAAAAATAATAGTGATTAAAATAAATTAAATAAAAAGTTAAAAATCAAATAATAAGAAGGTGAGTAAATAATTAAAATTGAGAATGTAGAAAGTTGATAGAATGTACCATTACGAAGTAGCCTTTGGGTGATTGAACGTTTTCGTAGTGAGTGACACCCCAAGCAACCAAATGCGCATGCATGAAAGAAAAGTCCTAAGAATTCACAGGCCCACTCCTAAGATAATGATGATGACGATGATATACACACATGGTCAAAAAGCTTTTATTATTATTATTAGATTGTTTTCACTTTCTATATTTTCCAGATTTTCTTGTCAACTTCTCATTTACACATATTTTAACGTGCACCCATCAAATTAAATAGAATTTTCTCTCTCTCTCTATATATATATAATATAACATACAAAATTAGAAAGCTTAAAATTTTTTAGTCTTTAATTTTAGGATCAAATTTTTTAAAATTTTGAATTGTATCTAAACTTTAGAAAAACCAGATAATTCAATTTAAAATTTATTTTCATTAACATCTTACTTATGTGTATCATAAAATATGGTAAATTTTATATTTAGATAAGTTTCATAATATTTTTATGAGATTTTTCAAGTCAAATATATAATTATTGATATATTATCAAAATAACTCAAATTTTATATTTTAAAAAATGAAAATTTAAGTAATTCTTTTAAATATGATGAATAAGTTTCCAAAAAAATATGAATACCATAATGTCTCCTAATGCCATCTTCAAAAGGTCAAAAGGTTTAAAATGTGATATTACCGTTAAGAGACCTTTAAATATAAAAATATGTTAATTTTGTTAATGTTATTTAAATTAAATTTATTATTTTATTTAATTCGTTAATTCATTAAATAAATTTTAAAACCCAAAATATACTTATTATGATATATATTTAATAATTTATTTAATATACATATAAAATATGACAATTATAAATTTTCATTCATATTCTTCTCATTTAAAAAGAAAAAGACGATACATTGCCCCTAATAATTCAGTGGCTAAAGGCTTATAAGAATGTTTGGAATTGAAATAGGGACTACCCTAGCTCTAGATGTTAGAGTGGTAACTCAATTCATACCTATTCATATATTTTAAAATCAGAAAATAAAACTTCTCCCTTATTTAACTCTGCGTGTATAACACTGCTAGACTTTCATCTAAAATAGCAAATATTGAACATAATCGATAACATTTGGATCTTAATTGAACAAGTTAAAATGTTAAATCTTAGATTGATCAAATCCAAAATCATTTGGCCCAAAATTGAGCATTTAGCCTTTTGTCAAGTCAAAACTTTGTCTTGTAACGATGGAAAGCAAATGGATCATTATAATTTGTGGTTGATGTACACAATTTTACCTGTGAGTCAGACTTTTATCTACTTGATGATTTATCAAGGAAAGCATTGCATTAGTGTAAATAGGAATTTTTTTTGGTTAAAGTTTAATTTAAAGATATATGCAAAAAGTTAATGTTTGACAAAAATAATCATCCAATTGATAGAATTGTCAGGTTTCTATCAATGTTAATGTGAGATTTTTTTATTTTTAAATAACTCACATAGACCACGATAGCATTTAATATGAAACTTTAAAAATTAGTCTTTAATTAATTTGAAATTTTAAGATTTTAGAAACTCTAAATTCCTATAAAATCCTAAATCTTCTAATTACTTTAGAGATCTATAACGACTCCCATCTAATTTATTATTCTTTTCAGAATTATAAATTTTGCATAGTACCAGCTATGCAAAGCTAGAAAATAATATGAATTCTTGATATATCGAACCAGATATAAGTACCGCTTAATATCGATGGGATATCGATGATTTCATTCGGTATTAGTTGGTACCGATCGATATTACTAATATGAGTAAATACTAGGGTGATTTTGTAAATACTGGAAAATTGAAGGATTAAAAAAGCCATAAATCACTAACCTCTATCTGTTGCCTGCCTTTCTCTCTTTTCACACGTACAGCCAGGTCCAAAACCAAACACATTATCTCTCTCTGTGACTCTATCCTAACTCCTAACTCTTCTCCTCCTGCCCGCTGTCATTGCTTTAACTCTTGTTCTCCCTTATTGTTGCTTCTCTGTTTACTGAGTATTGTCTCCATCTATCGTTCCTGCTTTTGTGCCGCCATTGCTACTTCTTCATCCAACTCTCTTTCCTACCTGTTTTATCTTCTTTAACTCCTCACCGCCTCGTCTGCTTTGTGTGTGAATTGTTAGACATTTTTGTCCCTAGGGACATTTTTGTCATTTTCCTATTAAGTGAACAACTATTAATTGTAATTTTGACTTTTCAATAAATTATCGGTTAAGTTACGTAATTTGATCTAGACAAAGGTAATAAAGTGGCCTAATAAATTATTTAAATCAATAAGTCGAAGTCCGGGTAAAAAATGGATCCTTTTTTGTATAGACCTGGTCCATATTGAACTTGTGATTGGGAAGCCCGATATGGAAGCTATATATATAGGTTAAGGTCTCCTATAGTTGCTCTTATCAATCGTTAGCATACAGATTCTCTGACCTATTAAGAGAGCTTACGTACTGAGAAAACTGTAGAAAGACCTAAACTACGTGTCGAGAAACATAATCTATAAAGGTCCCGGGAGATTCGAGATCGTTTGGAGCTCGAAAACTACATCGGAATCAGAGATGGAACCGAAATCAAGTATTTCCCATTCCCATCATTTTTAACCCTTTCATGTATGATCCTGGGTCCGTAATAAGGTCTATACGTACACGTAGTATCAGAGTAGTTACATGATCGAGTTATTGGAAACGAAGGTTTTTTGATTTTTCATCTCAAATGGTTTTCCTCAGTTTTTGATTCGTTTTTTGATTTCTTTTAACTAAAAGTGGTATACATAAGGCTAGCTATGAAAAACGGGCCGAATGGAGCAGAAAAGGGCATTTTGGGACGCTAAAAATCACTCTTCACGGCGGAGGGCGACTCAACATCGAGCGTGTGCTAGGGGTAGCGGCGTATGGTTGACGCATGAGACAAAATGCTGACACGTCACTCCACAGAGCAACGGATACATGTCGCGCATATGCCGCACGCGTGACCTGCAACTCGCGTTCCCACCAATCTGGGACGATGCAAGCGTCACATCTGTCCATACACGTGGCACGTTGGATTTATGACACGTGGCGGCACTTGCGTGGCACAGGTTGTATCGAAGATGTGTGTATACGCATGGGGGCACGTGTAGTGCACGCATGACTGACGCGAGTCGCCACGTCAATTGGCTGACATCAATCGTACATACTACAATAAAAAAAAGAAAATTTTAGAAATTCCCATAAAGCTATCCCGGGTCTTTTTGGGTCAGTTTCCAGGTCGGAAGAATTTTCAAAGTGATTTTCTAATTTTTTTGGATTTATTACATTGGTAATTGGATTCCAGAAAAGTTTTAAAGCTAATTTTGAGTGTATTTTAGTACTTTGAACTATACATACGGGAGACACTTAAAGTTTTATGTCTCGTATGGTAGGTTCGGTATTCAGAATAGTACGATAGACACTCTCGTTGAGAATTTTTTGAATAAAAGTCTCAAATAAAGTTTAAAGACGATGTTTTCAGTTTTTGTATGTGATTATTTGACTATGTATTTAGTTTTTGCATTTATAATTAATTTTCACATACGTTATGCCCATATAGAACGTGAGGATGACATAAAGATGTATCCCTTGTGTTTGTGGATTTTCTGGGATACTGATGAGAATGTAGTCTCCAAAGTGGCCTTTTAAGTCAGTATTTTGGATTGCTCTGCTTACATGTTAGGGGATATCTCTGGCCTTATGTTTGGTTATTCTGCCCAAAGGTGTTGGCCTTATATAGGGTTTTGAGATGTTCATAAAGGCATTAGATGGAGGAAAATCGTTGCTTAAATGATCTATTCACCTAAAGGTGGTAGTGTTATGAGAGTTGATGGTTTGTACTCTGTTCGCTTTTATGTGAGTGTCTAATTGCATAGATTATGTATCCAAAGGTGTTTCATAATATGTATGATCGGATTCTCAGAATAGATACTACTTTAATGCTTTAAGTATCACTATTGTCCTACATTTATACTGATTTTTACATTCTCTTTTCTATTTTTCAATCACAACAACAATGTTGCCACTACTGAAACCTTAAATGGTTTCAACTTTAAGAAGTGGAAAAAGGACGTTGAGTTTGCATTGGAGATGGCAGATGGCAGACGTCAGCATGGCCATGCACGTCGAGAGGCCTCCCCCACCTACAGATGTCAGCTCAGAAGCTGACAAAGTAGCGATGGCTTCTTGGGAAAGGTTAAACAAGATGTGCTATTTGACCATTAAGAGGTCGATACCTGATCATCTGTTGAGTGGAGTGCCAGACACGACCATAGCAAGGGAGTTCATAGACAGCATATCCCAGAGGTACAAGGTGTCTTCTCATGCTGAGCAAAGTGCCTTGATTAAGGAACTGTTCTCCATGAGGTATACTAGAGAAGGAGGTGTTTGAGAGTATATCATCCGGATGGTGCATCTTCAGAGCAGGCTGAAGGCACTGGATATACCAATTACTGACTCGCTTATAATGCATAAAACACTAAATACTCTTCCTCAGAAGTTTGAGATGTTGGCCACATCCTACATCTCACAGGATAAGAACTGGGACATCAATGTCTTGATTTACCGGTGTGTGGCAACAGAGGAGAAGATCAAGAGTTCTCCTTATACAGCCATGTTTGCAATTGCAAAGGGTAAAGGGAAGGCTAAACATCAACAACCTAAGGGTAAAAGTAAGAAACCCAAACCTTCTTCTCAGATTCAAAGTGGGCAGTCCAGCATTGTAAAGGGCCCGCATGACCTAAAGAGT
>JANZXP010000006.1:8421063-8449290 GCA_027576715.1 Erythroxylum flavicans
GTTTTGTTTCCGTCTCCGTCTCCGTTTTCTTGTCCTCTGGTTTTGAAAGGAACAAAAATTTTATGTCTCCGTCTCCGGAGTCGGGACAGAAATTGGTGGGGACAGCAAGCAAATAGGTCGGGGACAGAAAAATTCTATCCCCATCTTTCGTTCCCACCCATAAGGACAGCAAACAAACGTAGGGTTAATGCACAGGGGCGATTCTTGTGGACCTGAGTTCGTAACGAAAAAACTTTAAATTTTGTACAGAATTATACATCTTAAAGAAGCTATTGACATACAAAAAATGGGGCTTACAGCTTCCGGTGCACAAACTTTTATCGGTGTCCCATACCCACTACTACGCCGCCTGACAAAGAAGCGTCAAACATGCCTGTCGTTTTCCTGATAATTTTTCTTTACACGTGGCTACTCTCTTCCTTTCTTACGTTATAGTAACACTAGTCAAATAAAGATATAGCTTTCCCCTTCCAAGACAGACTTTGATGGATTGCAATTCACTGCCAATACCTAAACTGCTGAAGCGTTCAAACAAGAGACTTTCTTTATTGACCTCCCCAGCTCTTGAAGTAAAAAGTGAATGGTGTGTCTGAATGAAGTGAGAAGAACATTTCAGTGAGCTCGGTGGAATTGGATATATTAGGCTTGTAGCTGGTGGATTTTACCTTGTTTTCGTGGCTATGGAACGTTATGAGGTGGTGAAAGATATTGGGTCTGGGAATTTTGGGGTGGCCAAGCTTGTTAGAGATAGATGGAACAGAGAGCTTTATGCTGTCAAATTTATAGAGAGAGGCCATAAGGTTGTTCATAGCATCTTAAATTCCGATAGCTGTAATCTTTCCCTTTTACTTTTTAGTTAGCTGTGAAGCTCAATTGCTTCGCCTTTTATATTATTGGGTTTTCACCATCTGGTTCATAATCCCTTGGCTTATTGGGTTGATACAAGTGAACATTTGTGGTTGCAGATTGTTGAGCACGTGCAAAGGGAGATCATGAATCACAGATCTTTGAAGCACCCGAATATAGTGAGATTCAAAGAGGTCTGTTCTTGAATCTTTTTAAATGGTAACCTCACCTTGATAATTGTTGTATGCTTTATTTGAGTTTTGTTCCAGTTGACCAACTATGTAATGCTGTTAGATGATTCTAGCCACTTAGCGCGGCTCTGGGTGTGCTTAATCTTTTTGTGTTTATATCACTATTTTTATACCTGAAGTCCATAGGTGCATGAGTTTGAACAAAGTAGCAGCTTTCTAAAATCCTTAAAAGCTAAACCTATGTGGAGTTAGGAGAGGGTGGGCAAGGAAAGTTTATACAAAATAGAAGACGAGCAACCTTTTGGAGTTGATGTTGGGTTATAGAAACTTTAGATAAAGATGGCATATAACAATCAAGAAATGAGTCCTGTACAATTGCTGTTTTATCTCCCCTTCTGAACTCTCTGGTTTTCCTCAAGAATAAGCTGGAGTATGTTAAGCTAATATCACCTGATATTTGGGAAGAACTAGGTGTGTCCTTGGAGTAACTAACCGGACTAACATTCACATTATCTTTGTCAAACATGCGTTAAATAAGACATAGTTTGAATAGAAGGGATATTCTCCTATCTGAAATTAATCCTTTCAGGTCCTGTTAACTCCTACACATTTGGCCATAGTAATGGAGTATGCCGCAGGTGGAGAATTGTTTGGGAGGATATGCAATGCTGGTAGATTTAGTGAAGATGAGGTAATGTGGAAAAAATTACGTATTCTATGATCAGAGAATATGGAGTTTACTAATTTTTGTCCTCGTTGGAATTTTCTTGTTCATTTACATCAGGCAAGGTTTTTCTTCCAGCAGTTAATATCAGGAGTTAGTTATTGTCATTCAATGGTAAGAGGCTAAAAGCTATGTCACCAGAAACTAAGATCTTTTCCTATTTGTTTATCAGCAATTAGCAAATTATGAAGAAATTTCTATCAGCAAATTTGTCACAGGGATCTTAAGCTTGAAAATACTCTCCTAGATGGCAGCACAGCACCACGTGTCAAGATATGTGACTTTGGTTATTCAAAAGTAAGTTTTTTTTATATAAATCTTTGCTGATGTTAGGAATAGTGCCGGATTTTCAAGTTTGATAAACTTCTAGATATTAATGACTTTGCTCTACTGCATAGTCAGCTGTGTTCCATTCTCAACCAAAATCTGCAGTGGGAACACCAGCTTATATTGCACCTGAGGTCCTCTCAAACAAGGAATATGATGGAAAGGTAAAATCCTTGCTATTCTTCACACATATCAACCTGTTTCTTCTTGTATTTTCTTGGAAGCCTCGTTTACATTTAATAACCAACAAATTTTATAGATTGCAGATGTTTGGTCTTGTGGAGTCACCCTATACGTAATGTTAGTGGGCTCATATCCCTTTGAAGATCCTGATGATCCAAAGAACTTCAGAAAAACAATTGGGGTGAGTCTTGTACTAAAAAATGAGTGGATGCGATGTACAATGATGGCAGGCCTTATTTATTGTTGAGCTCTTGTTAAACTGTTGTTGATTGATTGCAGAGAATATTGAGCGTCCACTACTCGGTTCCAGATTATGTAAGAGTTTCTCTGGAGTGTAAGCATCTTCTATCCCGAATATTTATGGCAAACCCACAAAAGGTATCATGTCCTTGGATTTTCTTTGAACTTGTAATAACTAACTACAGAAATTGGGATTTGAATCAGTTTACGGAATGATGCATAGAGATAGATACATCCAAGTCCTTTGGATTCATGCCTTCTTCCAGTACTCCATGCTCTAGTCATTTTCAGGACTTAGAGCTGAGTCACGTTTTAAAAGTGGATTTAGACATGACTGGACTATGAAATGGTGACTAAGTAGGTTTTTATTGTAACATGATAGTAGATGATAAAGGCCGTGAGTCTTAGGTATGAAGGTGTTGAGAGGAATTAATGAGTGGTGATTCCATTGTGTTTGTAGAGAATAAGCATTCCGGAAATAAAAAGGCATCCATGGTTCTTGCAAAACTTGCCTATAGAGCTGATGGAAGGAGGAAGTTGGGAGAGCAATGATGTGAATAACCCATCCCAAAGTATTGAAGAAGTGCTGGCTATAATACAAGAGGCAAGGAAACCTGGCGAGGCACCTAAGGCTGGAGGAAGTTTGGTTGGGAGCAGTACGGATTTTGATGACTTGGATGTTGATGCAGATATTGATGATATTGAGACAAGTGGTGATTTTGTGTGCCCAATATGAGTCATATGTAAATTGCGTATTTTAAAGGTGCCAATGATATAGCTTCTTGAATTTGTGATAGCGCATTGTATAAACTTTCATATCACACAATTTTGTTCGCAGATAACATCCTGCGTATGTCCGTTGGTTACTACCCATCCATTTGTAAATATATGATATCATTTTTAGTGGCATTACATCACTTCGTAATCATTATGTCCCGCATTGACAGGGAGTCAGTTTTTACAGGATCAGATCATCTATACTAATTATGATATTCTTATTATGTTCTATTAAATCTTATCCGTATATTTACGTAGATTTCACATAAATGTATGAATGAGATTTAATAGAACAAGGTTAGAATAGAATAAATAGAACAAAAGATTTGATGGGATTTTTGGATTACCGAAGAATCAAATCAAAGTTTAACTCTTTGTTTTATTACAAGTAGAGCATATCTTTTCTTAGGCTATAGTACCACTGATGGATTGTCAACATGCAATAGCATCTGATAAAATTTAAGTATATTCTATTATTGTTATAATAAACAATCATCAATCAGGTGCACCACCTATACTTTGTAAGTTATAAAATCTACTAGAATTTGCAACTAAACTAAAACTAAATGTTAGTTGGGCTTGATTGGTTTTCACCTGCTGATTGTTTACTCCAATACTCGGGCTATGTTTTTAAGATTACGGGAGGTTGTTGCTAGTGAAAGTAATAATAATAATTAAAATATAACAACTTATCTGAAATGCAAGGAGCTGTAAAAAATTACTGCCTTAAGTCAAAAATTCTCCCTCTACGGTGCAACAGGATAATGGAATCCGACTCTAGGGTTAACGTCTTTTTCACAAGCTTCGGTGTACTCTAAAAGGTGGAATAAGAATTGTCTCCGAAATTAAAGGAAGGTAGACAAATGCATAATTTGTGCATAAGACAAAATACGTGTATAAGGTGTTTGTATGTAGAGAAAAATGCTTGAGTTGAACGGAACAAATAAAGATGCATGAGAGAAGAAAAACAGAGAAAATGAGCAGTGTTTAACAGTCTCTTTTTGAGCAGATGCATGACTCCTATATATAACAGAAACAATGTGTACGTTAGTAATAGGACAAATGAACGTTGGAGCATAATAATGGCTAAACATTATAACTGTTAAAGGATAATAATGAGGTTGACAACCGTAGGGTCCAAGTTATGGACCAATAACACCAACAATCCCCTACTTGGTCCAAAACTTGAGAAACAAGCTGTAACAATTTAGAAGAAAAATAGGTGAACAATCAGGTGAACTAAGCCTTGAACCTGTTGTCTAAGAAAATCAGAGACAGAACATGCTAGAGAATTAACAGCCTTAAAATTCCTTAGTCTCATGATCGCTCTAGAGAGATAGCCCAAATACTCTCATAGGAGGGTGGCTAGCCCCCTACAATTACGTAGGAGAGTCCATCAAGTATGTACTGCTCACACCACCCAAATTTGGGCTATGGAACTCGTTAAGAATTATACAATCGAACCCATCAAACACAGTAAAGTCATGCTAGGGATGCAATTCAACAACTGAATATATCTCAAGTACAAGTAAGTAGTCACCACATAACTTAGTTTGACCCATTGAACGTGGTTTCCCAAGTCAGATGTTCATCATGAGGTTACTACACAATTGGGCTCAACCTTATCCCTTTAGCATGGTCTAAAACTAGTTTTCTATTTAAGGCTTTTGTAAACGGATCCGCTAAGTTTCTCTCTAACTTGACATAGTCTAAAGAAATTACACCATGTCTAATTAAAGTACAAACAATTTTATGTCTCAATCTGATATGTCTACTTTTGCCATTATAGGCCTTGTTTTTGACAACATGAATGATAGCCTGTGAATCACAATGAAGGAAAACAGAAGAAATTGGTTTTTCCCAAAAGCGAGATATCTACTAAGAGATTCCTTAGCCACTCAGTTTCCTGTCTTGCTAACTCCAAAGTCATAAACTCATCCTCCTTTGTTAATCTCTCAATACATGTTTGCTTGGATGATTTCTAAGACACTACAGCTCCAGCCAAGGTAAAAATATAACCACCAGTAGAGTGAGTATCATCACTCTCTGTAACCCAGTTAGTAGCATAATACCCCTCCAATATAGGAGGATGACCACTAAAAGATAATCTATAAAGCACAGTACCTTTCAAATACCTCAACAAACGAATCAATGCATTCCAATGCTCTTGACTAAGATTATGAGTATACCTACTAAATCTACTCACGCAGTATGCAATATTAAGACAAGAATAGTTAATTAAGAACATCACACTACCAAGAATTTTAGCATACTCAACTTGGTTTACACTATCACCAATATTTTTCTTTAAAGCAACACTAGCGTCGTAGGGAGTTTTGACTGGATCAACATCATAGTAACCGAACTTCTTCAAAATTTTCTCAACATAATGAGTTTGATTCAACCTAAAACTAGAGTTAGTTCTATCAACTTTGATTCCCAAAATAAAGCCCATAGGTTCAAGATCTTTCATACCAAAAGAAGACTTTAGCAAACTCTTAGTAGTATCAATAGTAGATAAACTAGGACCAAAAATAAGCAAATAATCCACATAAAGAGATATGATTACACAACCATTGGCATCAGATTTCACATAAATGTAAGAATCATCATCACAAGAGGTGAAACCATATTTAAAAATCTCACTTTCAACTTTTTCATGTCACAATTTGGGAGCTTGTTTAAGTCTATACAAAGACTTAACTAACTTACAAACCTTTTGCTATTGACTAGGCACTCTAAACCCCTCAAGCTGGACCATCTAAATTTCCTCATCTAGATCACCAGTCAAGATGTCTTAACAACCATTTGGTGCATATGAAGCTTAAATACAAAGGCAATAGCAAATAATATCCTTACAGATGCAATTTTAGTAATAGGAGAGTAAGTATAAAAAAAGTCCAATCCTTCTTTTTGTTTAAAGCCTTTAATCACAAGTCTTTCCCTAAACCTCTTAATGGTTCCTTCAGGTCTCAATTTCTTTTTGAAAATTCACTTACACTCCAAAAGATTACACCCTCGAGATAGATCAACTAAAATCCAAGTTTTATTAGACATGATTGACTCTAATTCATCATTTATGGCTTCCTTCCAAAACGTAGCATCCACAAATCTCATTGCTTTCTCATAAGTTTTGGGATCTTTCTCAATAATATAAGTCACCACAAAAACATCATCTATCATCAGGTTTTGTCACCATAAAGGAAGTAATAAAGTCATAACCAAAACTAGTGGGTACTCTAGTTCTTTTGCTTCTTTTTAGTTCAACAATGTTCTCTTCCTCTATGTCATCATTGGTAGAAGAATTAGGGACAAATTCTCTAGGGACAAATTCTCTAGGGACTTGCACACTCACTTTCATAAGAAATATATTTTCGGAGAACACTGCATCTTTTGACTCCATAATTGATCCGTAGGTGCTAGACCTCGTTCCATAACTATAAATCTATAGGCAACATTATCAGAGGCGTATCCCACAAAAATTGAATCAATGGTCTTAGGCCCCATTTTCTTTCTCTTATGTTCTGGTAGAGCAACCTTAGCAAGACACCCTCATAATTTCAAAAAATGCAAATTAGGTGGATAACCTTTCCAAATTTCATAGGGGTTTGATCTAGTTTCTTAAAAGGAATTATGTCTAGAACATAACAAGTTGAAAGAATAGCTTCCCCCATATAAAATTAGGTAATCCTGAGGAAATCAACATTGCATTCATCATGTCCTCGAGGGTTTGATTTTTTCTCTCTATTATTCTATTTTGTTTAGGAGTATAAGGGCTCATGAATAATACAAACTTTTTCATAAAAATTAGCAAGAAAATCAGTACTATACTCACCACCTCGATCAGACTTAATCTCTTAATTTTCCTTTCCAATTGGTTCTCAACCTCAGCTTTGTATTTCATAAACATTTCCTCTACATCACTTTTATTTTTCAATAAGTAAATCTTAGTAAATCTATGACAATCATCCACAAAGGTAATATAATATCTCATACCTCCTTTACTCATACAATTCTTAAAATCACCCAAGTCTGTGTGAACTAAGTTCAACAATTGTGACTCTCTCTCAGTCACTAATTTAAAAGGTTTCTTAGAGTGTTTAGCCTCAACAAAAATTTGACATTTTTCCATTTCATTAGTGATTTGGTTAGGTAACAAGTTTAAGCTTTGCATCCTCTTAATTGACCTCACATTCACATGTTCAAGTTTAGAGTGCCATAGGTTTAAAGACTCAACAATATAAGCAGAAAAAGTAGATGCATTCATTGTAACATCAAGTATAAATAAGCCTCCATTACAAAACCCTTTTCTAACAAAGTTTCCATTCTTAGTTAAAACTAACTTATCAAAATCAAAGGCCAGTTTAACTCCGACTTTGTTAAGCAATGCACCAGAAATCAAGTTTTTTCGTACATTAAGAACAAATAAAACATTTTCTAATGCCAACACTTTTCCAGAAGTGAGTTTGAGAGTGAACTTCCCAACTCCTTAGACAAGAACTTTTTTAGAGTTACCCATTTATACGAATTCACCATCAATATCATCATTCAAATCCTTGAACAAGTCCTTGTTAGTGCAGATATGGCTTGTAGCTCCTGTGTCAACGATCCACTTGACCAAATTTCCAGCAAGGTTGACTTCGGACACCATAGCAATAATGACCTCCTCGTCATTACCAACTTCAACTATATTAGCTTGAGGCTTACCAAAACTCTTCTGGTCACCTCGTTGGTAACTTGTCTGGTTTCCTTTCTTGAACTTTCGTTGTTTTTATCCTTGGCCTTTCTTCTCATAGTTGATTCTAGCTTGACAATTGGCAGCAGGATGGCCTGGCTTATGACACCACCAACAGTCACCATTAATCCTTTTGCGGTTAAACTAACCCTGCTTATTGTTGAAAGGCATGTTTTGTCTATCATTTGTCTTGAAGTTATTAGCATTTCTATGTTCTACCACATGAGCCTTAATAGTAGGGACAAGGGTGAGTGTTTTGGTCTCATCTTGTACACGGTTGACATCCTTAATCTTTATATGTCCTATCAACTTCTAAAGCTTTATGCTTTTCTTCTTATGTCTTAATTGGTTTTTGTACTCATTCCATAAGGCAGGTAGTTTCTTAATAAGGGCGTTAGCTTGAAACAACTCACACATGTTCACACCCTCAGCAAGGATTTCAGTAACTAGATTTTTATACTCATGTTGTTAGTCTATAATAGGCTTATCATCAACAACAGTAAATTTTAACCACCTAGCAATAACATATTTTTTAGTACCGGCATCATCTGTCCCATATTTCACTTCTAAAGCATCCCAAATTTTCTTAGCAGTTTTGTACTTGGAGTAGATATCAAACAAAGGGTTGATTATATGGTTGAGTAACACTCCCCTAACGGTACAGTTATCCTTGGTAGTCTTAGGGTTAGTATTATCACTAGGAATCTTTTGAAGCAGTACATAATCCATTTCGTATTGTTGAAAGTAAAACAAAATTTTCTCAGACCATCATTTAAAATTTCTCCCATCTAGAGGCTCTAATCTAGTTTGATCAGGTAAATTTTTGGGGCTACGGTGATAGGGGTTGAACCTATATAAGGAATAGTAAATGCAGGACCTACGTTGATTTCATTTATAGACAACATATTAAATCCAAAAGTAGAAATGTCTCACACAAAATAATCAAACAATACGAAAAAAACAACACTGTAATCCGACTTTAACCAAGTTAAATACACAGCAACAAAATCGCAGTAATTTCCAATAAATGATAGCAACATAATAATTTTCCAACTTAGATTGTTAGTGAAAGTAGCAATAATAATTAAAATAGAACGACTTATCTGAAATGTAAGGCATCGTGAAAAATCACTGCCCTAAGTTAGAAATTCTCCCTCTACGATGCAGTAGGACAATGGGATCTAACCCTAAGGTTAACACCTTTTTCACCAACTTCAGTGCGCTCCAAAGGGTAGAGTAGGAACTGTCTCTGAAATTAAAGGAAAGTAGATAAATGTAGAATTTGTGCGTAAGACAAAATACATGTGTAAGGTATTTGTATGTAAAGGAAAATGCTTGAGTTGAATGGAGCAAATCAAGATGCGTGAGAGAAGAAAAAAGAGAAAATGAGTAGTATTCAATAGTCTCTTTTTGAGTAGATACATGACTCCTATATATAACAGAAACAATATATACGTTGGAAAGAGGAGAAATGAACATTGGAGCATAATAGTGGCTAAATATTATAATGGTAAAGGATAATAATGAGCTTGACAACCGTAGGTCCAAGTTATGGACCAATAACACCAACAATTATGACAAGCAAGGATTCCCCATGAAGCAGGGAGTGTTAACCCCTAGCCATATACGCCTTTTACTTCAGCAATGTAAGTTTAACATTTTTCTATTGATATCCATAAAAGTTATCATAGTTTATCATAGTTTATACATGTTAATTGAAAGCAAAGTTTAAAAATTTTCTATTACTAGCCATAAAATTTATCATAGTTTATATTGTTAAATCCAAAGCTTTTTGCTTGATGAGATGCAAAGACTTATTTTCCTTTTTATTCTGCACAGGAACCCCTTGCTTCTATGGTATGGAAGGCGTAATGGAGAGCATAGAAGGAAGTCTGATCGTGGATGTATTGTCAGCCCGGAAGCTTCTATTTTGCACTTGGAAATTGTGAAAAAGAGTGAAAATGATCTGCCTAGATTGACTAACATGGAGAAGCTAAGAATGAGAGGTCCTAAGAGGGCATCCAAGATCCACAAACTCTTTAATCTCTTGAAGGAGGATGATGTTCGGAAATATGTAACACCTACTGAAGGTCATTCACAACTAAATCAGGTACCATTTCAATTTATATTGGCCATAATCATTTTTCTGTAAACTAAGAGTGATTGTAGGGATAGAGGCTAGTACTAGTTGTTGTGATAATGTTAAAATATGTTTATGTTTTTTATACAATATTGATAATCTTTTGCTTAGGGTTTTTATTTGTAGGGAAGAAGGTTAGTAAAGCTCGTAAAATTCAGAGGTTGGTGACTTCTTTGACCCTACAAAGGAAGTGAGCAAGAATAGTTGATAAAAAGAAGAGAATTGCCAAGGCCAAGGCAGAGGCCGCTGAGTACCAGAAGCTCCTTGCAACAAGATTGAAGGAGCAGAGACAGTGTCACAGTCAGAGCTTAGTCAAGAAAAGGTCCAGGCTTTGCTGCTTCTAAACCCTCTGTTACAGCTTAGGTCAATGATAATCTCTATCCAATTGAATTTTATAGCAAGTGGTATTTGATGGCGTTGTGTTAAAAAGTATATTGAGTTGAGCATTTCCATTGTTTACCTTGGCCCCGAGTTTGTCTTTATGTCTCTCATGAAGCGTTGGGTTATTGAGCTAAATGCCAACAATACTTTGGGACAAGAATCTTTGTTACATGTTATCTAAATTCGTAAATTGAGGAGTAACTTTGGGAATCACTTGGATTTATGCATTATGGATTTTTGGATTTATGCATTATGGATTTTTAGTTGTAGTTTTCTTGCAATATGACTTAATATATTGGAATTAGATTGTGATCCTAATGCCATGTTTGATTGGGGATTTATAATCGAATAGAATAAAATGTAATATTATTTCATCGTTTGAGATAAGGTTTTATAATGGAATGAGATGGACGAAGAGGGTTTCATATGACATCTCATTCCATCCTAAATAGTAAAAATGAAAAACTTCTGATATGAGGGGTTTAGGATGAAATGTAAAATGATAAATAATTTTATACTATATTACATTATAAACCCTTCACCCACACAACATTTGACTATATTATATTGTGAACCATTCCATCCTTCCCAAACAATAATTTTCTAATATTACATCCATTAACGTATCATTTCATTATAAATAATTCCATTCCATTCTATTCTATTAAAAACTTTAATTCAAACCAAATATGGCCTAAGAACAAACCATGTTAAATAGATCCCAGTCCCTCGTTCGACCCAGAAAAGTTCCTCAAAAGACCAAATATAAACGACGTAGGAAGAGTGACGAAATAATACCTTAAGGCTATGATAATATCCTAGCCATCATCCCCTAGACAAGGCTGCACATATGATTAATAATGTTTAAGTGGGTGTAACTCTTTTTGTAAATCATATTTTAAATTGAATATTCCAAATTTATTGTATATAGGTTGAACCCTTTTAAGTCTGGTAAGATATTATAAGTAATATTTTAATAAATAAAACTAAAAATAATAAATGAATGATTAATTAATTTTTATGTTAATGTAGATAGATTCAATCTATATGGCACTTCATGTCAATAAATAATAATTAAAGTTAACCAAATTGACCTTTATTTTTATTTATAATAAATTAAAAATGAAATTTAATTAATATATTTTATACTTTTTGTTAGTATTGTAAATCAAATAAACATCTAGTGTGTTAATATAATTCACCTTTATATTTTTGTATAGCTTTTATCTCCATGTTGCTAATTAGTATTAACCTGAAATTCGAGTGTGTCAAGGAGGAATTATCCTAAAATTTGTACTTGACTTCTCATTAGCAATGTAAGTGAGTTTAGAAAAACTTGGAAGATGAAATTCTAAACTACCGAAGTACCAAAATATGTGGGAAAGAGAGATGAATTGATTCAAGCAAAAAGAAAAATGCAAGCTACAAAGGAAAATTGGAGTAAAAATGAATACATAATATAAAGAGAGCTATAAAAATAGTAGTAAAGTGTGTTTGGAGTTGTTTTCCTTTTAAAGATTGTCTATAAATTATGTTTTTGTATACGGTGTCTGTCCTCTTTATTGTTCGAGTGTTGATGAATTTATAATCCTCTCATCCTTAACCAATTTTTGTCATAATTGCCCACTTTCTTACATTTTAGCTAACCACATAATACTATCTCCTTAACTTTTGTATCCTAGAATTCAATCTAAAGTAACTTTTAGCCTATTTAGCTATATTTTTGTTAACTACATCCCACCATTTGATTGAATGAATTTTTAGGCTAAATGGGCTAATTTATTTTACACTATTAAAAAATGACTCCCCCTAACCCTCAATATATATAACAAACCAAACATATGGTATAGAAATTAACGTAATCATCTATAAGTTGGACTATGAATTCCATTCTAATAGTTTTACAGATTCCTTATTTATTTTTTTAGTTGGCTAAGTAATATTACCTTTGAGGATTTTCCTAAATCCTGAATAATCTTTTACATATAAGAAATGTTAGATCCAATGATTATAATAATATCTTTAAAATTTGAAATCCTAGGCTGTTACCTTAAGATTTGACCCTTTTTCATTATAAAATGTCCTCATTACTTCTTCACTTTCCACCTAAGCTCTTAAAAATTTTATATCCTCTTTTTTTACTTTAATACTTTCTTCTTATAACTTTTATGATCATGGCTTCTTCCCACCATATTTCATCCTCCTCTTTAACAAACTCTAGTAAACTTAATGCCACCGATGTATGTTATTGATTTTGGTACTTAACTAGAAAATCCCTTTGATTTCTTATAACTTTACTTCTTTTTGCTAACTTTTAAGCTTGAAGTAGTTTCTATTCCATCTGAGCTTTTTTGTACTTCATAAAGACTAGGTAAAGAGTTCCTAAACTCTTAATTTTCTTTTTAAACCATTAACTCTTGACATTTGAATTTTTATTTTAGCATTGTAGAAGGCTTTCTTCATTTCGACCACAAAAACGGTGTAGGACTCCTCCATCTATTAATTCCTTTACCCATCACTCCTCTATTTAGAAGTCAAAATTTTTTTAGAATTCACTTTGTTTCAGGCTCCCAAACCCTTAAAACCATAGCCTAAAAATGTATATCAATAGGCTAAATGGGTAGATAGTTTATATAAGTTGTATCATTCAGTTTGGAAGAGATAGGGCCTTATGCAACTAATAGCCTGATTGATATATTTTTCCATACCAATATTAAAATTTACCGCAAGTATACAAAGTAGCTGTAGCTAGCACAGATAAGTATAGGTGGATCCTTTGAAGACTGTAAATACTAGTAATAACCCTTTTTCTATTATCCAACCTAGAATTTTGATTTTGACTTTAAATTGAAAATGAAGCTAAGCAAATAAACTAAATTAAGATTAAACAATTATTAGCTCAAGACAAGTAAAATACGAACAAAATTTAATATAATCCAGAGGATTTATGTAGGCCTATCTCTAGGTTTACATGCAACTCCTTTCAATTATGGTATATTTATTCATACAAGGGGATTTATCAATCTCAATCATATGGACATATTAGAATAAGAGTAAAACACATAATTGAATTGCAATAAATCATCAATATAATTGCTTTGAATAACAGATTAAAGCATATTTTTATCTCAAACTAGGGTTCATCACACTTAGACACTAAAAAAATTTAGTTAATAATCATAAAAAATGAAGTCAAAGATAAACATGAAGAAAAACTAATAGAGAGTAATTCTAAATCTCCTTTTTTCTTCTTTTGAATCTTCTTACAAGTTTGGACTTGATCTAGCTATCTATTAGATCTCTTGATGTATTATTCGTGCTTTCCTCGTCCTTTGATCAAAATCGTCACCTCTTTACGTGTCTTATGTCTCAAAAATGCTGCAAAACTTGGCTTTACCCTCTACTCGCATCCTATTTATAATAAAATTTAGGATTTCTGGGATATACGCAGTCACTTACATGGACATGTGAGAGACTTGTATAATAAAAAACATATGAATTCACCATTTCACACGGGTATAGAGATTTACATGGGAAACATACACTACCATATATATCAAGATACATTGGTTTGTAACTCCATATGACCAAAAATCAATTTCTTCAATCTTCACATATTTATAGAGACTTATAGCGTCTTTATACACAATCATGTAGGTCCTTAATTGCTATAAATCTTCATCCCATGCTATGATGTCATCCGAATTCTTCTTCTTTTAATGTCTATGAAGGAAACTATGACCTATAAATGCACTTAGAACAAATTAAGTACCAAATATACAATAAAAATTATAAAATGTCAAGCAAAACATGTTAAATATGGGTGCATAATTATGGTTAAATATGCATCTATCATAGCCCTTCTCAGGAATTCAATAGAGTGTCAACCCAACCTTATGTGTACGATTATAAAATTATGGATTTATTCATGCAACTCCTTTATAATCTCTTTTGGTCATATTTCTAGTTATTGAAATATGTTTTCTTCTTAACTAGGCTGCTTGTAATCGGGGAAAATTGTGTTTACTTAACTAAAGATACTCTTAGTTTAAAATCTGGTACATTTAAATGTTCATCTTATTTTGGGTTGATAAAAATTTATGCTTCTTTAAGAAAACATGTTTTTAAAGAAGAACATGTCAAATTTATTTGGGTTCTGATAAAACGATATATCTTTTGTCTTATTAGTAAAAAAACCTATTTGGATTTCCTTCATTTCTGTAAAACGGTGGTTTATGTTTTTTTTTAAACAGTGGCTTATGTTAGGTTCTTTGCTTTAGGCTTTGTTTTCTTATGTTTTTTATAGGAATTTAAAGATATGCCTCTCTAGTCTCCCTTTGCAATGACTTGATCTCTATGTGTGGTTTGTTGAACTTCAAACTTTTTCCTGTTTCTTTAAACTTAGGGGAAAAGAAGGTCTTCCTTCTTCTAACCCTAGATTTGCTATTCTTTTTGCTCTTCATCTATTTATCAGTTTCTATAGTAAATATCTTAAGGACATATGTAGTACTTTGCTTTCTCTAAAGTCTAGGTCTATGAATCAATTAAATCCCTTTGAAGTCTAGGTCTATAGATCAATTAAATCCTTTTGAAGACTTCTCTGGAAGGCCTTATTGGTTAAGAATTTTCAAGACTTTTGAATCCTTTTGCTTAACCATTTACTAAAAACTTTTTCTCATCTATACAAATCCTAGAGTTTTGAAATATAGCTTCTTTACCTTTGGAGTACGCAATTCAACCTTTCTCTAGGAATTCCTTTAGCTGTATATTTTTTGGACTACCTAATAGGAGTTTCTTTCGAGGTGAATGCTATTAATAATAAATTTCTCCGAAATTTATGCAGAAGCTTACCACTCATGGTGGTTAAAAAGCTTTCAGAGTTTAGTACCTCGTCTCAATTTTGTAATTCTTATGGGTATTCCCTTTAATCTGCATATTTTTGGCTCCTTAAAAATTTCCTAACTTCAATTATTACATATTTTGAAATCTTGAATGCTAAGAGCAAAGAAGAGAGCCAAACTTCCTGTTAGAAAGAAATATCTCCAAATCCTCTCCCTAAACGAAAACTCAAGGTGAAGTCTTCAGCAACTTCTTGTTCTAAGAAAGCTAAGACTACAGTCTCTAAAGGTTCTGTTACGAAGTGCACTCGTTCCTCCTCTAAATTTCTCAAAGAAACTATGATCACCAAGCCTGTAACTGAAGATACTATTCCTTTATATGGGACTTCCTCTACACTTGAAAATGTTGTTGAGCAAGTTAACGATGATATGAAACTCCTTTTTATGGCTTTTATTTTTCTTTTCACTATGAATTTCCACTATTTTACCTCATTTTTTACAGATGAAACAATGTCAGACCTCCATACTCCTTCTTTTCCTCTAGAACTAGAGTTTGAAAAAACCAAGGCTTCCCTTGATCTGAAGGTCACTAAGGCTGCTTCGTTGGGGGTATAAAAAGAATTCCTTACATATTGATATGCTAGCTTGCTAACAAATTCTTTTATGTCTTGTAAGCAAAAGATGTTTGGTTTACAGTGACAACTTTAGAAGAATTCTTTGACATGAGTTTCCTAGATCTCTCTCTTAACCTTCCTTTCAGTACCATACCAATAATCAACTTTAAAGAACTATCAAGAGTCAAGGGTCGTTGAGACTCACTATACAGTAGGAGTTGCAATTCATGAATAAAATTTAGCATATTTCTTTTTTATCTATACTATCATATGTTGGTTTTATAACTCAACCATCTTCTATTGAGGGACTTCTTAATAAAGCTAAAAAATTCTTCGCTTCCTTTGAAAAATCTTGCCACAATCAGGTCCTGTACTTTAAAAAATCAAGTCTTTTATTTCAATGTTGAATGGACTATAAAGCAAAGGAGACTAAAGGCAAGAATTTCTAGAAAAAAATTCAAAACTAAAAAATGAATTTGATTCTTTAGAAAATGAAGCTGTTGAGCATGAACAAGCTATCAAGTTGATTAAAGAAAAACAAGAAGCCCTTAAACAAGATGGACAGAGGTTTAATCAGGAGTTTTATGAAGTCAAACAGAGAGTTGTGAAATTAGGGAAGTCATTAGTGTTGCAAAAAGACTAAGTTAGCTTTTGGAAATGATAAGTCTATTAAGCTTAAGGAAGATCATGTTTTATGTATTAACTAACAGGGTGAAATTTAGTCCTTTGACTTAGACCAACTGTGAACTTCCATATTTTGTTAACTTTTGGGTAGTTTTAAGTGGATCTTTGGAATTTTATTTCTAAATGTTAATCTTGAACTAATATTATTTTATTTTAAGAACTCACTCTCGTTCCTTTATCCTCATCCTTAAAAAAAAGCTATGTATATAAGGTTTTAAATACTTTATATTGATAAAATGCCTATGGGATTCACTTTCTAAACTAGATAACCAATAGGCATTACCACTAAAAACTCTATAAATTCTAAATGGCCCTTTCCAATTTGGAGACTTAACCCATTCTCCGTCTTTTATCCTAAGTGGTAGGATTAACTTCCACACTAGATCCTTTTCCTAGAATTCTTGCTTGTGAATTCTTTTATCTTTGAATTTTGCCACATTTTTCTTTTGAATAATCATATTATTTAAAAGCCAAATATCGCACTTTATTTAAGTTCTCTAATTCCATTAACATCCCTTATAAAAACTTAGAAGTTTCTAAAGTAAATTTTTTGGCTACTCTCAAGGATTGAACCACTACTTCGATAGGAAGAATGACATTGTGTCTATAGGTTAAGGTAAAAGGGTTAAGTCTTGTAGTGGTGCACTTAGAAGTATAATATACTTAAAATGTTTTAGATAGAATCCTGTGCCATTCTCTAGGATTCTCCTCTAACATTTTCTACAAAACCTCAATAATTATTTTATTTGATGCTTTGGCTTGACCATTACCTTGAGCATAATACGGAATCAAATCTCTAACTTTATAGCCTATAAATATGGTTCCTTGATCACTTGTTATCAATTGAGGGATTCCAAATTGACGAATAATTTGTTTCTTGATGGATTTAAATACATATGTTTGATCAACCTTCTTCAAAGGTTAAGCTACCACTCATTTAGTAAATTCATATGTGGCTAACAAAATAAAACTATGGTATTTTAAGGACGGTGGATATAGCTTCCCAGTAAGGTCAATGGCCTATCCTCTAAATGCCCATAGTTTAACTATATAATGAAACTCAGATGCATGAATTTGTTTAATTCTTCCATATTTTGACATTGTTTATAGTCTCTAGCTATGATATACAATCTTTCAAGATGATTGGCCAATAGTATCCTTGTTGATGTATAAGCCATCTCATCTTTATTCAAGATTGATGTGCTCTACATATCCCTTTATAAACTTGTCTCATTACTATTAATGCCTTAGGAATCCAATATATCTCAAAAGGAGTACATCATTTCCTTAACGAAACATAATTCCTTTAATTAACACAAAATGAAGTGCTCATTGCTCAAGTTTAAAAGGCACTTTAAAAAATCCTTAATTTCCACACTCTAATAATGGGCAACTTTGTTATCAATGTTAAAAACTTCTAATGAAATTTCCCTCTTATAAAAAGATGGGTGGGACCTTTATTATACCACAATACACTTATAGACTAAATCTTTGGACATTTTCAACTCAAATTCTATCTGTGAGAGTTCATCTACCTCATAATTTTCACCTCGCTGAATATATTGAAATTAATATTACTAAAGGGCTCTAGCAATTGGATAGCAACAATATAATAAAGTCATAAAATTAAACTCATTCACTTATATTCCCCTGACACTTGACAAAACACTAGTTATAAATCACCTTTGATTATGACCTTTTTAGCTTTAAGATTAACTGGAAGTTTTAGTCTAACTACTAAGTCTTTGTATTTTGCTTGATTATTAGTCCATGGGAAGTTCATTTTTAAGGAGAGAAGAGTTTTGGTCCCATCTTGCATGATTATGATTACTCTAACACAGGATGACTTCTCTATTCTAGATCCATCAAATTTCAATTCCTATGGCTTCTTTCTCACAATTGTGAACTAAATGTTCCACATCCTCTTGTATCTTAATTGAGGGATGGCTTACTAAAAAGTCGGCTAATGCTTAACCTTTTACAGATTTCTGAGGGTAATATATCAAGTTGAAATATGTAAGAGTCATAAACTATTTCCTAATATTTCCTAATTGGTTGGCTTATTCAGTATGTATTTCATTAAACCATATAGACTTTATTTTACAATAAGTAATGCCTTAATTTTGAACAAGAAAAATATAATGTCAAGCACAACTTAACGATGGGTAAATACTTATTTTCTATTAGTTTAAGAATTCTTTTCAAATAATAAATATCTTGCTTATGGCCAACCTTATTACTCTGAGCCAATAGATATCCAATAGATTATTCTATACAAGAAATATACAACTTTAACGAAATTTTATTTCTAGGGTAATTTTTACTAAAGGTTTAGTTAGGTATTCTTTGATGCTATTGAAGGCCATATGATGCTTTTCGTCCTAAAAGAATTCTTCAACCTATTAAGTTTAAATTTTTTTTTATTTTACGTACCAAATTAGCAATGAATCTTCTCACGTAGTTTACCTGGCCTAGAAACCTTTAAAGCTCCTTATTCTTAGGTTGTTTCACTTTGAGAATGACTTTTACTTTATTTTTATCTAATTTAATTCCTCTATTATGAATGAAAAACCCTAAGAAGTTCTCTGCTTTCATTTCAGAAACATATTTATGGGATTCAACTTTAATTTGTGCCTTCTCATTCTATGAAAAGCTTCTTACAAATCCAAGATATGATTTGTACTCTTTTTGACTTCACAACAATATCATCTATGTAAACATTATGCCCTATCAAATAATGGAAAATGGCATTGATGGCCTTCTGGTAGGTGGGTCTTGTATTCTTTAAATTGAAAAGCATTACAACCCACTTAAATGTTCCTATTTTAGCATGGACATCTAAAAGCTATTTTAGAAATATTATTTTTTCTTATAACTAGGAAAACATTCCATAAAAGAGAATAAAGAATAACCAATCATCACATCTATTAAAGCATCTACAATCGACATCATATATAAATCCTTAGGGATAACTGCATTTAAATATCTAAAGTCTACATAAATTCTTTTTTTTTTCATTCTTCTTGAGTACACGCACAATGTTAGCCAACTACTCAGTATATCTAGATGGTCTAATAGAATCTACCTCATATAATTTTTCAATGTTTTTTACTAAGCTTAACTTCTTTAAACACTGTTTAAGCAATTGATGGTAAAGGCAAAATCTGGTTATATTGGAAGTTTGTGATCTACCAATGTTCTACTCAATCTTAGCATTTCAATATAGTCCCAAGTGAAACATTCTTCAAATTCTTTCAAAATTTTCACTAGTTTTAACTTTATAAGACTTCGCAAAATTCTCTTGAATGCCGATATTCACTTCATCTAATGATTCTTGGTTCTAGCTCCCATAATCATCAAACTTCTCAAGAGTAGATTGCAACTTTTGGACACCACCATCACTAATTTGTAGTTCCTCTTCTTCTTCAAAAACCATTTTTGTGTTACCATATTTATTTATTTCTTCAAAATTCTACAAAATTTATTGCATTCAATATTTGATCACTATGGTTGCAGTTAATGCTCTTTCTTTTTGTGAGAATTCACTCATCAGGTTCCTCTATAATAGGAACATTTATTAGCCTAAGAACATACATGATGGCAGTTATTTTTATAAATATTGCTACCTTTTTTTCATCTTTTCTTTGCCTTTCTTACAATAAGAAGACTTTTAAATTTATACAGGCTTTATATGATCTCTATAGAATTTTGCTTCCATTATGTCAACTTTAGCATCGAATGGCTACAAATTGACCTAAGAAATTTTTACTTCATCTTATTTCAATAAAAGTAAAAGCTAATGAATAGATTATGGAATAAAATAATTAGAGTTGATCCAATCACTCCCTAACAAGGCTTGTGGTTGGTTTGGTTGTCAAAAACAAAGAAAGCTATTAACAAAGTCTTTCCTCCTATTGTAATATTTATAGGAAGAATTCCCTATGCTTTAATATTTTCAACATTGAATGCAAGAACATATACTTCAGTTGGGATCAAGTTTCATCAACTTTGCCTAAAACTATCATCATTTTAGTTGGTATACTATTTATTACAGACCCTTTACCGACCAAAACTCTTAAAGTTGGTCTTTGTTGAACTAAAGGAGGTTCCAATTAATGTTTTTTTGATAACAAAACACAATTACTATTAATTTGTTTATTATTTTGATGAAAAGTAATATTAGAAGAAAATAAAACCATAAACTTAAAAAGATAGTATAAGAAGTTGATAAAGAAAAGTTAAAGTTTGCCATTGATGAACGAAAGATCAAAATAAGAACAAAAGACAATCAAGGCTAATTAAGGTAATTTCAAAATTTATATTATAATTTTTTAGCGCACCTTGTTAATTTGCTGATCTAAAAGGCTCACTGATAAGATGTTATCTTTCTATATTATTTGATATTATCTCATTTGTTTTAGATTTATTTTGATGCTTAAATATGGAAATTAATATTTTTGATTTAGGAGATGAAAAGTGGAGATTGCACTGAATTGAGACTCTATTGATGATAATGAAAAATCTTGGATAAAGTGATGAGATTGCTGCAGTGGATAAGGTTGATCACTTGAAAAGTTGAAGTTTAACTGGGAAACTTCCTCTTATCCTTATCATGTAGGAGTTTGATTTTGAATTCATTTTAGATAGATATCTTTACAAGTTAGAGTTAGATTAGGATTAGATTAGAACAACTTATAAAAGGGATGTTTCTCATAACAGAAAGAGGTTCTCTCTTCTTACATTTTTAGCAATTATTTGTCTTTCTTTTATTTTTGTTATTGGAGCGAAAGCCATGTGTGGCTAAACTCAGTTATCCTGATTCAAGGGGATTTAACACTCTAATTGTAACCTTGTGAGGTTTTGTGTTCTAAACCTTTAATTCACGTTTTAATTCAAGTATTTCTTATTTTGAGTTCTCATATTTCATGAATGATTAATATTTGATTAATCTGACAATTTAATTTAATAGTGGTTATCCTATCATTATCCAAGAATTTAATGATTCGTAATTATCATCAAGGATTGGTACAAGTAGCAAATTGGTTATTTATGAATTCCCATATTTAACTTATGATAAACAAGAAAACTAAATTGAATAGTTACAGCTACCTCGATTATTTAATTTAGGGTTTAGTCTTTTTCGCGAAGCTTATTGTTATCATTTATTTGATATGTAATGTTATCACACCCAGTCAATGGATGATAAGTTTTAGTTTGGATGTTGAGTTTGAACTAATTAATTTAGGAAAATTTGAGACTTATTATGGCTATCCTAATATGTTTCGGACTAACTGCTTGAATCGTGAAAATATTCTTTTTAGACCAATGATCAATGTTACAATTAGATGAGATCTTTTCCTTGAATCAGAGTTTGGTAATCTTAACTTTCTCATATTTAAATTCAGTTGATTTAATTTGTTTTCGTATTGATTTCAGTTAATCAGTTATTTAATAAAAAACCCCCCATTTAATTTTATTGCTTGAAATTAAGAAACTAGTGTTCAGTTATCTAGGGATTCGACCTGGTTCCACGACTACTACAAAAGTTTGGAGAATCAGTATTATTTTGGGGGCTTCGACAACTTGACCAAAATTTGGCGCTGATGTCAAGGAACTATTTCAAGTTTCTTAGTTTCTTTGCATTCTTATTTTTACAGTTACTACTAACCTCTTGACTTGTATGACTCATGCTTCTCATATAAGTAATATAATCCAGAAATTGAGAAGACAGCTCATCGTTTGAGAAAAGAGGCTAAGCAAGGAAGCTGTCATTCACCTTCAGACATGAAAGTTGAAATAGATCTAACAATTGGTGAAAACTCTAATTTTCAAGAAGCGGACATAAAGATGATAAATCTTAACCCTAGAACGTTGAGGGAGTTAGCGACACCGAATTTGAATCAATAACCTTTATGTATTCAATTTCCAAATGTTGAGGTATATTTTGAATTGAAATTTGATTTGATTCATTTACTGGCTATTTTTCATCGTCTTGCAGGTAAAGATCCACATAAATACCTGAAGGAATTTCATGTTGTTCGCTCTAGAATGAAGTCACAAAGGGTGACAAAAGAACAAATTAATCTCAGGGCCTTTCCGTTCTCATTGAAAGATAAGGCGAAAGATTGGCTATACTATCTTCCCCTTGACTCAGTGACAACATGGAATGAGATGAAAGGAATGTTTTTGGAGAAGTTCTTTCCCGCATCAAGAGTAGCGAATATCAGAAAGGAGATATGTGGGATAAGACAAATTACAGGAGAAACATTATATGAATATTGGGAAATATTTAAGGAGCTATGTGCCAGCTGTCCACATTATCAAATTCCCGATCAACTTTTGATTCAATACTTTTATGAAGGACTATTACCAATGGATCGAAGTATGGTTGATGCAGCTAGTAGAGGAGCTCTGGTAAACAAAACACCTGAGACAGCCAGACAGTTGATATCAGTTATGGCCAAAAATTCTCAACAGTTTGGGACAAGGATGGATTAAGCTATTAAGCGTGTAAATGAGGTAAGTAACATACACATTGAGGATAAAATATCTTATTTAACCGCTCTAGTTCATCAAATGGCAGTAAGTCAATTGCAATCGACAAGACTGTGTAGAATATGTTCATTCCCTGGACATCCTATGGATATATACCCTACATTGCAATAAGACTCTCTTCAAGAAGCTAACGCAATAGGGGGCTTTCCTAGTCAACCTCAACGAAAGCATGACTCTTATTCCAATTACTATAATCCAGGATGGAGGGATCATCCAAACTTGAGTTATGGAAATCAAAGAGGCCAACAACTATATCAACCTCAAAATTTTAAACAACCTCAAGCTCCTACATATGCTTAACTTCAATCTTCAAATTCAGGTATGTCTTTAGATGAAATTGTTAAGGCGATTGCTAATAGTACTCAATAACTTCAACAAAGAACAAGGGCAAGCCTTCAAAACTTGGAAAATCAGATCACTCAATTAGCCACCTCGGTAAGTAAATTAGAAGCAAAAGCATTAGGAAAATCACCTTCCCAAATGGTGATGAATCCTAAGGAGGATGTTAATGCAATGACTTTGAAAAGTGGTAAGGAAATTCAATCTGGAAGTTCTTCACCAATGGAGGTAAAAAAGCACGATGATAGAAAAAAAAAGGAAGAACTTCTAACTAAAGAATTAACAAAGATAAAAAATGATTTATCTTTATCAATATCAATTAATGCACGTTTACCTCCTTTTCCTAGCAGGTTGCCTAAACCAAAAGATGATGGATATGAAAGAGAGACCTTAGAAACTTTCAAAAAGGTGGAAATCAGTACACCACTTTTAGAAGCCATCAAGAAAGTTCTAAAATATGCAAAATTCTTAAAGGAGTTGTGCACAAATAAAAGGAAGCTAAAGGACAAGGAGAGAATAATTTTAGGTAAGAATATATCAGTTGTGATAAGTGGGAAATTATCGGAAAAATGCAAAGATCCAGGTATGTTTACACTTCCGTGTGTTATTGGTAATAGAGAAATTGAGCGTGCCATGCTAGACTTGGGTGCATCTATTAATGTCATGCCATACTCAATTTATCGAGCTTTAAATCTAAATTCTTTGCAAGAAACTAATGTGATAATTCAACTAGCAGATTGTCATATGTGCACCCTATTGGAGTTATTGAGGATGTTTTAGTCTAAGTTAATAGTTTGGTATTTCTAGTAGATTTTTACATCTTGAAAATAGATGGAGATAGTGTTAAAAATTCAGCTTCGATTTTGTTGGGTAGGCCATTTATGAAGACGGCTAAAACAATAATCGATGTAGACGAGGGTGCTCTTTCCGTGGAGTTTGATGGAAAAATAGTAAAGTTCAATGTTTCTGAAGCAATGAAGTACTCGAATGATTTTCAATCAGTTTCATATGGATATTGTGGATTAATTTGTGCTGGATATGTTTAAGGAAGAAAGTGATAAAGATGAGTTTGAGCTTAAAGCTAGGAAGTGAACAAGCAATTTTATGAAACTTGAGAAATTATAGAATCGTTATTAACAATGCTAATTGATTTGGAAACTTTGAATGATGAACTCACTATAACTCACAAGAACATTTTACCTTCCGTTTCGTAGGCTCCGAAGATAAAATTAAAGATGTTACCTGATCCCCTAAATTATGTCTATTTAGGTGATGGAAAGTCATTACCTACAATCATTTCAAAAAGGTTGACTAAAGAGCAAGAGGAATGGCTAGTAGCACTACTTAAGGAATACAAAATTGCAATTACATAGAATTTTGGGAAGAACTGACCTTGTTGAGCATAACAACATTAAACAATTGTGCTTTTCGGGAGGCAACCCAAAATATGATAGTTTTATTTTATTTTGTTTTAGTTCTTTCTAGGATGCATTTGTTTATTTTTAAATAAATTATTGGCCCAAAAAAATTCAAACTACTAAATCTCTTAAGGGGAGATCTCGCCTTATGCGATTTAATGTTCTGGATTGATACTCTAATATTCCAAGAAAAATAATAATAAAATAAAAATAAAAAAGAACCTTAATTTTTTCCTTTCTTAATTATTTCTTTTTTATTTTATTTATTTATTTATTTATTGTAAAAAAACAAAAACAAACAAACCCCGTAATTTTTTCTTTCTCTTTTTCACTTTATTAGTATTTATTTAAATTTAAATTTATAAAGAAACCTAATCTTTTAATTCTTCTTTGCAAGAACATTAAAACTCCACCAGCTCTTCTTTGCAAGATAGCATGTGTCTAACAACTCTCACACAACCACTGCACAGCAAGCACGCAGTGCTCTCCACTGCATAGCATGCCATTGTTCAACACTCACGCAGCCTCCAACACATGTAGCAAGCCTCCTCCCCAACGTACTAGCAACTCTTCCCACAATCACCCCCACTCACGCTGCCCTCACCTCTCCAATGCACCAGCAGTCACTCTCCACCATGCAGCCTCACACAAGCCCCTACCCACGCAGCTCTCTTCCACTCACACTCATACTCCCATGCTGCAACACACACCACTACACCTCTCTCCACTCACACCACAACCCAGCAGTCTCCCACACACACCCCGCACATAATAGCTCTTCTCTACAACACAACAACACCGACCCACACCAACACAGAAGGACAACAACCCTCCTTGCATCCAACCATGTCTAGTTTTTTGAATTGTTTTTAACTATTTTTTATTTTTGATTATTATTAATTGCTTTTAGTTAATCTTTCTTTTAGTTTAATTTCAATGATTATTAACTTGTTGTTAATATTTTTCCAATTAATTTTTGTTTATTTTGTTTAATGTAATTGGGTGTTCTCTGACTATTATTAAGACTACAGCAAAAGGCAATTCACCGATGAATGCCAAATCTCTTGAAAGCTTTGAAGGTGGTAACAAAAGGAAGCGCGTTTGGATAATTTTCAAATGCTCACATCTCAGGGGAGTTCTCTATTCTTTATTTTCTTTGATTATCTTTATTGAGCTACATGCAACATCACACTAGTATAGGGTACATACCCAAACTTTCAGGAACATTCAAGTACATATCCTATGATAATGGTATGTTAGAGTAAAACAGATCCAACTTACACATGGCATCATCTAACATAATCAGAAGTCATCAAATTTTAAAATCATTCATTACAATCATTCACAACTATTTACACTGTCTTCATTAGATGAATATATACAAAATCTGATACAGGTTCTAGCAAAATCGACAAAATAAAAGTTATAACTCTCTGACATCAACTGACAAACCTCTGTGCCATAACTTAGTCCAAAACGTTCTTCTAATCCAGAATAAAACCTAAGTCTCCTGTCTTGTACCTGAAAAATCACGTTGTAATTTTTATGAGTTTTGTGAACTCAATGAGTGAACCATCACTGATGATTTCACCGGATTACACACACACACCACATATTTCACATATATTCAATCAGATCATATATACACTCCAGATATTCGCACAACATGGTATATCATATAAGCTCACAAGCCACATAGTCAAGTGTAACAAATAGATCATATCAATTTATCATTCGTTTCAGCTTTGCAGATCATTAAAAGAAATTCAATCTTATAATGTTATGTGCATGAGACTCAACATTCTTTCTTATTGTTGTGACCAAGTGCCTATCACAAACTTATACAAATACCGGCCCATAGGGCTCAGTCAAACAGAATTCACAGAGCATAGCTCTACGTGCAAAATCAAAAATCACGGAGCAAAGCTCTACGTGGTAGCGCTTCATACTGGCAACTCCGGTCACAACGCCTTTATCTGAGCATGCAATTTATGAAATCCAACAATTTCAGAAAATCTCATATATCACAATCTTATACAAATACTCAGACAAGATTTTGCAGTCATCGGACCTAAGCCTGGCATTCAACTTTCTTGAGAATCAAAAGTCAAATTCATATCAAGTCAAAACACTCCCAATACATGCCCAACTATTAACTCGTCGGACCTCAGGTCCGGAATCTAGAAACAACTCGCAAACAATTCAATAATTGGAAGCTTAATAAATTAAATCAAATCAATCCAAGGAAATTCATCTAGGTTGACTCACAGTACGCTCCACGAAGCTATTGCCTGGATGGTCCGGCAATGTCCGACTGGCATCCGATGTGCTCCTCTAAAACATATACAACACATTCACAAATATCACATTTTTGCACAAATATACAAGTATTCTTTTATGCACATTAATGTATAGAAAGTATGCACAATGCATGTTCAATGACAAATCTGGGTATCTTATTGTAATTATCATCATCAAATCGATCAGATATCAGAGCCCTCATTAATCACATTTGGTACTTACAATTTGGACCAAAATAAAACAATGTGAAATCAATATCATAACCTAATTGACCACTTCATATTTTCTACCCATATGATTTTGGGTCAACTTTTCATAATTAATCTGATAGGGTAAATGACAAAATTCGACAAAACTTCCTTCTGAAACGTTGGTCTACAATGTCTTAAGTTTCTAATGACTCCAAGATCATCCAATTTGATTCAGTATTCAATGAGTTATGCACAAAATATCACAGACTGTGTACATTTGAACTTTTGGTTAGTACATGATCATGCCCTCTAATTGTACAATTCATATCTTTCAGCTCAGATATTAACAAATTACAAACTTTATACCAATTTAAATCTAAGAGAATAAGCTACAATTTTGATGAAGACAATGCAGCCTAATTAGGCCCACATCAATACAGTTTATTCAATAACCACAGGACAAGATTTCTGTCCCTGGTAGTGCTATAGCCTAAGCTGAGACTCAATTACATGCCAATTTTTAAAATTATAAAGATAGAATTAAAATTCTACTTCTTCACAAAAGTTGTATATCTATGTCTCTAGTTTAATATAAATCAAAAATAAACTCATTTAGATATCTATAGCTCAAGTTATAATTAGAAAACCTAAGCATGATCATGAAAATTTTCCAATTCATAACATTCCAGCAGACTTCCACACTTTCATCCTATCAATCACTTTCAAATCAATTCAGATAACTC
>JANZXP010000006.1:8449390-8471969 GCA_027576715.1 Erythroxylum flavicans
TAACTGCTTGAATCGTGAAAATATTCTTTTTAGACCAATGATCAATGTTACAATTAGATGAGATCTTTCCCTTGAATTGGAGTTTGGTAATCTTGACTTTCATATTTTTAAATTCAGTTGATTTAATTTGTTTTTGAATTAATTTTAGTTAATTAGTTATTTTAAAAAAACCCCCATTTACTTTTATTGATTGAAATTAAAAAGTTAGTGTTTAGTTCTCCAGGGATTCAACTAAGTTCCACGACTACTACGAAGTTTGGAGAATCAAAATTATTTTGGGGGCTTCGACAACCCAACCGCTCACCATACATAATCATTCATCTTAATTCATTACATAGGTCTTTATATTCATCAAGAGGCATTAAAATTTTTGATTTTAATATAAATGCCTCTTTATCTTTCAATTAATCTTTAGAGAATATTTTGGGAAGTGTTTTAATCATATTTGGATTAAACAAATTATTTTTTAGCATTTGAAGTTGTTAAAAAACCATGTACTATGAGTTTGTAGTACATTGGTTAATGTATTGGTCAACTAATATTAGTGAATTTGATGTTGTAAATACAAACTGGTCGACTAGTATAATACACTATATATAGTTGTTGTAATGGCTAAGTTTTAGCATGAACGATTATTTTGGATCCCAAAACACCATAAATAGGTGTTTTCTCATTAGTTTTAGCAACAAGAAGCTCTTGGATATTGTATACACACATTTATAAAAGTTCTTCAATCATGTGGGCACCATTTTGTCATATTTATGTGAGTGAGCCATTGTGGAATTATCAAGTGAATAAGTGAGGTATTTTTTAGTTGTAATACTTTGTTGGGTTATTGAATATTGTACTTGGGGGTGATCCAAGTGGTAATAAGGTTCCTCTTAACCTTAGAACAAGATTGTAACAAAGTTTCCTCTTTACCTAAAAAGATTGTATAAAAGTTATTCTCTGCCTTGAAAAAAGAATTATAGTGAAATCTAAAAAGGGACTTGAGAGTGGATGTAGGCAAGAGTTATTTTCCAAACCACTATAAATTGATTTATGTTCTCTCCTTCTTATATTTTTAAATTATTGTTCAATTGGTTGAATAAATTATATTAACTAATTTCCTCATACTTATTTATATTGATTATTATTAATTGAGCATATTGTTTACAAAAAACATTAAATTTTTTAAACACCTAATTCAAGCCCCTTTGGTGCCATTAAGGATTAACAATCTTCTATTGATATTGACCTTAATATATAGAGGTATTATATGTTGTGTCATAAACTCAGCTTCCAGTACCACCTTTTCTAGAATTCCTAGTCTTGTTGCCAATATTGACACCCCACACTCTTTTTCTCAAGAGGGGTTTCGACCTTCTTTACACTAGATTTTTTCAAATGAAGCCCAAAGTTTTATAGAAATAATAGTACATAGAACTTGAATATGAATCTCCCCAATACTAATAAATTCATTAGAATCCTCATCCTAACTCTCAAAGCAAACTAATTTCTTGTAAAATCTAAGGTGCTCTTTTATTTTTTCTCAATTTTTATTGATAATTTTTACCCTCGCCTTTTTATTGTTAGGATCCTTTGTGTTTTCTTAAGAGAAAATGAGTTTCACACGAGATGACTTTCTTGAAGTTGGCTTTTGCTTCTCCAACAATGTAGGCTTATTTTTCTCAAACTTGGTAAAGCATCTTTATCACTAAAGATGTATTTTTTGAGTTAGAGTTAAGGGTATTGGATTCTTGGGATGTCTTACTTGCTACCAATGTTAGGAGGGTAGCACCTGTGGTGGCACTACAAACCTAGTCTGTCTACATTGAGAAATCAAATTTCTAGGTTTATATCTTTGCCCATAAAATTGGTTAAAGTCTGCTTGGTGATTTTTCCCTAAAATTTATACCTTATATTGAATTTTAGGAATTTATGCCTTCATTCCTAAGGTTGGTATTATAATTCGGAACAAAAACACCTATTTTTGAATTCAATGCTAATGCTAAATGCTAAATCTTCAACTTCTTTTTGACATCTAATAATAGGAGTAAGTTTAATTTAGTGGAATTAATAGTTGCCACTGGTGGAAACAACTCTTCATATATCAGTATGGTTTGGTCAACTCATGAACAACAAAATTTCCTTATTGATCATGTATTAAACCACTTTCTTAAATCCCCAATATGGATTTGTCAAGTGGCCCCAAGTATTGTGATATTTGCAATAGTCACTACTTTTGATTTCTTTTTTCATACGAATTCTAAGCTTTAAAGGTAAGGTGATTAATTTTTCTTGCAACAAATAATCAATGATCTCCTCTATTTTGGAGGTGCGAAAGGTGTAATGAACTTGAGTAGATCGAGGCTACATTTTCTTTTTGACTTCTAGGGATTTAGTCTAAAAAAGGGGCAGATATACTTTTAAGGGATAACGTTATTACCGAATCGTAAGAATTTGTCTTGGTGACATAAGTTCCTACTAAATTCTTCTCGTAATGACCTTCTTTCTTAAGGATTTCTTCATGTTTGCAAATTTTTGCTACCTATTCTTAGAAATCCCAAAGTTCCTTGCCTTAGAATTTCTTCCATAGTTCAATGTCTAGCCCTTTTTGAGCTAATTTCACATATTTGATTTCTAAAACCGTGATTCGAACATCAAATTTTCATTTTCTTAAAACAAGTGATGAATATGTCAACATTCTCATCACTGTTCTGAGTGACCTTTAACAACTCAGCTATGGTAACTTTGGGTAATCCTAAAAAATTGAGTATGAAACAATCTTTCCATGTCAAACCAGGAAAAAATATAATTCCTATGCCACAAATCAAACCAAGAAAAGAAAGTTCTTGTTAATAAATTTGGGAACAACTTGAGCTTAAAGTAGTTAAAGTTAGCTAATTCTCCACAATGTATGGTGAATTTGGTAATGTGCTTAATGGATTGACCATATTCACTAGAAAATAAGTTGAATTTAGTCATTAGGTAGCCATAAGGATAAAGATTCTTATAATCAATCTATTTTAGATAAGGTTATGAAATTCTAGATGAGCAATTTATCTTCAACTAGGCCCGTACAATTCCTAAATAACTTATCTGATAGCTTTCAGATCAACTTGTAATCTCATTTACAATGGGGAATAATAATATTACAATTTACAGCTGCAATGTTACCCCAAAACTGTATTGTAGTCCATTAGCTTCATCCTCCCCATCAAATCTCTGTCTACTGGAAATTTGAGTCTTGAATGAATTTTGGTTATTACCAAGATTAACACGAGGAAGCACCATAAAGACATCATCTATTTTAGACAGAGGGATGTATCTTTCATCTATAAAGGAAGTAGTTGGAAGGCAACTATATTCTTCGACTTTCATTGCATTAGGAACAGGATGCCCCCTAAGTCCTTTAGAGATCTTGCATTGCTAAAGTAGGCAAAGTAGGAAAATTCTACCTAGTAAATTATATCAAAGCAGTAGACAAATTGTTAACCTTTTTGTCAATATTTTGACTACGTAGACCATGGAATCAATTATGGAATTTCATTTGTATAAGCAACATTATTCCATTGTAGTGATTTTAGATTCTCGCTAGTAGGAAAGTTAGCTAAAGGCAAGGTTACTTTCTTAAGATTTTCCACCATTTGGGATATAAAGCAATCATTCCCTACAGTTCTTCTTCCAGGGTTAAAGGCAAGGTGATTTCTTTTCGATTATGTATTCATAGAATTATGGTCCCATACAGTGTGTCAAATTATTTGGTATTAACCTAGAATTCAGGCATGCCAAAGAGGAATTCTCTCAAAATTAGTACTTGACTTCTTATCGACAATATAAGTGGGCTTTAGAAAACTTAAAATATATAATTCTAAATTACCAAAATACCTAAATGTGTGGGAAAGAGAGATAATTTGATTTAAGAAAAAAGGAAAATTCAAGCTACAAAGGAAATTTGGAATAAAATGAATAAATAATGTAAAAAGCAAGAAAAGTTGTAGCAAAGTGTGTTTGAAGTTGTTTTCCTTTTGAAGGTTGTCTAGAGATTGTGTTTTTTTATATGGTGTTCGTCCTCTTCATTGTCTAAGTGCTGGTGAATTCATAATCTTCTCATCCTTAATCAATTTTTGCTATAACTATCAACTTTTCTACATTTTAGCTAAGTACCTCTCACTACCTCATTAACTTCCATATCCTAAAATTAAACCTTAAGTAACTTATTAACTACCAGCTTACTTAGTCATGTTTTTATTAACTACCTCCCACTATTTTCTCAACTTCCATATCCTATACTTCCATGAATTAATCACATTTTGTCTCACAGCCCTATTTTTTTGTTATCCATGAATTCTTTAGTTAAAAATTTATTAAGCTTACATCTCCAAGCTAACTTCATTTGACTGAATAGTCGTTTGGCCCAATGGACTAATTTATTTTAAGCTATCAATAATTAGTTTTTAATAACCATTTCTTGTTAATTAATGAACTCAAACAATATTTTTGTTTTAAATAATTACAGATCAAAGAAAGAAAGGGTAAGTGATGGATAATAAACAAATTTAGGGAGAAGAGATATAGCATCGAATATGGAGAGAAAATGTTATTCTGCACTCAAGCTTCTAGCTTATTGTTTATAGGAAGAAATAAAAAAGTTGATATTAAATTAAAATGTCGATCTAAATTGGACAAACAAAGAATAATATATGAAGTGAGTATAAATTATAGGTAGGGCAAGATATGAAAATGAGTAATGCAATTTTTAAGTGTACATTTTGTAATGCATAATTTCTTTAATTTATGTATCTTATGTAATTACATAAGATACCACGTATATTAACACCTAATTAAATCAATATTTCTTAATGATATAGGTTTACACCTTAGAATCAGAGATGTGGGTATTGTACCATATCAGGCGATACCAGCTAGTACGATATAGTATGGTATAGCATCAAAATTTTGGGACTGAAATATATATTTTTAAAAATGTTGGACTAAAATGTAAATTAAAAAAATCTAACTATTTAACCCATTTGTCATTAACCCGAGCCCCCCACCAACCTACTTGCCTGGTCTATTTATACTCTCACTCTCACCGTTGCCTCTGCCTGCCTACCTGCCTCGCCTCGCGTCGCCTCGCCAATTACCTTGTCTTGATTTGCCAGTCATGTTGCCTCACTTGCGCAATCACCTCACGCTTTTGCCTCTACCACTATCACCTTTTCACGCCTCAAAGTTGTAAATTGCAACTTCTAGTCGCCTCAAGCCATTATGAATTTCTAATTCACCCTTAAACAATTGAAAATTTGACATGTGTGAATTGCAGTGTGCTAAGTGTTGATTGTTGATTTGTGTTGTATTATGTTGCTTAATGTTGAGTGAGGAGTTAAGTCATAATTGAGTAGTTGTTATGTGTGTGAGTGACTTATAATTTTGAATTACTAAATTGTGACTTATGAGTTTGGAACTGCATTTTAGAAATAAAGGATAGTAGATAGATGAGTTTGTTTTATCTAAATTTTGAAAAGTGAGGAATGAGATTGAGGATTTTATATAGAATTATAGTATATGGTATTTGAAATTTTGGATGTGTTGTCATTTGTGTTGTTTAGATTCTAGAAATTGAGGATTTAATCATTCAATACAAAATTGAAGTTTGTGTTATTGCTTGAAATTTGAGAAATATTGAATTAAATGTTAACCTTTATTATAAACTAGGTTATATATTATAAATTGATTTCTTAAGATACAAAATGGGTTAGTTAATTTAGGTCGAATTATGTTATTGTACAAATTAAGTTAAAGATGTGAGTTTATGTTTGAATCATATAATCACACAAAATGGGTTATATTTATGACCTTATTTTTGAATTATGTTATTACACAAATTAAGTTATGACTTATGAGTTTATGTTTAAATTATGTGATATCACAAAATGAGTTATAGTTATGAGTTATAGTTGAATTACCTAAGCATACAAAATGGTTATAATAATGACTTTATGGTATAATTATGTAATTAAACAAAATGAGTTATAATTGTGAGTTATGAATTTAAATAAAATGTGTTTAATCGTCAAATTTTCTTAAGAAATCGTTTGTATAAGTTTATGAAGGTCACATTATGTATATATCATATGATTGTCAAGGAACTATTGTTGCTCTATTTCTTACTATTGTTATACATAACTTGATTTTGATACAAAGTCATTAAGTTAATTTTAATAGTTGACTTGATTTATTTTAACAGATAAATGGAGGGAAGTTCAATTATCCCTGATAATTTAGTCACTTCAAGTATATGAAGATTTGATGCTCCAACTTAAACTGATGCTAAATTAGTTTTTGAAATGAAGAACCATATTATTTATTTGTATTGTAACAAGAATTTGAAAGGTGGGAGAATCATCATAATAAAGAAGCATGTAACTGAGATCAAAGGTGATATGGAGCCTTGTAAGAAAATGAGTCTTGATGCCAAATGGCAAATAAAAACTTTGCTTGAAGAGTATCAACATGAGAAAATAGAAGGTAAAGACTGAACGAAGAAGTTAATAATGGAAGTTCTTTTGTTGGTGTTTATGATGATAGTGAAGATGTTGAAGGTAATAGTATTCCTAACTAATAAGAAGGAAATATTACACCTGATATTAAAAAAAGAAGACAGGTGTCAAATTTTTTTGCACCACGAATAACTCTTGAAGTTCAGCCTTCAATCTGTAGTGTCTTACAATCTAGAGAAGCATCTCATAATGTGGACACGATAATGGCTAGATGGTGGTATAATTCAGGTAACATTCAATGCTGCCCAAACTTATTATTATTAACCTATGGTGGATGCTATTATCTTATATGGTCCAGGATACAAAGCTCCTTGAATTGATGGCTACATACGTAAACTTTTGAGTAGCCTTGTTTATGAAGTTAAAGTTATTTGGATGAAAGAATAATGACTTGGGCTACTTATAGGTGTTCATTTATAAGTGATGGTTAGATAAATAGAAGACATGAGTCTATTATTAGTTTTTTGGTTTATTCTATAAAGAGGACAATGGTTTTTAAGTTTGTGGATGCATTTGGCCTTGTTAGGAATGCTGATACTCTATTTAAAATATTTGATGAAGTTATGAATAGAATTGGGTTAGAAAATATTGTTCAATTCATTACTAACAATGATTCTACTTATAAAGTAGCTGGAAGAAGATTGTAAAGTAAGTATAATTTTTTTATTAGACTCTTTATGCTGTATATTGCATTAAGTTGATGTTAAAAAATATAGTAGATGCTAAGTATTGTCCTATTATTGATGAGACTTTGCAGAAAGCAAAAAAGGTGACCTAATTCATCTACAATCATGTATGGATCTCGAAGTTAATAAAAAAAGATTTCACCAATTGTAGGAATTTATGTCATCCTGTTGATACAAGATTTGCAACTAATTTCTTATCACTTTAGTATTTTAATATGATAAAGAAAGAGTTGAGACAAATGTTTATAAGTGATAAGTGAGTTGCATCTCAACATGTTGGGTTTAATGCTAGATTGTGGGTTTCTAAAATTATACTTAAAGATAATGAATTTTAGTCCTAATGTCAATTGTCATATGAGTTTGTAAGCTTTGGTGAGGGTACTTTGTCTGGCTAATAGTGATGAAAAGGCAATAATAAGTTATTTTTATGATGTCATAGTGAGGGAAAAGGAAGGAATCAAGGCCGATATGAAAAATAGGTCTTCTTGTACACACCTTATTTTGCAGTCATCAATAAAAGATAGGAAACACAACTTTACTCTTTGTTGTTTGTAGTTGAGGAATTTTTGAATCCTAGTGTCCATTTTAGATCAAGTTTTACAAAGAAAATTGAAGTTAATAAAGGAATGATATTAACTATTAAAATAATTGTTGCCCATGAGATGATGCAAGATCTCATAAGTTCACAAATGGAGATCTATAAGGATGCTTATCGTGATTTTGGGGGTGCCAATTGCTATTTGTTAAAGAGGAAAACTTAATCCAGATTTTTTTCACTTTTGTTACTTGTTGAAAATTAATCAACACTTTATTTTGTTTATAATGCTACTTTTGTTATCTTACGACTTACAGTTGCTTGGCATAACCAATTTGGAATTAGTTTTCCGAAATTGCAAAGATTTGCAATTCGAATTCTAAGTTAATGTGTGAGTGCAATAGTGCGTGAAAGGAATTTGAACACATTTAAATTCATCAATTCCAAGAAAAAGAATTGATTGGAGCATAAAAGATTAAACGATTTGGTCTTGTGCAATACAATTTAAAGCTTCGGGAAAGGTATATTATTATCGTTATTAAGTTAGAAATAATTTCTTGTAATTTCTTAACAATTTAATTTAATTGTTTATTATGACTCTTAATAGAACAAGTAGTTTTGTAGATCCAATTTACGTGATCATATCGATCTTTTGATGGATTGAGTTTATAAAGAGCCAGATTAAATAGATGAGCGTGACTTGGGAAGATAATCTTGATAGGAAAGTATTGACATATCATTTGGTGCAATAAATTTGAATGATGGTGATGATGAGACTCCTCCTAAGGATGGCAATGAGCTAGTATTATTGGGACCTAGGCTCGACTCGAGGCTTCATCTGGCCCAAGGCAATAGGTCCAAGCCTGAGCTCGATCAGGTCTGAGGCAACTCGTCCCGACCCTAAGCCCTACTTGACCCGATATAAATTTTTTAATAATTAAAAATACAAATTGATGTCATTTTCAACAAAATAACATCGTTTTGCTTAAAAGGGTCAAGCCTAGGTAGCCTGAGCTTGAACCTGACTCGAGCCTCAATTTTTCAAAAAACTAGGCTCCTAGCCTGTTAATTTCAGGCTAAGCTCAGGCCTAGTTTCCATCTCTTGCTCTCTCAATAATGAGAATTTTGTACCAAATGAGAATTGGGGTAAATGTGATTTGAGCGAGTATTTGATTGAATAAAGTTTTAGGTTTTTATTTCTCCTCCTCCTCTCAATAATGAAAATTTTTATACCAAATGATAATTGAGGTCAATGTGATTTAGGTGAGTATTTGACTGAATAAAGTTTTAGGTTTTTATTTCTCTTCTTCTTTTAATTTCACTTATATTGATGTATCTGTTAAATTCTATTTATGCATTATGAAATATAAATATAATTGGAAATGTTTTTGTTTTAGGTTTCACTTCTAGTTGGTTGTTTCCTCGGTATGAACTCTTGTTATAAATTGAATTGTTAAAGAATCATGGATATTTATTACTTTTTATTTGATGTTTTGATATAATTATTATTTATTATAAGATGAAATTGTAATATTTTAAATACTATGTATTGTCCTTAATTTTATATTTGTATGATGATTAAATGAATTTTTTTCATATTAATTGTGGTTATTATTTATATGTGAAATATGTGAAAAATAATCTTAATAAAAATTAAATATATTATTATTATTTTAAATTTATATTATTATGATTTTTAGATACAACTTTGATATGAAATTATAAATTTTATAGTCCAATACATCGAGGAACTATTTTACAATTTTAAAAAAATTCAAAATTTTTTTTTATAAATTTAAAAAATTACCCAAAATAATACCTAGTATCTGGTATCAATACAATATCATATTAGAACCAAAATCCTGTGCCAATATAGTATTTATAATATTGCTTGGAATATCTGCCATAACAATTCTTCTTTTCCTTCCTTTTTGTAACGAGCCAAGAAAGAAATAAAAGATAATGTTAGAAATAACTGATAAAGAGGAGATGATAATAAAACAAATTACAGTTGTGGTAATGTAGAAACAAAACAAAAATAGATCGAGTTATAAGTGAATATAGAGGAAAAAATAAATAAAGTATAAATAAAAATTAAAAAAGAACTAAAAGAAATTACATCGAAAAATTACATACTTTAAAATGCTTGATGAAGTAATTTCCACATTATTGTTTTAATCAAATTTGAACCAAATAAAATTAGAAATTAATATTTTAAATAAAATAAAGTAGATAGTCAACTAAGTTGATCATTTCAAGATTAAATAGTCAAATTAAGATGATGTAAATGTTCCGATAAATATTTTGAACTGAATAATATTGTAGGAGCTAACAGTAGCCCTGTGACAATTCAAGGAGCTCCTTTTTCTCGTAATAGAAATGAAGCAAAGCCTACGTATAAACATCCGAGAGCAAGTCATAATCTGATTACTTAAGGCATGCGTTTAATAGATATTATCAACAAATAGTATCAGAGCAGTCGATTCTGCGTGGAATCGAAGGAAACATGAAAAGCTTGATGGAAGCACATATCAGAAGCGAGAAAATGTTTTTGAAATTTCAAAGCATTAATGAGAAAATGTTTCTCGAAGCTCTAAACAGAACAAAAAAATGGAGAACAAACTGCTGCAGCTTAAACCTATAGTGACACAATTTTTGCACCGACAAGGAGAAGAAGTGAGAGCTACTCTTGCAGTTACACCAGAACTAACGAATCGAAACGAGCAACTCATGCAAAAGAAGGACTACATAAAGTCTTTGGCCGTAGAGAGTCCGCCCCTCTCATGAATAGCAATGACGTCGCCTCTGATAGTTCCTTAATTGTCCCCTATCCCAGCGAGCCTAGCAAGGTCGAGATGTACTCTTCGACTTTCTACGTTTCTTGTACGGCTGGTGGTCTTTTCAGCTATGATCTAACCTACATGACTATTACTCTTTTTGATTTCGTTAAGAGTGACATACAGATTGACCCTGCAAAGTATAAAAATATTTCATTTGATTTTAGAGTTCTATTAAATGAGCAAAGTGTGAACTTCGCGGGTGATTATATTGTTGCAGTTTTTTGTGAGATTGTGTCTCATTATGATAATCTAATCTTTTTTCTCCATGATGCTAAAGGAGCAATTGCTGGTAATGCTATGAAGAAGATAGGTGGTGAAAAGAAAATAAGATTATTCATTTTTTGTCTATTTTGTAAATCTCCGTAACCTTGGGGACAAAGTTTTCTAAAAGAGAAAGGATTGGTACGTATTAAAAAATACTATAGCTGTTACAGTATAAAAAGTTGTAAGTGTTTCTCCCACGACGAATATGAATTAGTTAATGTGTTTGTGTGTGTCAGTGTCTCTAAGGTTCTCTATTCTTCTGCGTTCTTTCTGGACTCTCTCCTTCTCTCCTTCTCTGGTTCTCTCTCCTGTTCTTCTCTCCTTTCTTCTGTTCTTCATTTTTCTTATCAACAGTTATAATATATTGAGGGCTCATCACCGAAGATACGAGAAACGAAAGGAAGCGTCATGAGCCGTACTGGTAATTGTTTAATTCTCCCCAGACGGACAGCTCTACTTCTTCCCATGAATTCGCCGTTCCGAGTTCCTTCCATATACTGAAAATTGCCCCCAGGATATTTTCATCGTGCAATATACAGTAGCACCTACAGGCATGTAACTTCCCACGTATATCACATTGCCAAAGTGAGATATCAAAAGAAAGTTTAACTTAAAATTTGTCCCTATAATCGCTGCTCCTATCTAATCAATTTCAAACCCAGATTTACACACAAAATGTTCATCAATATGTGGATTAGAGGAAACATCGACCAAAAAGGGAGCACAGGAGGAAATCAACTGCTTACATGGTATGGTAAGAAAGTCGTTTATATTTGTCACCATCCTCGATGAATCCCTGATTTCTCCTTATCAAAGGTAATTTGTAGCTCTCCAAAAATTGTTTAAGAAGACTGGAATCGCCTCTAAAGATGTCCAAGTATATTGGTATGATGTCATAGATGCGATCACCTGTAAAAGACATCAAGAATCAATCTAGTAGTGCTAAACTAATTTGTTCCCAAAAGTCAACAGCTGACATACCGAAATTTAATTCTTTTACTGGTTAAGACCAACCAGCTTAAACATGTCAACACAAGAAAGAAATCAACTAAAATATTTCAATAATTGAAGATCAAGGATATGTGGCCGCTCTACTCAAGAGTAAGAGTAAGAAAAAGTGATGGTATCAGATGTTCTCCATGCCTTCGAGGCAGTACTGGAAGATACAATAATCAGTTGCAAAATTTCACAATGAAAAAACTTGGAATATGAATATAGATCTGCCGGTCAGCCATCCACATGCATTTCGTGTAGCATAAAATAGGAACATATAAGAAGACAATCAGGGAAGCAGACAAAAAGTTTTTAAGCGGAAGGCACTAACCTATAGAAAGATCACTAAAATCAATGATGTAGCTTGGGTGCCAGGATTTTTCGCTACCATCAACATAGCCATTTGTGGAACCGCATTCCACCAGGCAAGTAACTGCAGCATTGCCATTTGAGCAAGAACTACCAATTTGGGGTTCCATATATACATTGTCATCCATAATATCGGTGTGTATCCAGGAGCAATCTTTATAGAGTTTGTTAAGACCGTCATTCTAAAAAAAGAAGATACCAGAAATTTTAAAGACTAGTCATGCATCTAGTTTTAATATTTATCATATCAACTGTAAAGCATGATGGGGTCCGGATAAACCTCATATCTAACAAACAGCTTTGTCAAGTCATCTGGGAGATATACATCAACTTTCTCTATCAGTGATTTGGGAATTGGATCTCCCCTACAATAAGCAAACAAAATATGTGAGAGTTAGCAACGATCCTCTGCTGGATAAAGTTTTGATATACTTCCAAACTTTACTGAAATTTTAATTAGCAAAATTAGTTTAATGATCAAATTTTTCCAAAAAAGAAAGTTTAATGAAAGTTAGACGTGCCAATTTGTCAAGCGGCTTATGATATTCTTTCTCCTCATGGAAAGTATAATGGCAAAGATTCGCCATTCTTCAGGAATATCTGCTTTACAACAATTATCATCCACAACAGCATCAGCAAAGGGCATTTCCTCTTTTCTTTCAATATCTATTAAATTTGGCTGATCAAAAGGTGGATATGGTAAGACGTGAAGGTTGTGCAACTGCTTTCCCAGGAAGGAAGCCAAGTTTACAGCCCCTTCCCATGACAGTGTATCTCTTCTGCAAAAGGAAAAGAAATTTGGTACCAACGAGACACACTGATGTTGATTCCCGCATAACTGTAAAGAGTGGCTAAAAGAGATAACTTATTACTTCTATGACAACTTACAATTCAGCAAATATTTTCCCTTTGCATCGCTTTGTTATGACAAATGGGCATATCGGTGCACATACAGATGACTTGAATTGTTCTTCAAATGGCAATCCAGCCTTTTTATATTCAAGGTGTTTTTTACTCCACACGTCAAAAGGGAAACCACCTTTGCTACACTTTGGAATGAGATTGCGATCACAAATAGCATTAGGAATTCCTTTTCCATCCCAAGGAACAATTCTGAAAGTTCCATTTTCAAGGTAAAGGATTCCACTTGCTACAACTTCAGGAACATGATTTTTCAGGGCAGAGCCAGATTTGCATAGCATACTGTAAAACTCAAGCTACAAACAAGTAATATTAAGTTAGAAAAATATGTGAGAAAAGATAGCAAGCAAGGCAAAAGTTAAAAGATACCTCAGTGCCTAAATTATACATTGAGGCTTCAAGCCCTCCTTCAACAAATATTTTAACAGCAAAACCAGCTACGAGATAAACCTGCCATGGAATAGGGAAGTTATAAACGACCACAAACTAAGAATGAGCTTCAAGTTCAACCCAAAGAACTAATAAAAGACTAATTTTTTAGGCACTGTATTCCACAAAAATACTTTCAATAAATAACTACTGGTTACATCGTAAAAGAGTGACAATCACACACTACCAGCCATCAGGTTTGTTGCTAGCTAAATGAACACATATCATTGCTATCATGATCTTTCACCATTTTATGTTACACAACTACTACATCTACAGATGCGTCACACCTTCACTATCAGCTTTTAGGTGTTTCAAAAATGAAGAAAATATCAAACAGTGTAGTAAGTTTGACTTAAGAAGATTCCTAATTTCAAATTTTTCACATGCTATGAAAGAAATGGACAATGCACTTACAGGATTGCTACCCGTTCCAACAGGAAGCCTCTCATCATCACTGGGGCAAGGCAAATTATGGTAGGAACAAATTTCTGTCAGGCAACCCAACCATCTTTCTGCATTCAGTGCAAGGCATGCTCCCTAAAAGAAAATCAAGCAATGTGTTGAAGTTAAGCGTGAACTACAGAACCTAACAAACCAAATATCTACTTCTGTAAATCGGAGGATCAAAATTATGGACTGCACATGTACAACAGCTCTAATCTCCGATAAAGGTATGTTCAAAGTGTGAACAGGATTTCATCCTGAATCTGATAGCACCAAATTTTCTTACTATGAGGGGCTTGTTTATTACATAGAACAAACTGCTTATGGGCAACCATAACTAAGCAATAAAACAAGGGGAGTGGAGATGGGGAGGTACCTTCCATATAAGTTCTCTCATTCCTGGCTTTTCAACCCAAAGCCTGGATAACCATCCTCTCATTTCTCGTGGTCCAATACAGTTGCCTGAGCTCCATGGAGAATTGTAATGATCTCTCTCTTCATCCAATAACATGGATAAAAATTCTATATCATAATAAAAGTCTGGCTTCACCAAATCATAACTCTTAGGTGAATCGTTAGTAGTTGCTTCATGTCCGGAAACTTCTCTAGGGTTTTGCATTTTGATCCTCTTCTCTTTCCTTGTCAGGTCTGGGTAACTTGGAACATCTTCATTGTAGACTTTATTCATCTGAGCATTCTGAAAACTGTCACCATCAAGGGCCAGTAGTCCCGCACGACAAACTCCTTTATGATGATAACCAGGAGCCATATCTAAACATACATATTCAAAGTTTTTTCTATTCACAAAATTTTGTGTCACAGCAACAGTTGGTTCCAAATTCAATACACAGTGCCACCATCCACTAGGAACAAAAATAGTTTCTCCAGGTTGTTGAATACACTCAATTGGCTTATCTTCATCAGCAAGATGGGGATAAAAATCTAGCCACCACTGTAAGACGTAAAAGTGAAAGCAACTAATAAGGCAAAAATTTTCATCAGGACACAATTAATTACCAAGAACTAGGGTGCTGCCAACAAAAACCTGCAATGACGACGGGGTGTCAACATTGACATCGCCGTCTTCATCATTAACGTGTACTGTAACTCCTAAAGGTACTCTTCCAGGAGGATACAAAGCCCACCTAATTGAACAAAGAGGTAATATGGCAAAGGAATCATAGCCAGCATGGATTGGAAGACATGATTAATGAAGGAACTATGACTAACGGAAGAGTAATGGTAAGTTATACCTTTTACGGCCACATAAAAGGGTGTTCCAGGCACTGGTGAGTGCTGGATCAACATGCCAAGATGCACCAGATCTCTCAGGTCCAATGATAAGCCATCTAAAGGGTGGGCGATCATCTCTATCTAAGACCTCAAAGAAATCTTCTTGAAATAGACATGGTACACTAAAATCCTTCAACAAGCTTGGTGCAGTTTCCCCAAACTGAAAATTTTAAAAATTATCATTAAGCCGTAATTTTCACATAGACCAGGGAGAACAAAGAATCCCTAGTTATCACCTTGTCATCAAAAATATACAGGGGATCCTCATCGTGCTGAAGGTTCATGTATGAGACATAATCCTTAAACTTCATTAAAATTTTTTTTGGACTCCTCTGCGAAATCCTAAAAGCTGTATCTCCATATTCTTGTGATAGTTGCTCAATTGTCCATGTCTTTCTTGCTGGCCAAGTATCAGCAAGTCCACTAAGCAAAACCTGATACAAGAATTCCCTATCACCCTATGCACAAAAGGCATAATTCATCGAAAGTGCTATACATGTTTTTCTTAATAAAAGAGAAGCATCGCATCCAGAAGCTAATTATTGTCACCATACAGGTTTTTTGCCATCATACTGACAGTTAAACTCTTCTACAGAGATGTTGGCCTTTCTGTCCACATTCCCACCATCAAAAGCAAAGCCATTTAATGTAGTATGGCACCTGTATAATCTTCTATACAAGAACAAAGAGTTGAATCCTGGACAAACGGTAAATAAGATCCAAGCTCAATAAGAGTCTTTTTAAGTATCTCTTACTCAAAAAGTTAAAACACATTTTCTTAAGAAACTTGCCATCGAATTCAACAGATTTTCCGTGCTGCTCTTGATACTCAGTTGGTGCACTCTCTCTGCAGACCCAAAGCAGAAAATGAACTAGTATTATAATTGAACTTGGAATCAATCAACGAAACTAACGATTTTAAGAATCGAAAATGCAAAATGTTGAATTTCGGGGCATACAAACAAAGCGTTGTTTTCTTCCAGGAGCCTTTATACTTAAGAGGACCATCGAGTCTACGAACGCACAGAATCATCCACAATGGTTCCTCGTTGCAAAGTATGTACATCACGCTGCAAAAAGCAAGCATGTGGACATTAATTGGGAACAGAAATGAAACCTAGTCAATCAAATTCTCTACGAATTGAATCACAAACGCTAATTGAGATTCAATGCATTAAACAACAGAACTGACAATTGCACAAAATACAACATGGCGCAGAAAATAAAAGAAAAGAAGAAACCTGCTAACGCAAGAGAGACGAGCAACGTCGCGAGGGGAGAGATACTCCAAAATAGCACAGATAAGTTCATCGGGAAGTAGTTTCAGGTCCCCGAGGGCGTCTGGCCGGCGATCTCTAGTTGGAAAAGCGTGAACTGGAGAGTTGTTCATTGGTGAAATCCTAAATTGGCAAAAGTGTGGAGTTTTCGCTTCTCTGAACAGGCAATCTTTTGCACATTGAATAAGCTAGGAAGCAAATCTTGTGGGCGTAAGCGTTACGCTACTCGGGTAGCGCGTGGACCGTGTTTCTCGGAACGTCGTGCGCGCGTTTTAGTTTTTGTCTCCAACTCGAGATTATGGACAAACAAGAGGATCTCTGGGCCGGAAAACAGCAAACCACATGTCGTTCGACAGACAGCAATCCGGAGGATCAAGACGTCATAGAAAGCCTAGTCAATTAAAGAGTATAAGCTTTACATTTACGCGTTGCCACGTTAAAGAGGCTTTTGAACCCAAAATAAGTTGGACTTGAACAATTAGAACCCGCCAAGATAATAAACGCCTTGGAGCATTGGGTGTTTAATTAGTTGAATAGGCTCTGGGCTCAACTTCTGATAAAATCTAAAGTTTAGGAGCGAAAACCGTGGTGCTCAAAATTCCAATTTCGTTTTATTTCAAGTTTTATTTTTTAGTTCGTATGGATTGAACTTCTTCCCTGTTTTTTTTAGGTTTTTGATGTATGTTTAAATGCTGATTTATTTTATCTTCTACACTTAGTGATTAATGTCTTAGAAATGCTTAGAATACTCATTTTAGCTCATTTTTTATCTTAGGTATATTTTGAAAGTAAAAGAGCTAAAGTGACCCGAAAATATATCCATTGAAACCATCTTCTCTATTTCCACACTCTATTGATTCATGGAACATGAAAAAAATATTGCCAACATGACTCACTACCGTCAAAAAAATTCATAGCCATGCAAAGCATAAAGAAGACATGTTACGTGAGACAAAAGGGGGCTAGGAATGGAATAACCGAAAGAGACAAAAGGAGGGCTGCTCTAGTTGTGTAGTGATTCAGTTAAGAGTGAAGAGGAGTGGAGAAAGCTAGCTGTCTATTTTGCTACATTTTAACCAATATTTCAGATAAAAGAAACGTGTCTTCTTTTTGGGACAACTGGCGAAGCTATCACGCTACATCTGTCCAACATGATTACTATTGGAAAAGAAAACTAGCTGATACAAAGGAGTGGGGGGCTGGTGACGAAACAAGAAGAAAAAGAGAGGAGTGTGGAAGAGTTGACAGGGAGAGCTGGTGAGAGGGGAACAAAACTGAGAGTGGAAAAAAAAAGAGCAGAGCTACTTCACTATTGTCTCTTCAGTTTTGAAACAAGTGGATAAGCTGGAAAAATCTGTTTACTCTTCGATGAAGCCTCATCTCCCACGGTTTATTTTAAGAACATAATAAGAGGGCTGTTGCTGGGAGGTGCAAAAACAACAAGGTGTATAGAGAAGAGAGGAGTAGCGTGAAAGGAAGAATTGAAGTTACACTGAAGAAAACATGAAAGGAGCTACTTCCTTTGAGTTTCAACTTAGCTAGGGCTGAAGAAAGAAGAGAAAAGAACCAAAGATAGGCGTGAAATAGAGGGCTGGAAATAGCATGGAAGCTGAAAAAGAAAGGAAGAAAGTGAGTGAAAAATAAGGGAAAACCGATAGCTGCATGTAAGTTGCTCGAAGAAAAAGAGTTGCGTGAAGAAAAGAGTAGAGAAGAAGATACGTGAACAGTAGGTGTGGACAAACACTCCAACATTAAATTGTCCCATCAAGCTATAGTGACAAATGAGTGGCAATAGAAACAAAGGAAGAGTGGCTATAGAGAGAAATTAGAAAGGCTTTTGATTTCGGTGATCACTCTTTTGTTCAATCTTTTTTACATAAATGGAGGCTATTAATATTGATTGTTGGAGCTTGAAGATGGAAATGAAAGGCTAGCCCTGAGGCCGATTCAACTGGAATATCGACACCAAGTCACGGTTAAGCTATTTTTATCACTTTAAGGTTGTAATTTCTTTTCAGATTGTTGTGTTGTTGGTGTTGATTGGATTAGGTTTTCGGATGAATGATCTTAATATGTTATTTTGATTGTTTTATTTTGAACCTATTGCTAAAACATCAAATGTAATTCGTAATTGTTACTTTTGATGTTTGTGAGTAGCGTCTAATGATCGTTACTTGTTAGGAACAACATAACTTAGGTTAGATAACCCGAACGTGTGATGTTACTACCTACATTGATCATTTTTTAATTCGTAATGCAACTGCCAAATTGAATCTAGAGATCGTATCCTAGGTTATTCGGTAGTTAGGTTTAATTAATGATCGTATCTTGACTAAACACAACCTAAGGGAAAACCGAGATTAGTAGAGCATTCTATTAGTCTCAGATCAATAGTCCGAAGAGAGTTGTAAAGACGTTAAGATGATGGAATATGCTTGACCGTGTTTAGGCCGAGATTGACCCTAGAACCAGACCTTACTTATATTCAATACTTTTCACATTTTTGATTGCTTGTTTTAATTTGTTTTGATAGTTTACTTTTTCTTTAATTTCTAAATTGCTTTAAAATCCAACCCCCCTTTTTATATTTTCCTTGCATCAATTAGTTTCGTTACCAAAATTAACCGATCATTCCCTGTAGATTCGATCCCGACTTACCATAACTACAAATTTTAGTATGCAAAGTCAAGTAAATTTTACAGTGCACTCGACACATGCTGTCAAATTTTGGCGTCATTACCGGAAAGTATGGTAGTTCAATTTTCGTATTTTATTTTAGTTGATGTTTTGTGAATATATTTGTTCCTTTTTGATTATTTGTTAACTTTTAAAGGTTTGTAAGTGTTGGTGTATGGTAGTGACTAGATTTTCTCGTAGAGAAATTAAGCAACTTGATCCGGAGATCGAGAGAACACTATAGAGGTTAAAAAGAGAAGCAAGAACATCTTCTGTAGGAGACCCAGAACCTGAATCTAAAGCAACTATGGCAAATCCGAGAACGTTAAGAGAATTGGCAACATCAGACTTAACCCAAAGACCCCTATGCATTACATTTCCTAATTTTGCTGAACATATTACCTTTGAGTTAAAATCTAGATTAATTCATTTATTGCCCAATTTTCATGGTTTTGCAAGTGAGGTTACGCACAAGCAACTCAAGGAGCTCGATGTGGTTTGTTTGAGCATGAAGCCTCCTAGGGTGATGGACGAGCAGATAATAATTAGAGCCTTCCCGTTCTCACTCAAAGATGCAGCAAAAGATTGGTTGTTTGATTTACTAGTAGGGAGCATAAATACTTGGTTGGAGATGAAGAGACTGTTTTTAGAGAAATATTTTCTAGTCTAAAAAATGGTGAGTATTTACAAGGAAATATGTGGCATCAAGCAGCATAATGGAGAATCCCTTTACGAGTATTGGGAGCAGTTCAAGAAGTTATGTGCTAGTTGCCCTCACCACAACATACCAGAGCAACTTCTCATCCAATATTTATATGAAGGATTGTTACTGATGGAGAGGAATTTGGTTGATGCAGCGAGTGGTGGGGCACTTTATGAGAAGACTCCCATTAAAGCCAGGATATTTTTTGAGTGGATGGCCACTAACACCCAACAAGATAAGCACTTCATCCATTGAAAATTGTTTAGATGAACTAAAATCTTTTGTGAGACAAATTGCAGTTGGATAGGCACAAGTGAAAGTATGCAGAATATGTTCAAACACGAGCCATCCAACTGATGAGTGTCCGACATTACAAGAAGGAAGTATGGAGTATGTGAATGCTGCAGGATGAAACTTCCTGAACCAATACAACCCATACTCATAGACGTGTAACCCAGGTTGGAGGGATCACCCAACTTGAGTTATGAAGAAAACCAGTAGAAAAATTTCTTCCAAAATCAACCGCAAGGAGCACAAGGATTTCAACGAAGGCAACAAGTAACACAGGGAGCTTCTTCTTCCAGTTCAGGTACATCTTTAAAAGATCTTGTTAAGAATATTACTGTTAACAATCTACAATTGCAACAAGATATGTAGCAATTCCAACAGAATATGTAACAGTTATTTCAGCAAGGTGTACAACAAATTCGACAGGAATCAAAAGTAAGCACACAAAATTTGGAAAATCAAATGGGTCAGATGGCATTGAGGCTCAATCGACTAGAATCACAAAGTGGAGGAAAATTGACATCCCAACCTGAGGTAAACCTGAAGAATGTCAGTGCTATAACCCTGAGGGGCAGAAAGGAGATTATGGGTTTCAAGAGAACTCCATCAAGGATTGCTAATGAGGAAGAGATCGAGAAGGAATTGGGAAAGGAAAAAAATCAATCATCGAGTACGAAGGTAAATTTTGAAAGTCCCAATATTATTAAAACTAACCCTCCACCTTTTCCTAGCAGATTGACAAGACCAAACAAGGAGGAGAAAGATAAAGAAATATTGGATACTTTCCAAAAAGCTAAAGTCAACATACCTTTACTCGAGGCAATCAAACAAGTACCAAGGTATGCTAAATTCCTCAAAGAACCGTGTACACATAAGAGTAAACTGAAGGGTAATGAGAAAGTGATGATGGGTGAGAATGTGTCCGTAGTATTCAGAAAGAAGATGCCTCCAAAATGTCGGGATCCATGTATGTTTACCATTCCTTACAAAATTGGTAATACTATGATCGATAGAGCTATGTTGGATTTGGTTGCTTCTATTAATGTGATGCCTCATTCCATTTATGCTTCTTTGAATTTAGGCCCTTTGAAAGAAATGAGTGTAATCATATAATTGGCTGACCACACTAATGCTTATCCTAATGGTGTGGTTGAGGATGTTTTGGTGCAGGTGAATAAGTTAGTGTTTCCTGCAAATTTTTATGTTATGGATATAAATGATGACACCTTATGCAATTCGATACCTATCTTGTTGGGGAGACCGTTTCTTAATACGGCTTAAACTACGATAGATGTTCGTAAGGGCACCCTCAAAATGGAATTTGATGAGGAAGTCATTCATTTCAATATTTTTGAAGCCATGAAACATCCTCCTAATGATCATTGTGTTTTTTCTGTTGATGTGATTGATCCTTTGGTGCAGGAAATGTTTAAATTAAATTGCAGGGATTATTTGGAAATTGTTTTAACTGAGGATATGGAAGTAAAAGCCAACACTCATGTTGAGATGTGAAAAGAGCTTATAGAAATGAAAGTTGCCTTGGATTCATTAGACAGCTCTTCAAAAAGGTATGATTTGGCTTCTATACAACTACCTGAAGCTTACTAAAAGATGTTACCTTCTGATGTGCAGGCACCAGAATTGGAATTGAAGCCACTACTAACACATCTAAAGTATGTCTATTTGGGAGATAAGCAGACACTCCTAGTTATCATTTCGGTATAGTTGACCTCAAATCAAGAGGAGAGGTTGGTTTGAATGCTAGGAGAGCATAAGAAGGCTATTGGGTGGACTATTGTAGATATCCAAGGGATAAGTCCTTCTATATGCATGCATCGCATTTTGTTGGAGGAGGATGCAAAATCCACAAGGCAAGCTCAGCATAGGTTGAATCCTCCAATGATGAAAGTTGTGAAGAAGGAGATGCTGAAGCTTCGCGATGCCGAGGTTATCTACTCAATTTCTGATAGTAAGTAGGTAAGTCCTATCGAGGTGGTTCCAAAGAAGTCTGGAATCACTGTTGTGACAAACCAGGAAGGTGAGTTGGTTCCCACCCAAGTGTAAACTAGGTGATGAGTATGTATTGATTATAGAAAGTTAAATTTTGCTACTCAAAAAGACCACTTTCCCTTTCTTTTTATTTATCAAATGCTTGAGAGATTGGCTAGTTATGACTATTATTGCTTTTTAGATGGCTTTTCAGGTTATCTTCAAATCTCGATCTCACCGGAAGATTAGGAGAAGACCACATTTACATGCCCATTCGGTACATTTGCCTACCGAAGAATGTCATTCGGAGTATGTAATGCACCC
>JANZXP010000006.1:8472069-8483895 GCA_027576715.1 Erythroxylum flavicans
ATTATTATTATTATTATTATTATTATTATTATTATTATTATTATTATTATTATTATTATTATTATTATTATTATTAAGAGGAAGTGATCAAGAATGGTATAGCTCACCTAGAATTTACCGAGGACATAGCCCGCAATATAAAACTTTGGTATACTGGGATATGGATAAAGGATATCGTATAGAGAGGTTTTTCTCATTCTCTTAAGTCTTTTAAAAATTTTCCTTTGAGTTTTTCATTTTATAGTTAGCCTTAATATTTTGATTAAGCAATACTTTTCTCCTAATTATTAAGCCTAAGCAGTTTCCTTTGTGATGGCTGGTTTGATTTATTTTTGTATTTTTTCTGGTTTCAGAATTTATTTACTTATTTTATTTTTTATTGTTAATCTTTATTATGTTCTATATGTACTGTATTATACATTGCATTACATATTTTATATTTTTATTTATATGTATTTATTTATATTTTTTATTATCATTATTTTGCATTACATGTGGGTCTATTAGAAATAACTTCTTTAATCAGTAGGGGTAAGGCCGCATACTACTGAATCTCCCTAAACCCTGCTTATTAGCGGAACTCTCACTAGGTGTTGTTGTTGTTGTTGTATGCTGTTACCATTATCTTTCATATAATTCCTTCCTTACTTCGACCATATGTTTTTAATCAATTTTCTTTGGAAAGTTTACGTTGTAATATTATTTTCTATAACTTTGAAATAATTATTTTCTTTGTTTATGTTCATGATTTATTAGTTTATAGATTAAGGATACATATAGGCGGAAACAAAATGTACCTGAATTTTATTGCTTATGCACCTGATATATATTCCACATGGAGAAATATAAAGTTATGACAAACGACTACAAGAATGATGTTCAATATTGTTCAACATTGCTGCAATATGGCTAGCCAACTTGACAAGCCTTAAGTAAAAAAATCCTCTTTTTACATATCCTAGTTTACTTATAATAACCAAGAGACCAAATTTTAAGGATTGTTTACTACTAATTGAGAGGATTCAGAGAAAAATTGGGAGCTGATATAACATATGCTTACCATTTACTAGTGGAGTTTTAAATCATCAAGTGTATTTCGTTCAATCCTGTCATATCTATTTTCCCAAAAAATAGTCAAATCAATAGAAAAATGTTGAGAAGCTTCTTGTGGTTTACAGATATCAACAAAAAAGCCATAATTAAGGTCAAATATTTAGATATTTAAATGCTAAAGGAGGAAAGAGGAATTGGTATTTTCCATCAGAATTATTAATAAGGTTCTAAGATCCAAAAGGTTATGGAGACTATTAATTGATAAAAAGCAATGATATAAAAACCGGACCAAACTAGCCAGTTCCATACTATTTTTCAGTTCAATTTCTACTTTTTAACCTTTGGGAATTAAAAATGGGCGGTTTCCTCTAACCCGTTAATTGGATGCATCATCTTCTCTTACTCCTAAACAACAAATCAGTATAGAAAGATGAGATTTCTGTGCAATTAACACTTGAAAAATCAACCAATTGTAGTGAAAACTAATTTGGAACCAAGATTGAGTAAATGGGTAGCTCAGTTTGGCACTAAAAACTAGAATAAAAACTTGAAATAGATTGAAAGATTTCTTGAAAAACCAAATGCAATCTTCACCCTAAGAGACCATGGAAGAGGGAGAATTGAGTAAGAACAACAACCATAACAACTCGACTTTCATCACGATCTTCAACAACTCTCTACCTCTAAAAAATGAGGATTGATGTTAATTAAATCTCGGAATAAAAAGAAGGAAGAATAACTAAATCTCATAACAAAAAGAAAGAACACAAGTATCTTTAATGAAATGAGAGGTACAGTTGGCAGAAGTAGAGAGATTTCTTGGCGGGATTGATAGGTTCAGGGTAGGCATGGCAATCTCAGCTCGGCCCGCCCCGTTTTTGGCCCAAGTTAGGTGCCCATTTTTTTTAAAACGACATCATTTTAAATTTTTTAACTTTAAAAAATTAATGGGCAGGCCAGACTGGCCCATTGACATGCCTAGTTCAAGGTTAAAGTGGAGGCTAGGGTTTGCTACGTGAGAGATGTTTGTAAATGTTTTTAATAAAAGTGTTAACATAGATAGTGATGCTTGGCTACAGAAAGGAAAAAGAAAGGAGGGCAGAAGTGTTTGTAAATGCTTTTCATAAAAATTGGAACTTTGAACATTGGGAGAAGAAAAAGTTGATGGGACATGTGAGGATAGAAATTAAGATGATGTAGCTTCACGTTACATCATAAACAATAGTTACTAGTTAGTTTTTGTATTTTGATGCCTTTCTTATGTTATTTTTCTTTTCCTTTTTACATTTACTTATGTTGTCTTGAGAAAAAAAATTATTTTTAATTAAAAGATAACTTTTCTTAAATTTTAGTTACATAATAACAAAAAATTCAATTACATACCATATAAATATTAATAGACTAATAAAATATGACTAAAATGATAATTTAATTTAATTCTTAAATTTGACTTAATTAATTTAATTTAATTAGTTAATAATCTAAAAAAATTGTAATAAATTATTAATTTGTATGAAATTTAATTAGTTTGATTTAAATTTAAAAATTGAGTTTGATCATTATATAAGTATATTTTATTAGTTTATATATAATATTTATGTCACATATATTTACTATATTTTTAAGTGCAATCTAAAAAAAGGGGATTGTTCTAAAAAATAAAAATTATTTGATTGCAGTAGAAAAAGTTGATGTAATCATGTTATACTTTGGATGAAAGTGTAACTTACAAATCTTTATATAAAATTTGAGAATTTGAAACTTTTAAGAAAAATGAGACATAACCTCCTTTAGAAATATAATTTTAATTTTAATTATTTTTAAGTTTTATATTAGACTCAAATTTAGTTTGAATTATTAAATTTGATTTATTATGAGTACATTATATAATAATAGACATTGGCCTATTTTTTATTTCAATAAAATATTTTATTTTTACTTACTCTTATAATTTTTTTATTTATTATATACCAGTTTTATAGCGGTTTAATAACGATTGAATCTTTAAACCTTAAACCTTTCCTTTGATCGGTTCAATATCTAGTCAGGTTTTTAAAACATTGATAAAAAGGCCTTATGGGTGAAGTGGATACACGTATATTACTTAAATGGTAAAAAATTTTAGAAAATTAATCTAAATATAAAAAATTCATAAACAATTAGGCAATTAATAAAGTTGAGGAAAATTTTATACAATGATTTAATATGTAAAATAGATAATGGTAGCAGCTCTTGGTTTTGTATGATAATTATAGTAAATTGGGACCTTTACACCTGATCAATAGGATGAACAACTTGAGAAACTATTACTAGAGAATGCTAAGGTCAAAGAAGTGATACAATATAATCAATAGCACAACAATATCACTGTCGCATTCATCATTATGGACAATGTAATAGACTATAACGTAAATGAAAGCAAAGAAGACATATTAACATGGATGAAACATTTTTTTGGTTTCTATTACTAATACATTTTGCAAGGAGCTTTTCACAAACTAAGCACAAAGAATGAATTGGTTTAAAGTAGTTTGAATCAAGCAGGTTCTTCCCACGATCTCCTTTATCCTATGGTTGGTGGTAAAGAAGAGATTGCCAGCCTTAGAAAGGATGCAATGAAACATCTTTAATGCTACAAGTTATGCAAATAACAACCTAGAACACTAAATTACCTATTCTTTCAACGCACCTCTACTTCGGTATATGAACCAAGGTTTAAAAGTTATGAAGAATAAAATGATATTATATAATGGCTAAGTCATAAAGAAAAATATGCAGAAGGGCGATCTCTTGATATATGTAATAGCATTTGGGAGCATCATTTATATCATTCATAGGGAAAGGAATAAGAGAATATTTTAAGATAAGGAGAGGCCTATAAATTAAATAATTCAAGAACTTATCAATTGGATAAGGGAACAACTATTAGTTAATGATATTTAAAATGCTTTATAGCAGGGGAATAACAGAATAATAGGGAATAATGGAATTATATAATGGCTGATTGGCTACTTCTATACCAATATAATTTTACTGGAAGTGCATGACATAACTGTAGCTAGTACCGAAAAATAGAGGTGGATCTCATGAAGACAGTGAATACTAGTAATTACCTTTCTCCTATTATCTAACCTATGGATTGATTTTGGATTTTAATAAAGGAAATTAAAACTTATACAATTATAATAAAGTAGGCAGTAATATTGAATATAGAGATGAAATAAGTTACTTAGAAAACAATCAATATCAAGAATTATTGGCTAGGTTGTGAATCCCTCTCAAACCCCTAAATAATTGACTTTTTATTATGCAGTTGTTTTCTTAACTATTGGATCATGAAAATTCCTATGGTATGCTAATAACTCTCTCTAGTTTATTAGTAACTAATCCTAAGTTTATTAACCAAATTAATTAGGTTAAAATTTATAGGATTGCTTTATCGATTTGTGAATTCTGCTATTAGGTTTGACCCTAATTTAGAGGATTTATGACGACCTATCTATAGGTTTGCAATTAACTCCTTTCAATTAAGGTAGATCTGCTTATACATAGGATTTCTCAATCTCTATGTCATGAAATCAGATTATGCACTAATATTCTAGATCTATTAGAACATATATTAAACACATAATTAAATCATAATAAATCAATCAAAACCATCGCATTACATACAAGAATCAAAACATATTGTCATCTGAAACAGGGTTTATCATGCCTAGAAACTAAAGATGTTTAGTTACATATGATAGAAAAAGAAATCAAACATAAAGTGAAAGAAAAATGAATAGAAAACAAAGAGTTCATAATTCTAAATATCCCTTTCTCTTCTATTGAATGTTCTTACAAATTAGAGGTTTGATGTTGTATTCTATTGGATCTTTTGATGATTTCTTCATATTTTCCACTTCCCTAGATCAATGTCATCCCTTTTGGATGTTCTCCATGTTTGGAATCATCTCAAAAATTTTACTCCCATCTTTTGCCTCTGAATATGTCTTTTTATAGGAATTTTTAAAGTTCTGGGTGATGCATAGTCTAATACATAGTCGTGTACTAGTCCATGTATAACTCAAAATACCCAGAATTTGCGATTTTGCATGGCCTGAGAGAAGTACATAGGCTATTTCATGACCGTGTATCCCTTCTTTACTTCACATCTTCATTTTATGATGCATTTTCATCCAAATTCTTCTCCTTTTAGTCCATGAAGGCAATTATAGCCTATAAAAACACTTGGAACAAATTAAGTACCAAATATAAGTATAAAATATCAAGCAAAAATACATTAAATATAGGGTATAAGTATGGTTAATTATGCATCTATATCAATGGAACTAAACAATCATAAATTGTTTGAAAAAGCTTTGATGCAATTAGTAGCTTGATTGTTAACTAGGATTATTGAAGGAGCTTATGATCCTCAACCTTATGTAATAGTTAACTTATTTTCTTTTTATAGTTTCACCTTTTTAGTTTACTTAGTGATATTTATAACTTCAAGTTCAAGATTAAGATTGCTTGTAAACAACTTAATGCATTCTTTCCCTTAATTTTTTTATAAGAAGATATTATGTGAGCTAATAAAACTAATTATCATTATTGGTTTATGTAATTATGTAATTATGTGAGGTATATTGATTATGTTGGTTATATGGTCATTATATTTTGTTTTCTTTCATATGATATATTTCATACATTGACTATTCTTATTGTAATATCAAATGCTATGCCTAATATTGACCAACATTATTACTTATACACTAATATAAAAGTGAGTTTTGCAATCCTTGTTTTTATACTTTTTTTCAAAAAAATAATGTAAACAATTTTATTTCCAAGAAAAAAAAGTTACAAGAATATTTACCTCTCTAGGCATTGTCAATACTCAAATAGCCTTTAGAAACCATCTTTGCTTTAGGCTCTGAGTGGTTTTGGTGACTAGTCCTCTTGCCAATAAGTTTAGTCTGCACTGGAGTATGATGATTTTGAAGAATTGCTCCTTGGTTTAGCCTTTTAGTAGAATAGTCTATTGTTCCTTTCTTTTTATAGGTTGTAAACCATTACAGTTAAGCATATTTTCAGAACCTTGTAATATGTTTTGTTTGCCATTTTGATTGATAAGGACCATTCAACCACTTCATGCCAAGTAGACTGCCTTCCTTATGTTTAGGGGCTTGGTATCCTCTTCCAAATTATGTTGGAGTATCTATGGTAAACCATAATATGATCTATGGTTTTAGTATACTTATGACATAGCTCACATTGTTTAAAAGGTGAAGTTGATGTTGTCTGTTATTGCTAGTCTTCCACCTATCCCTAGACAAAGAATAAAAGAATGTGAAAGGCTATTATCATTAACCCATACTAAATGCTTCCACTTCATTTTAATGCTTAGTTCTTACTACAGGAAAACTTTACACGGCTTGGTGTTAAACTCCTTTTCTCTATTAACATTCCAATAAATTTGATCTTGTTGAAGGCTTAAAAAGGTGAGATCATCCATAATTTTTTCTACTCCTCTTTTGTAGTGGAAAGGTCATCTCCATTGGTTGTTGTTAATGAGATCCTTCATCTTTATGTTTGAAGTGATTACTAACTTTAAGTGATGAATTTCCTCTATTATGTACAATAGACCCCTAGTATACCAGTTGTTAAACTAAAATAGTGTTAATTCACAATTTCCAATTCTATAAGTAACTAGTTTCTACATCCAATGTCTAGTCCTCAGGATTTTGGCTCAATGTCCATGTCATGCTTTGGTTTAGGTTTATGTTCCATACGTTGTTTCCCCTTATATACACATTATGAATCCATTTACCTAAAGCTCCTCCTTATACTTACACAACCACTATAGTTTCATTGTCAAGTAGACCTTATTGAGAGTTTTTATTGAAGAGATTCCTAGGTCCCCATATTTATTTAGTAGACAGATTTTGCTCCAACTCACCTTGGGTTTGTAGTGATGGTTATTAGAACCATCCCAAAGAGACTCCCTTGTCTTCCTATCTATCTCCTTTAGTATGCTCTTAGGAATGACTAAGTGATTTATCCAGTATGGAGCCAAGTTGTTTAAGATAGAAGAGGCAAGTTGAAGTCTTCCTCTATAGCTTAGGAACCTATTGCACCAGTAGTTAATTCTTCTATTTAAGGAATCCATCAATAGGTTATAGTCTAAGGCACTAATTCTCTTACGAGATATTGGAACTCCCAGATATTTGATAGTAAAACTAGCTTGCTTCAATCCTATTTTTATAGTTTTTGTGGCTACTTCCTAACTCACATTGGCTGATAAGTAGAAGTTTCTTTTGGTTGGGTTACATCTCAACCTTGACATAACTTTGAATTCCTGCAATATTTCCATTAATAGGTTGATTAAGGTTTTCTCAATCCTAAAAAAACAATAAGATGTCATCTGCAAAGGCTAAATGTGAGATTTGGGTACCTTTACATCTGTAATGATACTTGAATCTTATGCTATTAGAGATGTTCCTTATGAAGGACCTTAATAAGACTTCCATGCTTAGCACAAACGAGTAGGGGGATAAGGTATCTCCTTGTCTTAGTCCTTTCCTTTCCCTTATTAAGTTGGTTGGTTCTCCATATACCAATATAGTAAAGGAAGTAGTGGAAATACATTCTTCAACCCATTCTTTGAATTCCATTGGATAACCTATTGCTTTAAGCTCCGTTGATATGAATCTCCAACTAACTGAGTCATAGTCTTCTGCAAGGTTAATTTTGAGGGTGCAACTTTTCATGGATATATTGGAGTTATATCCTTTGAGTAACTCTTAGTATAAAAATTTATTATTACCTATTGCTCTCCCTTTTCCTTGTTTTATACATTACATGAACATATAATTTATTGGGACAATAACACCAAAATGATGGAGTAACATTTAACGGACTATAAAAATTGTAGGTGTCTTCTAGGATAGTCTTAGTAAATGACTTGAAGTTTTGTAACTATAAAAAGGTAGGCCATACATCTTTCATAGATTCATTGTTGTTTGCAATAGGAGAATTTGTTTACTAACTCATTACATAACTTTTGTTAATTCTAATTTGTAGGTCTTTGATATTTTCTTTGTAAGTCCTATGTGACTAGGGTACTTTATGCAATTCATGGTGAATCTAGCTTTAATGTTAATATAATTTCAAATGTTAGAAATGAATTTGAATATATTAAACTTAGACCATGTATTATTATAATGATGTATTTGGAATTATGATTTTTGTAATGGATATTGATAAATATACGTAAATCTTATATAGAAAATGGTAATGGTAAGGGTCCATCCCTTTATTTTTTTAATAGAATAAATTTAGCATATCAATCAATATTGCCACTTTTTCTTAATAGGCATGATTTCAAAACCTTCAAAATCTTTACTTATGTATTTTAACTTATCCTCAATGATGCCTACATAGGACAAGTTAAAGGTGACAATAACTACATTTTATCCATGTCCATCACTTTTTCTAGTCTTGTTCTGAATAATTATGTTAACTTTTTATTATTCTCAAATTTAATTCAAGTCCAATAATTTTTAGTTCAACATTTGGTAATTTTTTATAAATGAACATAGTCTATCTCTTAGTAGCAAACATAATTAACAACTTACGTCAATAAATAATAACCTATCACAAGTGTACAAAAACCATTTTCTAAAATAACAAAATTGAATGTAACCCAAATCTTTTATCCATAAATTATAACTAACATAATAGTACAAGATTGAATATTTAAGCAACTAATGTTCAAGACAAATAGATAGTTATTTTAAGTGTACGATTCATTATCCAAAAGACAATATCTATCACAATCAATTGTTATTGTCATTTAAAAAAAATAATTATTCATAATTAATTGAAAATTAAGGAATGATATATGTAAGGTAGTTAATTTCATTCCATAAATATTTGATTCGCTATAGATTAGTTTTTATTGGAGTTAAACTTTTGGATCTTACCTTAATTCATTACTTGTTTATGTTTAACACACTTAAGCTACTTTAAGGCTCGAAAACTTCAAAATGCCTTCTGCCCATCTATTGAGCATTATAAACACAATGTTGGATTTCGGTAATTAAGTAAATCAAAAAACAAATTTGACCAATAGATGAAATTCATTTTCAATTAATCATAGATACAAATAATGAATTCAAATGATAAATCCAAAGTAAATCTTTAAACTAATTTCCAAATATGACTCCATATCCTTGAGCCACTTGGTAGTAGGTTATTTAGTAAAATATTAATATTTCACTCGTGAGTCTCTTTTCCCTCCTCAAGATAGTCAACTCGGTGTTTGATATGTAGATCTTCCTTGTTTATGTCTTCCTCTTTTTTCACTTGGTTGTATCGGTAAATTTTAGTATTAGATGTCTCATCATCTATAGATACGCACTTTTTTGTGGCCTAACTCTTCCCCTCTGCATAATACAAATAATATTATTTTATGAACAAAGTGATTGTTTATAAATAATAATTTTTTGGTATTAGAAAATGCATATTTATATGCAATAAAGACAATCTGAAAAATTAAAGTACATAATCACCTTGATATTTGGTGGTTATATTGAAGATTGGTCTTCACTTTTATATCTTTTCTTTTTATGGCTTATTTCATAATAGTGTTAACATCTTATAACTACTCTTATCCTACTCATTATAGTTATTTAATTCTTCATCTTTATACCTTCTTCTAGCTTTCTTGGGTCTCACAAACATTTTCTTATCAAAGGTAGTAATTTAGGTTGCATATTGTCATTCTTCGATCAAATTTTTAGATAAATAATGGGCTATATATGAAATTGATATCTTTCCAAATAATAATCTCTCTAATAATTTTGATGTGCATAAGAATTAATATCTTCCATATGAAAGAATATATAAGATATTGCATGCTTCTATGGAATTCTTGTTTAATCCTAACATTGACATTGGCATATTCACTCTTATGAGTTAACAAAGAACTTAACCACAATATGAGTGACTTTAAACTTCAAATTTCTATTAGTTTAATTGATACAACATCGTACATCATATTAGGTAGCCTATATCATCTTCCTTACCCTCAAATATATTTCTTCTTTCGACCTAAGCATCACATCCCTTTTATTCACAAATTTGAGTTATTGTAAGGAAATTAATATATCTTTAGTATATTGGTCAAAATTTTTGTACTTGCTAGATAAATGAAATCATTAAAGGTTTCCAATATATCATTATAACTAATTTCAAAAATTTTTCTTGTGCTCATAACAATTTTATAAATTTTAGAGTCATCATATGGCCTTTTTTGTATATAAATTTCTTAGTTGCTCTAATACATCAAATTCAACTTAGAATATATTATTCATTGCTTACAAAAATAAGGTCTTACATATGTGATTTTTTTATGGTCTACTGACTAATTCGCATAATTATCTTGGGCACCTTTTTTAAGCTTAACTTATAAAATGATATCTTTAAGGCATCCATTAAACCTTGATTACATAATACAATGTTTAACATTATAAACTCAATATGCATAAACATCCAAAGAACATACTAATTGATAAAGTTACAAAACAAACTAAAAACTAATTTATGATGTATTTATTAAAAATTTACACTATGAAATAAGATGAAAAGTTAGTCCTTATCATTGAACATTTGAATTAATCTTGGATATAGAAAACAAAGCCCACATCAAAACATATGAAAAGGTATGATATTTATTCTTTTTGCATTTTAACATATTAAGATAATTAAACATTATAATTGTTAAATAGGTTCCCAATTTTTAGCTCTTTTAATCTATTCCAATTAAACATAAGAAATTATTTAGTAATAACTTTAAGATAAAATATGCAATTTAATTAGATAAACATATAAGAACCAAAAGAAAACAAATAGACATTATAAAGGTAGCAAAACTGATCATTCACGTAATGTAATTAAAAAAACAAGCAAAAAATGACCTTTGTTGATTACTTACATAAGTTTATAAATTCCTACTTATATTGAGAATTCCATCTAGAAGATTTAAGAGCCAATATGAAGATTGTTAATCCTTTTCTTTAATTACAACTTAAGTTATAGGAAATATCTAGTCGTTTCCACAATGACTAGTTATTGCCAATAAGGCACCTCTAAGGAAACTATTAAAAGAACATTCATCTAAACTAAATAATTTCATTCAACCACTTAGAAAATCAAACTTCAATATATGAAAATCCATATAAAACCTCTTGAATATTGGACTTAATGTCTTTTCATCCAATTCTATCTAAATGTTGGATCTCTTATCCTTATCATCCTATCTTAACTAATGTTTATAAGGACATATCTTCAAATAATAGCTTTTTTTAGATCTTATTAAAAACAAAAGATGTTGGACCCCAAAACTTTTCTTGGAAGTTAGAACTATTATATATGGAATGTTGGAAGTGGTGAGCTGGAAAATGTAGATGGAACATATTCACTGAGTACGCTTTGGTGTTTTAGCCATAACTTTTTCTCTAGCTATTCAAATGAGGTGATTCTTAATTTGGATTAAAATAGAGAAATAGGGCTATAAATTATCTTATGAAATTGAGTTCTAAGTCAGTCCCTAAGAATTTTAAATTTTAGATGGAAGTTGAGCACAAAATATTGTTTCAGTATAAGAATAGTTCAGATGTGTTGGGATATAACTTTCAGATTTCTGAACCAAATTGAATGATTTTGGTGTCATTAGAAAATTAAGATAGTGAGGAACATTTTTCTAGAAGGAAGTGTTATCTA
>JANZXP010000006.1:8506591-8530838 GCA_027576715.1 Erythroxylum flavicans
GGGTTGAACATGTGTAGAATTTCATGATGAATGTGTATAGTTGAATGGTTGTGTTTTTGGGATGATGACCAAACATGGATGATGAATTGATTGTAAGTGATATTGAGTTGAAATGGGAGTGAAAATGATGAGGAAAATGAGTTAGGAATGATAGATATGCATAAGATGGGTCCTAGGTAGCTTAAGGAGTTAGAAATGTGGAATTTGACCCATAACTGTCCGTTAAACGGACTTGATGTCCGCTAAGCGAACCTTCTCGAGTTTGAAAATGTCTCAGCTCAGTCTATGTTCGTTTGAAGGGACATTATGTCCATTAGGCGGATCTTTTCGAGACACTTATAAAAATGTGCAAATTTTGACCCTCTAGATGACAAAATATCTCTTTGGAGTCTTCACGGAAGTTGTAGAAATCGAAGTTCTTTTCCTTGAATTTTCCAAATCTGACATCCATAGTGAAAGTTATGTTTTTTGTCCCAAATCATGTACATTTTATTAAGTTGTGGGCTTACCAATGCTTCTCTATGATTCATTTAGGCTTGAATGGAGCTTGAAATGTGCTTAGTTTGTTGTGGGAAATAAGAGATAAATGGAGTGATATGTTTAGGGTGACAATTGAGGAAATGCGAATATAAGAATAGATTGTCGTTTATCAAGCGCTCAATTATGATTGTCGGGATGTTATAAGAACCTTTTCAGAGTGCTACGCTCACGTTTCATAACTAACGAGTTAGACTCCGAAAACGGGGTCTAACAAAAGAGCTTCTCTTTTAGCCCTATAATTAAGGTTTATTAACATATATACTTTGTGTAAAGGCCATCCAACATCTCACTAATTAACTAATTTAAGTTCTTTTTAAACTTGTGTATAAATGCATTTATTATCCATTTTCTATTAGCTTGCTTATTTGTTACACTTTCTTGCAATTATGTTTGTTTTGTAATATTATATTCAGAAAAATATTTTTAATTTTTGATCAACTACGAACTACCATATAGCTCCTTGAAAAACAAACCATTTCAAATATCCAACCTATTACCCTATAACAAATAACTCAAGCATCTACACCTACTGTACATCAAACACTAAACCAAAAACCATCTTATCCCAAAAACAAGAAGACTTCAAGGAAAATAAAACCTATGTCATATTTAATAGACCCATGGCTAGCATTTCTGATGAATGACATAAAGCTTTAGTTCATATCACTGAAAAACCTTCAATTATCCATAAAGGTTAGTCTACTTGATCAGAAGTAGAAAAGGCCCTCATAGAATTCAAAAATCTTGTACTTAAACCTCAATACAAACAAGCCTTGGAAAAACAACCTTCGAAGCTGAGAATGAAAACCTTGGGTAAACCTATAAACATGGAAAGAATCAATGCTATCCCACAAAAGCTCTTAAAGAAGAAATGAAACGAATCACTCCAGACATTTTTTATGATTGTTTTCAAGCCCTTAATGGATGGACTTAAGAACAAAACTTTTTTCAATATTATCCACGAAACTGAGGAAGGTATGGACCCGTAGCCATTATTTTTCCAAAAGCTGATCCACTCACCACTTATCTCTTTTCTCATAGTGGATTAGTAGACACAATTTATTTAACCAATTTATATAGCTTGGCCAAATTTTCAGCTAGATTTACTCTTGCAGTACAAAATTACAAGGACAGATTTGCCAAGGAAAGAAAAATCTTTATAAAAGTTTTTAGTACCTATCCTATTTTAAACAAAGCAGACAACTTCAAGGATTCAGCTATACAACTCTCTCGACTAGCCTATGTTCAGATTGGCATTAGTAATTGAATGTACCCACCAATAGACGAACCCCCAAAATATGAAGTCATTTGGGATTTAATCAACCAGTTCAATCTTCACTGCATAGAAGGCGTTTATTAATAGTGTTTGAAAATTAATTCTGAGTCATTAATTAAACTCCATTATCGTGGACCCATTCTTCTTATGACCTCCGCTTATAAGACCTCAATAGTTGTTGACTCTCTGCAGACAATCAAACAAGTTAAAGCTCAATTTTCAAATATTTCTGGTGTCTTCGATGTTTTATCCAATGATTGGAAACAATCCATCTGTAAGCAGTTACAGTACTATCCAACTCATAAGTGTCCTCATTGTCCTTCCACATCAATTGCCAAGGATGATATCTCATCAGACGGTATAATAATTAAAGATTGAAATATTGTTGGTTGTAATTATTAACAATGTAATCATTAAAGTTGTGTACTCATTGTTGCCCATATGGTCGACATTTTTTTCATTTTCTTTTTTAAAAGTTTACTCCTTTTCAGAAGGAATCTACTTTTTTTGCTTTTCCTTTTTTTACTTTATCTGGTGTGAACCTTTGCGGTTCTATATAAAGTAAGAAGCACCCAGCCTTTGGGGGTATGAGAAAATAAAACACTCTTATTGCTTATCTTTTGCCTTTACTCTGAAATTTCTCTGTATAGCCTAAGAGATAATTGGCGTTGAGAAAGAGGAAACACAGAGTGACAACACAAAAGGTATGAATAATAATTGTGTTTCAAATTTTTTCATCATTCTACTTTAATCTATCCTATTTATGTTTATGTCTGTTTTAATTCATTTTTCCTTCATCATGCCTGTTTTCACTACCTTTCATAATATTCATTTACTAATAGTTCATACTGAGAAAAAATTATTGTAGACAACTTGTTCAAACATTTACAGATACTTGTATTCAATTCAATGCTTCTGATAATACTCTATCTAAATTTTAAGATATTTTAGCAAGACATACCGAAATATATAATCAATAAAAGTTAGAAATAAAACAACTATGTCAACAATTTCAAGAACATTATAAAATCCATTATATATAATCAATATATCTTCTCTCTTAACTATTTGTATATATTGTAATCAACTATTAGAAAACATTCTTCATCTAGAACTATTAGTTAACCAACATAAGGTTGAAAAAGAATATAATGACACTCGTTATAATTATCTTCAATTTTTTATTTCCAATAACGGTCTAGCTCCTATTAAAGAAAGAATAGATCTAGCAACTCAAAAGTATAATTTCTATAAACAACAAGCTGTTCATAACCAAAATTAACTTACAGAACAACTACAAGTCTCACATGGTCGAATTAATTCCAGACTTTGAATCCACCTACAATACAAATAATACTAATATTTTAGACATTGATACTTTAGATCTAACAAAATCTACTAGTATTTTTCATATTAATACTCTTTTATCACAAGAAAAACAAAAACAAATAAAAAACACAATTAAACCTTAAAGATGGACAAGATATTTCTTTTGTTACTATTCTTACTTGTTACTGGAGGTCTAAGAGTTATACTTCTTTCTTTGTGAGTGAGTCCTTTAGGCTTAATATGGCTGCTTCCATTCTCGAGTCAATGTATCTATAAAACTATTAGTAATAGATTTGATATATTGTATTTGGAAATTATATTAGGCTAATTCTAATTGCCATCTAATTAATCGTTCTTGATTATAATTGGTTTTAATATTGTATTTAGTTAATCCATATAGATATTTTGAATCTATCTGAATTAGAAATTCGGAAGGTAATAAATCCACTTTCCACTTGTGTAAAGTTTTAAGACATGCTAATGTCTCTTTTTCATGAATTGGATATTTCCTTTCAGTGAGATTAAAAGTCCCATTGATATATTTACTTAAAAGATAATTCCTTGATTTGGGTGGTTTTGCCATGAGGCAGTCAACCCATGTATTCATACTTGCATCAATTTGTACTAGCAATGTATCCTTTTTAGGATAATTATACAATTCTGTTAATTTTTTACAAAGATTTTTTAACAATTTTTAAACTTCAGGAATATTTTTTAAAGTATCAGGAAACTGATGTAATTTTTCAAGAATAGTAGGTTGTAATTTTAAAAATCCATTATGGAATTTTATACCTAAATATTCGATATTTTGTTGTGCTAGTTTAATTTTCTTTTTACTTAAAATTAATCCTTCGTGTTGACATCTAGTAAGTACTTCTTTTACTTTTTTCAGATGATCTTTAGTTCTCTTAGTAGACAACTTATTCAAACATTTACAGATACTTGTATTCAATTTAATGCTTCTGATACTACTCTATCTAAATTTCAAGATATTTTAGCAAGACATACCGAAATATATAATCAAGAAAAGTTCATTGCATATCTTCAAATTGTTCTATTTAATTCATTTTGATCCTTGAACTTCATCCTAATTTCAACTTAAACACCCTTCAGATCCACTCGTATATTAAACATTTTTCTTCCTAATAACTATGTAACAACATCCATCGTCATTAGTCATTAGTGATTGAACCCTATTATCATTATCCTTATAATCACTACACAAACCTTGTGAACTCTATTCTTTTCTTTGAAAATTTTTAGAACCACTATAAGCTATCTCATTATAATTTCCCTATGCTTTTGATACGATCCACTACATCATCATATCCAACCCACCAGAAAATCTTTTCATCATATTTCTTCTCCTTAGCTATCGTATTAAATGTATTTTTCATCATTTATTACTCTCATTTCTTCTTCTGATGATTCATTTTGAGATGTGGTAATCTTTATAACAAAAATTGCTTTTTCTCATATTGTATCACTTTAACTTAGAATAATCCTTTTCCATTTACACTTATATTCTCACCATTCATATTATGTTTCCCATTATTTAATTATCATTTCCTGTATCAAAATCAAGTTCTTCACCATCTGTCTATCATATTATAAGCTTATCTCTCTCAAGCATCTCTTTTTACTTATCTAGAAATATGTAAAATATTATTGTCATTGGTTGCCATTTGTCTTTTGATACACCTTTCAATGCTAACATACTCAATTCGTCAACCTACATTTCCTTTTCTCTTTTGATCTTACTCCTAACATTTTTGCAAGCACCATTTTTTAATAAACGTTAATAATGAAACTAAAAAATTATTAACATTTATAATGGAAAAAATAGGTACATGTAAATAGATGCAAAAATTTTTATATTGGTCCTTGTATAACATGTAAGAGGGAAGTGAATTGTATATACAATTTTCAACCTATTTGAAAACTAATGACTACATTGACTATGCTAATGAACAGTTATAGAAATTTCAAATGAAACTAAAAAAGTAATAATAATAATTGTTAAATATAGTAGGAAAAGCGAGATAAATTTGGTTTATAGTGGTTATAATAAACAACTATTGACCTACTTCCACTCTTGAAACTCTAATTAGGAATCCACTATCATCTTCCTTCAATATGTAAAGAACAACCATTCATATAACATCTTCTTTGCCAAAAAAAAATTATTCACTTAATTAATCTCACTAATATTTAAATACAACTCAAGAACTTCTTTCTTAATCATATAATGCACTAAAGGATCATATTATGAATGTGATGAAACAATCTTGAAATATTCCTAAGATTCCCTCCGGTTCTAATCATTTTTAAAACTCATTTATGGTCTATTTATACCTAAAACAACCAAATATGCCTAATAAGGAATCAAACTAGTTGTTATAACAACTAAGAATTATGATAATGGTCAACCTAGAAATTAGTTTGTTGACCAATGAATAGTAGTTTAATTAACCTATTTATCAATCTCCTAAGATAAAATGTTATGAAACCACTAATTTCCAAATTTGTAAAGCTTGGTCGATTAATATCCCATATATATCGACTGATGTCCAAAAAGCATGATACCCACATAAATACTTGTTAGGTCAACTTATATCCCTCATAGGTTGACCTATCTACTTTTTTTTTTAAAAAATTAACCTTCAAAATCTAATAGTTTTTCAAACTTTCCAAGTTCTTTCAAAGATGAAGCCTGAATCTTTAGACAAAAATTGATCGAAAAATATTAAAGGAGTTCTTTAGAAGTATTTTAACAAATCATTATAGTTTAAACTCAGACTAAATCTCTTTTAACTACGAAAAGATTTGTAAACTATGCACTTAATGAGATCATTATGCAATATTGCAGAAGTTTTTTAGATGCCTTTTAAATAGGGATGGAATTGAATATTGAATAAATATCGGTGGAGTCACCACTCTACCTTATTAAGGAAAGGTAGATAAAAAACCAAAGGGAAAGGGACTAAAAAAGTCCTAATTATAAAATTGAGTTTCTGGTTAAATTGTAAAATAAGAAAAGTGTTAGGCACCCTATTTAATTACCTAAATGGTTACTAAGGTTATTTTTCAAAAAAACAATGGTGGTTACCAAGGTCAAGAAAAGATTTTTATAAATTTATGAATTTTAAAAAAGAAAATAAAAGTAGGTGTGAAGTGAATAAAAGGACGTTGAATAAAGAAAATAAAATATATGGTATAATCCTTAGGGTTACGTATGGCTTAAAATAATGTACCTAGAATTGATATTTAAAACTTGAAAGGAATTTTATGACATATGGATGAATGCATACAATATTGTGGTTTGACCTAGAGATTTAAAAGTAAAGTATTTATGATACCTACATTATGTCACTAAGCTTAAAGATAAAGAGAAAATGTAAAATGGTGATCTAAGATTTGAAAATACAATTGTACTCTTTGAAATTTAATTTTTTTAAAAAGGAATTTGAATGAAATGACTATAAGCTAGCAAAAGGATTTGTTTGGATTTAAAGAGAAAGATAGAATACAATGGTCTTAAAATAGACGTGCATCTTAAATGAAAATACATATTAGATGAAAAAGGAGTTTTGGGCCTTGAACATGAAATGAACCTATATTAAAAAAACTCAAATAATTTAGATGGATAAATCTAAACTAAGTGGGATTAAAATGGATTTAAAAAGATTTAAAGGCAAAGCACTTAAATTAAATGAGTTTTAAAATGAATTGAAATTAAAATAACATAAAATTAAAAGAAAACGAGCAAGTATACTATTAGGAGATAAATTAAAATCTCATTAAGTTTTATTGGCTTTAAGATTCAAAAGACTTTAGCAAAACTAAACTAATTCAATGTGCCTAAAGTTGAACAAACTAAAGAAAACATAAATGTAATCCTAATCGGCTTGTATGCCCAACAAACTTTAATTCTTAATGATTTTTAACTAAATTTGGTCTTTAAAAAGAAGTATTGATCTTTTTAATATTAATTTATTAAACTTTGTTTTGTTTTCTCTCTCTCCACCTATACTCCTTATTTGGCCAAGTATTTATAATACTAAAAAAGAATAACAAGCATTTTTTTAAAGTAATTTTAATTTTAGACTTTGATTTGTCCTCTTGAATCACATTACCAAATTTAACTTTAAAAGAAATATTACTTGGGTTATAACCCTCTTAAGTTGAGGTGCAAATGACTTTTTTTCCTAATGTGGATTCTAAAGAAAACATGATCTAATTTAACTAAACCTAAATGAAAGCTTATACATATGGTAAAATAAAAGAAAAATTTATATTTCACAAAAATATTAGGTATAGGCCCTAAATGGACCTTCTCTTTTTGGATTCATAGGGTTTCTTAAAATTGTAAATCAAAATATGCTCAATGTGTTACTACTACTGTTATTTTTCCCTCCTAACCCTCTTGTAAATAAGAAACAATCAAAAATGAAAAAACTAAGTTATAAATTTCTTAGTTTATAACTCGTACAAACCAAGGAAACTTCAAAATTAAGTCCTACTTAAGTTAAATTAATTTTTTATTTCAACTATTCTTTTATATGTGACCATTAAGTTCCTAATATATTGACAAAGATTATAAATTATAACTATAATACATAATTAGAATTATATAAATTAAAGCTCCTTTTAATTGACCTTTAATTTTTAAATTAAACAATTTATAAAAATAGATCAAGATTGATATCTAGTAATATATCATGACTAACCATGTCTTAGTCGTTTGACTTAATCTACTAATGCATGATTATGATATATAATTTATTCTTTTCATCATCTAATATTCTAATTTTACTTAAAACATGGAATCATTGCTTATTATTTTAAATATAATCATGTTCGTTCTTGCTACTTAATAATTGATTTATAATTGATATTGGAAAAACACCTTTTCATAACTTAATTTATTATGATCAAAGAATTATTTAAATCACTACTAATCAAGAACAATAGAACATTCTCTCCAATTACTTATTATTGCTTATTATTTTAAATATAACCATATTCGTTCTTACTACTTAGTAATTTAATTATAATTGATATTGGAAAAAAACAACTTTTCGTATCTTAATTTACTATAATAAGAGAATTTTTTAAATCACTATTGATCAAAAACAGTAGAATATTCTCTCTAATTGTTTGAGAGTAATAAATTCTTTATTGACTTACTCAATTATATTTATATGTTTCAAGCTATATCCAAATACTACTGATTGAGCTATCATAAATACAAAATATCATAAGTAACATCAAAACATACTACTTCTCACATAAGATACCTTGATAACCTTAAATCTAAGGATCAATTATACAATGATCATTATGAGAAAATGCACTCGCATATAAATAATATTTTATTTGGGATCTTCAAAATCGAACCAATTCAACAAATTTATTCTCTAATAAAAATCCACACATTTGTTTACGTATCTATATCCTTTAATTTATGAGAATAATTATTTTCTTTATAAAAAATACAATGTGTGCTAGTTTTACTATTTTATCAATATCCTGTCTTGTTGAAACTATAATTAGGATAATTTAAAATAATACATAAATACAAAATTAAACTTCATAATTATGATCTCGTTTTAATTTCAATTGTACCATAGTTATTCTAAGGATTTTACTTTTGGTATTAAAATATCAAATATAATTAATAAAACATAGAAAAATAAAGAGTGTCGTTATTAATTAAAATAATAATGTTATACATAACTAACCAATGGAATATAGGAAAATAATCTAACAAGAATGAGTTTGGATGGAAGGTGAAGACGATTTCACATTGAAAGTTTTGAATGGGTTTGAAAGTTTTAAGTATCTTTTGACTTGGCATTTCTCTCCTCGTGGCTCGTGCCTAGATCAATTTAACTTCAATCTTCCAACTAATAAGCCCGAAAAAACGGACCCTAATTATGTGGTCCCCTCTAATTTGGGCCTTTGGCTATACCCTTGCTTTTCATACAAGTTTGTCCAGGCTGATCTTGATGGCCCGTATAAAACTCAAAAATTAGGATAAATCAAATATTTACCTTATCATCATCAACACTACTCATCTTTACATGCTCTTGACTATCAGGAAATACATGAGCAGAGTTCATCTCATCTTGACCGATGGGTAAGTTTCATTTTTCTTTTCAATATAACAAAATAATTGCTTTATAAGAGATACAACCATTGTTGTTGTTTTGTGGCAATATTAAATCTTCCGTCAGTAACAGATTACCTTCTAGAGTTCGTAACTGATTGTACTTTTGACACATTATGGCGGTATCAGTTTGAACTTCCAAATAAATGAAGCAGCAGCGAGATAATGGGCCCTCAGTGTTGATGAGTCGAATATCTTCTTACTAAGATTGTTCAACAGTTCCTATCATAGTCTAATACGTGACACTCTGCCCACTCTAAATTGGAATTTGGAATGGGGTTTTGCTTTCGTCAAAAGAAAACAACAATGAAATTTGTAAGATCACAGGATTTTTCCTGAAGCCCGCATGCTCCTGGCCATCCACTCTGTAGACAACCGGTGAGCCTCGTTTTGCTCAGCCTCATACCAGATATAGATAAGTGTCCATACCACTTTCGTATTTTTCTTTTTCCTTTTGTTCTTGGGAATTTGATGATTACTAATGACTATCACAAGTAATTTGCGTTAAAGGCATAATTATCGAAGCAATTCTTTTGAATTACACTTAATAGAATACATTTGTTCGTTGGAAACAAACAAATGTACAAAGAAGAAAAGGGCAAGCGAATCTTCTGATTGAATGATTGCACCTCGTCTTTAGATCGCTTGAATGATTGCACCTCGTCTTTAGACCTAGGACCACTGTCTCATAGGCTCAAGATGGACTCTCTTTGATCGGATTAATTACAGATGCCTCGCTTCTAGCGGCAGTGTAGGAGTTGAAGCTACTAGAAAATCTGAGGGCTGCTGGAAACCTGATGCTGAGTAGGGGAGCCAGCGATCAATCAACAGTTGACCAATCAAGTATGTGACGATTGCTTGTGCGCATAAATGTACAGACTACGTAGAAACCTGAGGGATCTTGGAGTTCAAGATTTACATCTTCTAGGGTTCTTGAGGTGGGGTCTTAGAGGCTTAAGATTAGTCCGGCTAAACTGAGATACTTAATGTAATAAAAAAAAAGATGGACCCTCTTTTATATAGTACAGAAAATCACTAAATTGATACCCATTTTCTCCCACTGTAAACACGAAATACCATAAGGAAAGTAGTGAAAAGAGAAACCACGTTAAGTCTATGGTAAATCTCTGTTCACTGCGCATGTACCTGCGTTTTGTTTTTTCTTTTCAATTTGCTAGTACAATACAATAATATATGCTGGTGAACTGGGGGGATAAGAGGGATTGAAATAAAGGGGACCACGGTCTGTTTAAGGTGAAGCATTCCCAGAATATGAAGTTGGTCCACATGCCAATGGACATATTCCTTTAGTTCGGCCTCGGAAAAGGACAAGCACCAAAAATGTTTGAGCTCTTAAAAAGCACCATAGATCGTAGCCCCATTCCAACTCAAAATCTTTAATTGGAGCAGAACTGATCAACATTCACAACCTCATTGTTAGTTGCTACTCTTTTAGGTAGTACCCAGGTGCTCATAACATCTATGAGACCCTTTTCCCTGTTTTAGGTTTTGAATCGATCCTGGGTATTTAATTAAACAAGGTATTAAACCTAAACAGAGTACGAGGGTCTAATATTTATCACCTTAATACTATCATCAAACTCTTATTTTAAGAGAGCTATTCGTTAGAAGTAAAATCAAGTCAAAATGAGTTGTAAGGAATGGGAGTGTAGAAAAGTACAAGAAACGAGACAAATCACATGTTATCATGTGACAAAATAGGTATCTGCACGGAACCATATTTTATCCTTAACCATTTTCAATAAACGAAATGCAGGTCGAAAATACAAACATCCCTGAAGAAACGATGAATCTGATCCTACATTCAAAGTCTGTTGGCAGTGGGCAAGGCCCTCTCTTTCCCTGTGGAATGGTTACTCCGGCCGAATTTTCCTCGCAGGCTTAAGTTCTTCATGTGCCAACAGTATAGTTGTATGCTTACACAACACTTCACAATGCGACAGCGCAAGGTCGTCAGAAAAACCATAAGCTCCACATCTAGATTGGACAACTGTATACAAGCTCTAAAATTCTTTGATGCTTTGGCGAACTACACTCGTTTGATGTTTACTGTTCCACATAAACCCCACCTTAAGGACTTACTTTTCATGAGAAACCAAGTGAAAACAGTGCTCAGGTACTCGTCCTTTTTCGGTATCAAGTTTCACGTTCCACTTCTTATGCAATGAGTTTTACATCTGCAGTGACTGTAGAAGTTGCGAAAGTGGGCAAAAGTAAAAGAATAAAGAAAACAAGAGACATGCGTGTGAAGAAAAGCTGTCTGAGAAAAAGAGAGAGCTTTAAAGTCGTGAGTCTTTTTGGATGGGGTAGGAATCAGAATGTGCCACAGGCGAACAGACTAAAAGAAAAAGGGAAGGCAACACGCTAAGCTTACGGGATATTAATGGCAGCATTGAAATGGAAAGTTTTTGCGAGTCCAAGCTATTCGCTGGGTGGCTAGCAGACAGGGGATAAGGCCATGAATGACTCAGAGCCATCACCATCGTGTAAAAATTTGTTTGTGGCCCACCTCTCTCTTGTTGGAAATATGGTTGCGTGCAAAAGCTAATGATATAGAAGATATCCAACTAATATCTCCACCTAGTTGGCGTCTGATCATAATTATCAACAAAAAGATGATTTTGAGGGTCATCTCATCCGACCCTGTGAGCACTATTATTTAAATGACAAGTTATATAACATCGGAGCGACATGAAAGCACATAGCTTCAAGCCTACTGAAACATATGCATCCATACAGTATTTTTTCAGAGGTTCACGTTAGATGCATTCAGCATTACTAATAGGAAACTGAACATCCTGATAAAAGGAAACAGAAGTACAGAACCTAGGGAGATGGATGCCAACCAAATAATCTATTAAGACAAGCATCTTCCATTTCTTCGTAGAACCTGAGCTCGAGTTCCTCAAGCCTTCGCTCGTCATCCCACAATTCATCAAGACTGTCGTCGTCATCATCATTATATTCCCCAACATCACCAGTGACAAATTCCCATGGCAAATACTCCGAAGAATCCGAATCCCAGTCCATTTCATAGAAATCCATTACCAAAGGGCCCAGAGTTTTCAACTTTGGGAATTTCTCCATGAGGAAGCTGATATCAAGTTCTACCTCCCAGCATCCTCTCAGATCCAGATACTCGAGTTCAGGGCATCCTGACAGAATTTTGAAGACCCCATCTGTGCTGATACGAAGATAAGCTATCTCTAAACGTTTCAACTTAGGCATCGTGCTCGCAATAGCACTAGCTTCATCTTCTTGGGTGCTCTTGTCGCCATCCATTAATGGGTACATGTTACGGCAAAGACCAACTAGTAATTTACAATGTTTTCCGATAGCCTCAAAAGCACGCGCCCCAATTTTGCCACAGTAGCTCAAGTCCAAGAATGTAACTGTTGAAAGCCGTCCAGAAATTTGTTCAACTATTGAATCGCTAATCTCACTCCTAGTCAATCGCAATGTCTGAAGTGATCCAGTACTTGCAAAATGAAGAAAAACAAAAGAGGCTCTTATCAAAAAGTGTCTGTCAAACAAAAGCACCCACTAAGACTATTGATGCTAAAAAATGTGGTGTTTCTTAAGATGAATATGTGACCAACTGAAAATTGGGAGCATGCAAAATAGCAACAAAGCAAATAAGTTTAGATCAGTTTCCCCTTCAAAATCAGCAAAATCTAAATAAGATGCAGAAATATGAAGAAGGTTTTTTCTTAGTGAATTGCAAGCACAACAGAGATTCTCATAACAAGTAAAGCAAATAAGGGATTTGAGGGAAGAAGCATAGTTCAGCTTACTGCTCTGCCAGGAATGTGAAACTAGCATCACTATAAAGACCCGAGACACAAAGTTTACGGAGGGATCCACAGCTTCTCATGATTAACATGCGAAGCATGCGATCAATGTAATCTGGCTTGCAACATTTACTCCATTCATCAATATCAATCTCTTGCCAACAATATGGCCCTGAAACTGCTCTACACCATGATTTGCAAACCCTTGGAACCACAGTAAGCTTCTCCTGTAGTGAAAGATTGGCGAAGATTAGGCCAAGGGCATCAGGTATCAGTTCATCCCATCGTCGATACACAGTTTGACCCTCCATGGAACCTGCTTAACCAATGAAATACAAGGTTAGACCGCGCCTCTAAGCAAAAGACATCTTGAATCCATATGACACATCACGAATCTCAGCTCATATGGGATCAATTCAACGGAAGTATACATTATTTACTGGTTTAGTAGGATCCGAATGCAAAATCTGCGAAAAAAAAAAAGAGGTGAATTGATATAACCAATGATTGGCCCTGAGATGTATAACACATTTATAGTTACTCTTACCTGTATATAAATATCCCCAAGTCTAGCAAATGGATGGAACTATCGATATCTTACAGGGAAAACATGTTAATCAGAGCAAGTAGGTAGAAATTAGAAAAGAGTAAATTGAGGGGGAGATGGCGTATAGAATCTACTAAACAAAATAACAGAACCCATAAAAAGGACTAAACAAAACCAAAAGGCACTCCGATTATAACAAGGCAAAGATGGGGCAAATCGAAAGACGACAAAGAGCTACTGATATGGACAAGAAAAATCAACCAGTAATCTAAAAATTGAAGCATAAATGAATTCTAAAAAGCAACCTCCCAGATCTATCCGGCTAAAGGAACCCATACCAAGAAATTACTCGAAGAAAAAAAAAACAGAAGTGAAGTTAGAAAAAAGCATGCACAATACTGGGTCTAACGATCAAATATCTACGCAGATACATGCTGAAATTTAGCCAGAAATTTCATTCGGGCTATCGGAAACAACAAGAAAAAGAACGCTGAATGGAAGCCAACACATAACTAACAAAAAAGGAGTTTGCATAATTTCTTTTTAAGCCCGGTTGAGCTTGGTCACTCAAGCACAAACAGGTAGTAAAGCAATCAAAAGAGAAGAACTTTCAGACACCAACTTGGAGGAAGCGAGGACCCTACCTTCAGAACTTCAACTTTCTTTGCTTATAATTTGGGTTTTGAAACACATTATCCGATTTGTTCACCAGAAATACAGGACAAGAAGGAGAATAGGAAGAAGAAAAAGATAGTGGTAGAGAAAAAGAGAGAAAGGAGAGAAGAAAAAGAGGAGGGAAAGCTAGAAAACTAGAGCCATCAACCCACCTAACTAAACAGGAGCATTGAAAGGAGGCGAAAAGAGAGAGAAACAAAATTTCATAAAAAAGAGTAAAAAGCAAGAAAGAGGATATGCGTAGAAGAAAATGAGAGAGTGACAAAAAGAAGGGTGTGGGTTCATGTGTAGTGCTTTGTCTGGTACACAGTTAAAAGTGTTAAAAAGTTGTTGGTAATGATGGTGTTTAATTAAATCCCCAAAAAGATATAGGATTAGGTGTGTAGACATGAGATGAGAGAAATAGTTTGGAAGTGATTTTCAGGGAGAAATTTAAGTTTGGTACTTGTCGCCATATTTTTGAAATATAGATTTGTCAAGTATATGTCACTTAGCCTGACGGCCAGGAAGGGAGGCATTCAGATAGTTGTCCACAGTGGAAGTATAGATGTATCAAGTTACATGCAAACTGGTGCACCGACAAGAGACGGAAGAAGAAAGTGAAAGTGGCTTCAAGGCCCGTGTTAAGACAAGAGACTGAAGAAGAAAGTGAAAGTGGCTTCAAGGCCCGTGTTAAGTTGGTTGGGTTTTGTTGGATCAGCAAAGGAGTCGAGTTGTATTCCGTGCTGCTGTTGCATACTTTCTCTTTCACTAGAATTTTAAAGAAAGACGGAGGATGGTCTTATAATCTACCCATATGTTGTAATTAACTGTTTATGGCATCGATAGCTGCTACGAGGTGGGAATGGACCCCGTAATCTGTGTCAACGTCGTACCTTGACAGATGACAGGTTTCTTAGTCTGCGCGTGATGACGTTAAACTTGAACGGACCTATCTATGCCGCGTGGATGGCCAAAGCCAAAGCATAGCGCGTTACTACCACTGTCATTTTGGCGTTTCTTCTCTTTGTAGAAGGAAAAATGAAGCATTTTTTGTTACAGTTGCCAGGCACACAGGAAGTAGTGGGGGAAGTCGATCATTCCTATCGTCCTTTTTCCTAAACATACGTACCAACTCCCAAGCAACCTGATGTGTCTCTTCTAATACTTTTTTTTCTAAAATAAATGTAATATTTGATTATAGAGAAGACCAATAATATCCCAAAGAAAACAATGGTGACATCAAGACGCACCATTTTAAGCGAGGTTACTTGCTTCTGAAACGTTAAAGAGAAAAGGAAATAGACAGGCTAGGCAGAGTAGAAATGAAATCATAAAAAAAGGTCATTGTTTGGGACAGTCCTTTTATTCCACTTGTTTTTTCGCTTCACGTGGTTAACAATTTCACAGTTCCGTTCAGTCTTTGAATCCTGACACCCTCATAGTTGATCGCCATTCACCAATCTCCCAATCCATAATTGCGCATATAAAATTTGCAAAAGGTTTGACGACCAAGCGTGCTCCTGCTATATCAAAAGGGTACTGCACACCAACTAATTTCCACAAAGACAAAGCATTTTCCACCTAAAACATGCACCCTAGTGAGCAAATATGTTTGTCAAAAGTTCCTCTTCCAATCTTTGCAAGCCGGTCAGTAGGTTCAGAAAGTCGCCTACTCGCCTTCCAAGCTTTGAGCCTCCTTCAGGTTCGATTCCTTTTTCATAATTTCCCCTATTCCTTTTAAGGGAATCATTCATCTCAAATTAAGGTATTCAATGGAAGCCAACCAGTTAACTTTGAAAAACTCATTCCAATACAGAAACAGAAAAGCATCAAGATGAGTTTTATCTAGTAATTTCTCGACATGCAACAAGATCTTCCTCTTTCCAATCCATTTCTTGTTGTTAATATAGGGTAAGATGAGCCGTGGGTAACAGTATTGCAAAATAGAGCTAGAATCCATGGAAACAACAATCGTGCCAAGGCAACATCATATATTGCTTGTTCCCTTCTGGTATTGGTAGGACTCATGTAATATCTTAACCGACTGATTGCCTTTTCATTTATTTATCCACAATTAAAGCAGTCTGCTATCATCAATAGTAACTCCTTTTCTGCAAATTCAGGCTGAGGCGACAATAAACAAAAAGAAAATCCCATCCTCCACATAACACTAACAAAATTGCTCAGCCGCAAGGCAGGACTTAAGCAAACAAATATATAGCTTGATCTCCAGAAATTGGATATAAAGCCGAAAAATTAACTCTTCAACCCGAACTGCAACCACCAGTGCTATATCATCAAATGAGATTGTTACATAAGAGGTGGACTTCCGCAAAGCACTTGCATTTCAAAATCGATTTGAGTTCTACCAAAGTAGCAAAAGCTAAAGAGTATGAAATCTCAAATTTAACCTAATTTTATAATATTAATCATTAATCTTGTAACATTCTTTAATCGGTTAACAGGCTTATATGAAAAATATTTATACATTAAAATTATTTAAAATTACCAAGCTAACCAATTAACTTTTCTAAGTTCTTTCCAACAACCTACGGAAAGAATCTAAGTTAGTTTAAGAGAAAAGGGTTTCAAGAATTTTACAAGGTATCCACAGAAGACACTCTATATCTTAGTAGCAGCCAGGACTTGATTTTTGTTAGAGAGGGAATGATGCGAGTGAGAGGCGTTGTGGGTCTTAACAACCTCAGCAGCAACAGTAGTTGCGAGGGCAATCGTCAATTCTGGTTCTCTATTGCTTCACTGAGCACTCTTTTGAGGTGTTGGAAGTGCATGGTATTGATTAAAATGCATGTCTAGTGGATAAAGTGAGAAGAAATATCTTTAAAGTAATTTGAACAAAAAATATCAATTGCAAGAATGTAAAATGCTCAAAATCAAGCCTTTCCTGCTTTGATTTTTGATTTTTGATTTTTCCTCGCAGGAAAAGAATCTCTTCACCGAATTAAACTAGCAACATTCCTTTTTCCAATGATTATCATCTTCTATAATTTACCATAGGTAGAAGATGAATATATATTTCACATCAAAGTACCGATAGGTGTGACCGCGCCGCCGCTTAGATAGATAGTAAATAGATCCGTTGGCCTTCAAACTACAAAGGGCATTCAATTAGATCGTCTTTGTCTATTAAAGTTTTTTATTAGAGTGAGATTTCAGTTTTGATCTTTTTTGCAAGTACCAGAAGTGCTTCTCACCACAACTCTACTCTTGCTCATATCGTTGCTCCATCTATCTGAAGTTGTATTTAGTATCAATGACTAGGGTTTTGTACATGCATCTTTAACAAATGGATAAGTTTGAAATACCTACTTAAGTTTTTTAATCTTTTTCTTGAGTATTATACATAGATTAATTTTGTTCAATTTTAAATGAGTTTAGTAATTTTCACTTGATTTTTGCTCAATTTTTGCTCTAAATTTTCCATACGAAGTAAACTTTCTTGCTCTCAATTCTGTTTATGCTCAATTTTGCCTATGGGAGTATTGTTCCTCTAGGTTTTAGATTCAAGCTATTTGCATCAATTATGTTTGATTTTGATCATAAGGATTGAGTGGATTTTATCATTTCATGTTGCGATGTGTTATGTGACCCCATAGCCCTTCTAGTGTTAAAATTATGAGTTGTGAGTTTGTGATTTTGCTGCTTATTTACAAATGTTATTGTGTTTCTTGCTGGTCTATTTTGATACCATCAAATTGTGTTATTGGAGATAAGAAAAGTGCAAGATGGATAGATTATACTATAATAGCAAAATTATTTTCTGTCTTCAATTTGCTATGACTTTGTAGCATTTGATAACATCACTGTGCTCCTTATTAGTTAACAAAATGAGATATTTGTATAAAACTGATGTTTCTTTATGTTTTTGTTTTGGATTTTGTAAGTTCTGTACAACACCATAATTTGCTCAGCACCATTCGTCAACAACAATCTTTTCTCCATCCATTAAACAGCCAAACATAAAAGTTTCTTCTTACCTTTTATTATTCTTTTATTTTTCTTTTTGATTCCTGTTTCATATCTTCTTTGGTTCTATTTTATTTATTTATTTATTTACTTATTTAATTATATTTACCTACTCTTTTAGCATATCAATTTTCATAGCTTCTCTTTTAACCCGCATCACTTTTTTATTGTCACATTCATATGTGGGTCTACCGGAAACAGCCTCTCTACTCTGTAAGAATAAGGCTGTGTACTATCAGACCTTTTCAGACCCCGCTTTAATGCAAGACTCAAACTGAGTGTGATGACGATGATCAAAGTACTGACGTATCAAAGGACTTTATTTACGTTAAAGGTCGACCATCTCAACACCGTTAGCCTTATGATTAAGGACAGTTTAGCTTCACAACAATTAGTTTAAACATTTTATTGCTAGTTTTAATAATTTTAACTAATATTATAAAATTAGGTACATTTTTAAAATTTACCTATAATTTACTCAAAATAAAAAGAATCACTTTGACTGTTGACAAGAAGCAAGTATTCATGGGAAACTGAGACATCCTACAAAACAAAGTAAATTCCCATGCCACAGAAGCAAGATTGCTGAGACAAAGTATATAATGGAAGTAACAGTATTGCCTTCTGCAGCCAAAATATCATGTTTTAGAAAACACTGGGAATGAATGCAGCTTGAAGTTGAAGGATGGAAATTCTTTAACACAAACTATAATCGATTGCAGTCAACCTTGACTACAAGGTCAACCTGGTGTAGTGTGTCAACATATGAGAAGGCAGGAAAAAGCCATTTGCCTTCAATTCAAGACGGAACAAGGAATATCATCCTAATACCACTCAAGGTAAACACAATTATTGACCTGATACAAGATCAGCATGCCGATAATTATAGGAGGATTCAGGAAAAGGAAAATGGGAAAAAGAAACCAGAAAATGACTACCAAAAAGTAAACAAGAAAATGAATACAGTAAAGTTAACAATATGATAGCTGTCTAATAGTGTCTACTATAACTAATGAGGATTAAACTTTTTCCAAAGATGCATCGTCTTCATTCCAGGACCAATGTTCCCACAGAGTTGAAATATACTACTCCCTGGGATGACAAGAAAGTTGTCAGAACAAAGGAAACCGTGCAAGTCATCAGGAACGATTATGTGAAACTCACATTTGGCTATCAGTGTGAATCATAAGGCAATCTGACTATCCAAGATAATTCAATTAGGTTATAACCATAAATATGCAACATTTTCCAAGTCACAAAGACAACTGACTCCAGACATAACCGTTTCAAGCAGTCAAAACATAGAAAAGATGTGCACATTAGCAAACACAAAAATCCAATGAATATGCTTAAATGCTCCATAACAAGTCCCATGTTTCTTAGCTTTTTCTATTGAACAGACCTAGAATTTTCGCATCAAACCCATTTATGTTTTACATACATGTAACTTACCATGAAGACCAATAGTGTACACAAACTCGAAGTTTGATGTTAAATACAAATCGGAGAACTCTGTAAAGAACAGATCAACAAAGATGGCAGAACATCTATCTTCAACCCCAAAGTTGGAGGGATCTATCCAGTATCATAAGGTATGAATAGATAAGCTTAAATAAACTAAAATTTAAATCAGTATAGAGAAATCCCCAAAAAAATAAGACACTGTACATTCAACAGCGCATTCCCTCATCCTAGAACAAGCATCTGAAAGTTGAGGATGGAATAGAACCATCTCTAAGCTGATCCCTGTCTTTAGCAAGTTTCTACTAACAAGTAACTAATTTCTGCCTCCACTAGGTGAAATTGAGTACCAGGACGTATTTCACTAAACATTCATCTAGCCAATCCCAAAAGAAAGTTTTAAAAGCAAGGGAAATCGGTAAAAGAATAAACCATATTAGCCTAAAAAAGAACACATACCACTTAATAAGCCACCCAAAAAGGAAATGCTGCATAATGGGCACTTTCTCCAGAACCTCCACCTTGTACATCTTAAGCAGACCACTATTCACCTTGTTCCAAGTATGTACTCCACTGATATCATCCAACAAAGGCGAATGCTCCGCGAACAAACCCTTCTTTACCTTCTTAATAAATGCAATGCACGACAGATACATAAACTCATTCGAGAAATTCTCCAAAATATCTTCATTATGAATCGATTTAGGTTTCATATACTTGTGATCAATCAACTGCGACGCTCCAAATATAAACGGCAAGAAATGGTAATCATCGAGCCCCCACACTCCATGAGATCCAGCGGGCTCCAAACTATAAACCAATTGCAGTTTCCTCATCAACTCAAGGTACTTCACAAAAACCCTAGCCACTACACCATGATAATCTTCTTCTTTAATCACCCCCATTCTCGCGAGACAATAAAGCCAAGCAGCAAAATTCGTCTCGTGACCAGTACCATAATCGATCCGACTCGAATTACCGAAACTGTCGTTGAAGTAAGGAATAATCTCGACTGTCGAAAATTTAAGATCATCGGGTAAAAATCGAAGCATTAGAGACTCACTGTTCTCCACAAGACGTTCGTGCCAGGTTCTGTACGAGACGTTACCGTACCGAGCGGCTTGTTGAGCAGGTGGGATTTCGTCGACCCACCGCGTCAGGGTTTCGATGATTGAGACGATTGACCTCACAGTTAAGGATTCAAGGCAGGTGTCGGAGATTTTGTGGCCTCGGATGGACTCGGAGAGAGCGACTACGAAACCAAGGAAGTTCTTGCCAGAATCGGAGTCGTGGAAGCGGCGGATATCGTCGGTAGACTGGATTTTCTTGGATGGAGATTGGAAATTGTAGGGTGGAGAAATGGTGGGGACTTTTTCGGCCTTAGGGACGGGGGCAAGGATTATGGCCTGAGAGTTGTTGGGAGGGAGGTTGACGGCCGGAGCGCGGATTGGACGGTAGATAGGCGGTGGAGAGGTTTCGGACCAGGAGGTCTGCGGCGGTGGAGGGTAGGAGGTTGGGCCGCCACACTTGACGCAAGTGTTGATTGTACATGTTGACTGAGAATAGCTGGGATGGTCGCGTTTCTCCGGTGGCTGGTGGCCGCTGGGGCCTTCCATGGCTGTGGGGCTCGGCGTAGAGAGCGTACGAAATGGAAAGTGCAGAGATTGGAGGTTGCTGCTGATAGCACAGTTTAAGCTTTAAGCTAAAAGAGATGATTGATTCTGATCACCCTTCGAGACAAAATTTATGAACTAACTTTACAGGCATTTTATACAGTTGGTACTGAAGTGGATCGCGTTGGATCTTGGGCTAGATCGAGTTTTGAGTTGTTGGCCCGAATAAACTCAATCGGGCTGCTATCGTCATCACCTTCCATCGACGTCATCGTTGTCGACCCCTATCGCTCCTGCTGGTGGGCCTCGGAACTACCATTACCAATAATATCAACAAACAAACTAACACATCAAATATCTAGCAGAATCCTACACGGTAGATGGAGGATTTCACCATATGGAACGAGACTGAGATTGATAAGAGACGAGACAATTTGCAGCTTCGCTGATAAAAGCCGAGACATTCGTTACTTCACCAAGAGACAATGACTAAAAGATGACAATGATGAGACGAGGTTGGTTGGCTTTTACTAGGGCTACTTCAATACTAACAAAGAACTTCGCCAGGGTTGTTTTGCTGGTCATGTGTTTTTTAAATAAAAAAGTTTTAACTTAACATAAATTTCAGTCAATTTTAACCAAACGTATTAATTTCAGACAAGAAATTTTTTGTCACACCTAATCTTGTATACAAATCTAAAAAATTAATTTTACACTGTATAGGTTATTTTTAAAAAATATTTATATAAATTTCAATATTAAATGCTTGTATATATTTTCTAACACGAATATTTTTATTTTTATCATACATTAATTTTGACATTTTTTTTAATAAAGGAACCCACAGTCGCAATTATTTAGATATGCACTGAGTAAATCTCCGGATTGACGCAATAGTCTGCAAATCACGCCAATCAGGTACTCCGCACTAGGCAAGTTCTGTACGACAGACTCGATCGAGATAATATAAGTAGGGGGATTCGAACACAAGATCTTTTGGCCTCATACCTTCGACTCCACCAACTCGACCACCCCCTAGGGGCAATTTTGACATTATTGATAAAGCTTATTTATAAAAGTCTCGTAAACAAATACTAATATTTATAGTTAATTTATAAATATTAAATTTTATAAGTAGAAAATGCAAATTGCCCCTAAAATTTGTAAAGAATATAAGTTATTCATTGTCATGACCTCTAATACCACTTTATATGTTAATGTTTATAAACTAATATTGCCTAAAAGTCCATTTTTAACCTCAACGTTTATAACAAAATATAAAATAGACCTAATATTTCGAAGCATTAAAATTGAACCTCAATATCTTTAGAACTTTCAAAATAGGCCCTAAATAGATAGACATTTTAACGAGTTAACTCTCTATCAGTTAAACGTAACCTCAATGCTAAAGTGACATTATTTTTTATTTCTAAGATATATAAATATGACCTTTATTGTCATATGACAAGTGAGACTCACTGTTTAAAATATATAAATATAAGCTTCATTCCACGTGGCAAGTAAGACTTACTGTCTAAAATGAATAAACAGTGGCCTCTATTGTCATGTGCCTGTGGGATCTACTTTTTAATTAATTTAAAAAATTAATTATGTGAAAGTGGGGCTAACTTTCTTTTTTAAAAAATATATAAATAATGTCATGTCATCATTTACATAGCATTTAATTGACATAGAGTTAACTACGTTAAATTTTTAGTCAGTCTATTTTAAATATTTTGAAAATGTTAGGGTTCAATTTGTATACAGTTTTAAACATTTTGAAAACGTTAGGGTAGAATTTGAACATTTTAAAACATTAAGATTCAAGTTGTATTTTGTCGTAAATGTTGAAGTTAAAAATACACTTTTGGCCAAATAATATTATTTATAGTTTAAAATCTAATTTCATTAAGTTTTTGTTATGTCTTTATTATTGGATCGTTAACTCATTTGACTTACATGTCATCTAGACAAAATAAACTCATTAAATATTGATATTAATTTTAAAATTTAACATGGTATTTTCTTGATTTTTAATGATCTTAACAATTAACATATAAAATTATTATATTATATTATTATCTCTTTTCAATTTCTTCAATCTATTGTCGATAAACCACCAACACCACCACCATTGCCTTAACCTTCGATACTCTCCTTCACCACTTTAACCTCTAAGCAAAGTAAAAATAATTTGGCTCGACCTGGATTAATCTAAATTCAATAAGTTTGATTTGAGTTGACTAATTTGCAAGATAAGTTCGACTCAAGTTAGCCAAATTTTAGGTTAAGTTTGAATTTTTTTTAAATTTGGGTTAAATAACAAAATGACACTGTTTTGAATAATTGATGGGTAAAAAATCCTAAGTCTTCTTCCTATCCCCACTCCAATTACCTGTTGCCTTCAATAAAAACTAAAAATCCATCTACCATTGTTAACTACCACCATCTTTCCCTACACTCATTGGTTGTTATCATTACTAAGGTTTCTAAGTATCAAGGTTGTGGTAGTGCTACTTGCCAACTTAAAGGAGTATAAGTCATATCTCACAATTTGAAAAGTGAAGTAAAAATTTACATCTAATAACCTAAATCCGTTTATTCTATTGGAATTTAGAATAGCTAACACTACAAGAGTTAAGACATTTAGTGATAATTTTTTTTGTGACTAACTGTTATTTCGTTACAAATACGAGCTTTTTTGTGACAAGACAATTTATTGACACTATTGTTTGGATTATCTGTGATGATTTAAATTTTTGTCACTAATACAATCGTAATTGTGGCAATTTAGTTTCTTTCACAATTAAATTGTCACTATTAATACATTAATAGTGTTAAATTTTATTTTAT
>JANZXP010000006.1:8549501-8586921 GCA_027576715.1 Erythroxylum flavicans
GGTCCCTCACTGAGTTCGCAAAACTCACCCCAATTTGCAAATATTTTTCAGGACTCAGAAGAATACCCCGTTAGGAGCCGGGAGTATGTCTACTGCATGAGAAAGAGAAGAAGAGGCCGAGATCAGTTCGCGTCTGCATCATGTCTAGTGTCTTTCCGCAATTTATTGTATTGATTCGTATTTTAATTAATACAGTTGGTTTTGAGAAATGTGAGAGAAACAATTGTACTGTGTAAATTCGAAATGGGCCCAAGGGGCTAATAAAAGTGTTGTGAGTTTTAAAGTGTATGTGATATGTTCTGTTTTCAGTTGAAATAAATAAAGTGTTTGTAAAGTGTTTCAAAAAATTTTATACCGACTTTGTTTAGTGAATGATCAGTGTTAAGTGTTAAGTGATGTGACACGCCACCCTCGCGGGACACAGATCCGAGTATCACCATCGATATCGGGTTCGGGTTCAGCGGGAGTTGGGGTGTTACACATATGGTATGCAAAATCACATTCAAGAGAAAAACACAAAATCTCTCCCCATACTTGAACAACACATTGTCTTCAATGTGAGAAAGAAACACACATCATATAAGATAAGTAAAGACAAAATAGAAATTAAAGTGACAGAAAACAAATGAAAATAAACAAAAAAACAAAATAGAACTGAAGGCTAATTTGGAAAAGAAAAATTAGGTTAGGTATAAATCCTAAAGAGATGGAGGTGGTGATGATGTTCGAGGCGGCAATTAAATTCTCTGAAACTCGAAATACTAATGGATCCATCAGATATCTCAGTTCCGACGTCATTGTGTGCACGCCATCTTTGCAAGTGTCTTGTTAGTCTCGATGATTGCATCTAAAACCTTCTTCCAACCTTGTTCTTCTTCCTCTTCTTCCTCGGAGTCTTCACTGGTGGATTCCTCGTGTGCCTACCAAGGTGACATTGAGCTTAAATTTACCTGACTTGCCCTAATCCAGAAATGTGTCTTCTTGCTGATTTCGCTCAATTCCATGTTTGTGGAATGGATGATCTCGGCCTGAAATAAGTAATGATGGATGAGGAAGTCAGGGAGGTGAACTGTTAACCCCCTCTGTTTCACACCAAAATGTTCTGCAATGGCAGACACTATGTATCCCATTCCGAGATGGTTGCTCTGCTTGCATGGAATTGTAGCAATGGCATTCAGCACATATATGGATGTGCAAACTAGAATACTGTGGTCCATGCACCACAACATAAAGAGTTCCTTGGTGGAACACTTGTTGGTTTCAGTTTTATCGAAAACTAGCTGACACATAAATTTATGCAGTAACAAGTGTTCATGGGACCGTATGATGTTGTTGTGAGCATTCTTTGCATGAAATTACTCAATTCCAGTAAGCTCATGCCAGTATTAGGAAGGACGGAAATCATCATGTTGATCGACGATGGTGGACTCAGGGAATCCATACATCTTGCACATGATTTCAACATTTAATTCATAGGCTCGTCTTCCCATCTAAACCACATTTCTTTTGGATTCTTAGGGTCGTGGATCGGGGAAGTGAAAAATTCCAGTGTAAGCTCCTCAGAAATAGGGAATTGAAATCGAATAAATTGAGACCACTGGATCCTCTTAGCTAGGTTTTCTACTCGCTCACGCAATTCTAGCCTATTTAGTGTGTCAAAGTCAAAAAACTTGGGAACTATAATTTTTTTAGAACGGAGGGAACGAAAACAAGTACCTTCATCCTCGGTATAAATTGGAAAGGGTGCTCTGAATTCACTGTTCGGTTTCTTCGTCCCCGTTCTGCAACTTGTTGTCATCCATATAGCTCCCAGCGAGCTGATTGTTTAATGCATGGCATGATTTGGGTATAAATTTGTAAGAATTTAGAGGTAGAAAAATTCTAGAGAGATGTAAGAGTGTTTGGATGCTTAATTCTAGAGAGATAAAGTGAAAATGAAAGTGAAAGTGAAAGTGAAGTTAGAACTGAATATATAGATGGTAAAATGGTAAAGTTGTTTTTAAAAAAATTTCATACCCTTCCCTTGTTCTGCATAGTCGCAAGACATCGTGGCCAGCGACGTACCACCACTTCTAAGTTGCTCCTTTTTGCTCTTTCTCCAATCTTCTCACTTCCACTACTTGATTCTTTTGTGACCCTTTTTCATCTCTCCTTTTATGCTTGCACAATCATCTATATAGTTTCGAATTCCTACTCCTGTTTTTGATTTTATTCAAGCAAAAATGAACCTAACTATAAAATTTCAAACGTTCTAACAAAATTAATAAAGAACTACTTTTCTATGGGTTGTCTCCTATGCAGCGCTTCTTTTAACGTCAGCAGCTCGACGCTCCGTTAAGCTCACAGTGGTTGGAATGAATGGTTCGATGGTAGCGTCTTCATTAATCTCAAAGTCTGCACTTTAGCTACTATACTGCAGTTACCACCATCCTTACAATTTTCCTTTCCTCGCCTTTTCCTTCGCAAGCGCTTCTTCTTGAAAGCATTACCAGGATCCTCTACATCCTCCCATTCTCCTCTAGGTTCGAGTTCTTTGAGATGCATTAGAAGTGAAGGAGCTTCATACTCTTTAGTGGACACCTTGAATGTCAATTTCTACTTCCCTATTCGCAGAGTTAATTCGCCCCCAATAACATTAATAATTGAGCGCGCAGTGGCCAAGAATGGTCGTCCAAGAATTATCAGGGTGTCCTCATCTTTACTGATGTCCAAAATGTAAAAGTCTGTGGGAAAGATAAATTTACCAACCTTTACATACACATCTTACATAATTTCCATCGATCTATGTGATGTTCTATCAGTCATCTTAACTAAAAACTTTGTGGGCATTAACTCTCTTAACCCCAATTTTAGACTGAAGGTGTAGGGCATTATATTTATACTCGTGACTAAATCCACGAATGCCCTGTCTATGATGATCCTGTTGATACTACAGGAGATGAAAAAGTCCCTTGGGTCCTCTTTCTTTGTAGCTATGTTGGGGTCATCTTCTAGTGGTCGCTCCTTAACCTTCTTGACGGACTCCTGTAATTTGAGCCTTGTCTGTATTTGTTCCGTTACTACCTCGACCTTATTCTGCTTCATCTCTTGTAATTATTCTGCTTCCCTCTTTGCATATGACTCTCGCTGTTACACAATAAGGAATGGAAATACATGTTGAGTTGCGTTAAGTGACTCAATCATGAGCTCACTCGAAAGGTCTTCTTTAATGACCAGACCTTCTTCATCCTTCACCTTCTATAGCTCCTCATCCTAGGTCTTACTGATAACTTTGATATGTTCTTCCGAGTTGGACTCGGTGTTGCTTGGAAGAGTTTCAGTATTCTGAGTCGATATTGCCTCCACTAACTACCCCACTTGGACTTCTAGATTATTTATAAATGAGGTATGGTTCTTCATTACTTGCTCAAATTTACTCTCGAGCCTCTTATGTGCTTCCTTCATGCCTCCGATCTTATCCAAAATTATGTCTAACTTTGGCTCCATCGAGCTTATTTTATCTTGTTAAAAGCTCGATCGCCCCTGAGGTCTGAATTGTCATCCATTGTTATTTGATCATGAGAAGTTCGGGTGATTCGTCCACTGGGGTTGTAAGTGTTGGAGTAGGGGTTGATTCCCCTTCCTTGTCTAAATTGTGCCCCCATATAGTTCACTTGCTCCTGATTATCCTCTCTCATTAAGTAATAGTCCACAATATCATGGTCTGTCTGACCACAGAGCTCACACTTCACTTGTACAACCTTCACCTGGGATGATGACGATGCCTTCATATTGCTTAGTTATCGCGTCAAATTGTCGATCTTCACTTGCATTTCCGTCATCTGATTGATTGTGACGATTCCCTTTTGCTCTCGAAAAGTATTAGGCTGCCTACCTCTCTCGCTCGTCTATAAGTAGTTGTTGTTAGCCATCTCCTCGATCAACTCCTGTGCTTCATCGACCGTCTTTCGCATCAAAGATGCTCATGATGCTGCATTGATCATATCTCTAGTAGGTGGGTTCACTCCATTACAGAAAGTCTGCAAAAGGAACTCCTTCGGTAGGTTGTGGTGTGGGCACTTCCTTTACAGATCCTTGTATCTCTCCCATGCTTCATAAATTAACTCCCCGCCACCTTGTTAGAAATTGGTTATTTCCTTTATTATCTTCGTGGTCTTCGTCAGTGGGAAGTACTTGACCAAAAAAGCACGCACAAGCTACTCCCACGTCGTGATATTAGCGGGACTCAGTGAATGATACCAGGCCTTTGCTCTATCTCTAAATGTGAAAGGGAGCAACCTTATCCTATCAGTGTCCTCTAACATTTGGTGATATCGAAAAGTATCATAGATCTCGAGGAAGTTCACGATGTGCACGTTAGGATCCTCATTTTCCAATCTATAAAATTGGACGTTCTGCTGAAGCATATTCAGGGGGGCTGGCTTTATCTCGAATGAGGCCACTTGAACATACGACCTAGCCACTACTTGGTTTGATGGGTTGAACCCTGGCCTCATAAAGTCCATGAGGGTCCTCTACTGCCATCCTTGATTAGCTTCTTGATCCATATTTTTCTGAAATTCCTTGGCCATTTGTGATTTTCCTAACCCTTCGTCTTCCTCTCGTTGAGCTTTCCTAAGGGTTCGTTCTAATCATGTGATATCTAAATCTATTGTCTCTGCTGCACAACTCGAACCTCTCATGACTTGTGTTCATGCAACAGCATGCTTCCTAAAATGAACGAAAGAAACGAAAACAAAAATAAAAAACTATTCTAATGCCTTAAACTATAGAACTAAATTGTCATCCCCGATAACGGCGCCAAAAACTTATTCGTAAGGTTACACATGCTAAGTTTTAATATTTATTAACCTTGGTAAATTTTGCAAGTTCACGGGTTGTTCACATAATACCTAAGGTATCGATCCCACGAAGAGGGAAGTCTAGTCCTAAAATCTAAGGTCGTGCTAAAGTACAATAATTCAAAATGAATAACTAATGTAGAAAATAAACCAATCAAATAATTAATTTCAAGAATTGAATTGCAGAAATCTAAACAAGATAAAAAGTCACACAAACCAATCCCAAAACCAACCTAGAAACCATCAAGTGAGAGAAAGGGGGTGGTTTTAATCTGAAATTAATGAAAACCTAATCAGTTGTGCAATTAGTGAATTAAGGGTCTAGACGGTCCTAGGGTGAATTACTCTCTCTCGAGTTATAATTCTTAACCCTAATTGATAATCCTTAATTTAAATTATGAAATTGTGATCTCTCAATTCACAATTGACCCAAAACCTAAATTAATTCTAAATTGTCTAATAACCTACCGGGAACCTATGCTCAATCTCTCGTTACACGATTCTACCAGTTTGATTCAATTCTTTACCTATCAAATCACCTAACTCTCGTTAGCCCAATATGATTATTTTCACTTGGCTTACCCTTTTAGTCTATTGCCAAGTTATTTACAGTATAATTAAATCAGAATTAAATCAATAAAAACACAATCAATCAAACTTTATTAATCTCAAAAATAAAAATCCCAAAGGTGAGTATAAACAAAAACTTAATATTCAACACATCCTATTCCCAACATCTATTTCAATTCTATATATGAATAAAATTGAAATAACCAAAAAATACGTTGGGAATGGAATTGAGGATGCATCGACAGTAGGAAACCACCTATTCCAGGAAGTACCTCACGTCGAGCTTCTTCTCCATATTTCTCTTTCTTTGTCTCCTTTCTCAATCTCTTGATTTCTCTCTAGGGTTTCGGGAATTGGCTGACGTGAATGCTCTCTTTTCAATCTCTCCAAGACTACTGCATCTGTCTCATAATTATGTATTTATACTTTAGATGCTTTAGGTTAAAGTCGGGGTCGCAATGGATCAAAAAATCTTATGAAACTCAAAATTTTGCTTCAGCCCGACACAGGCCACAATCGTGATCAGTGGCCAGCGCCTAAACCTTTCTGTCACTATCATGCTTAAAGTGCATAATCATGACCTGGCTGCACCGGTTCGTCCCTCTCTGTCACGATCGTGAACTATGTTTTTAGCGCAAAACTCTTCGCAACTTCTCTGTTCTTTTTCGTTTACCCTAAAACACTAACAAACACATCAAGGTGCATAAAAAATATAACAATTAAGCTCAAAGACTCATACTAACCCATAAAAACAATTAAACATATAAACTAACATAATTAAACCATAAATACACACTCAACACTCAAATTCACACTAAATACATAACAAATTAAACCCTAAAACACAATGAAAATGACAACTATCAATAAGCTTGACATAATAAATTTGACTCCAAAAGTCTTAGCTATAATAAAACTTATGTCTGATGGGGATGTTCAACTTGATGTCGATGCGGGTCCTCATAGGGATGTTAAGCTTGATGAAGATGTTGTGCCCAATAAGGAGATTCGATGTCATAGGATCGTTAAGCTTAATGAGAATATTGAGCATGATGTCATTATGGGGGGTGTTTAGCCCAATATTGATGTAAAGTTGATAAGGATTTAACTTGAGGAAGGTGTTATGCCTAATGAGAATATCTAACTTTATAGGAATGTTCAACTTGATGAGGATATTGAGCTTGATATTGATGTGTGGCTTAGCATGACACAGATGATGATGATTTAGTTGGTGGAGTTTCTTCATTTAATGGGTTAATTCTAAATGGCCACCAACTAGTGAAGATTGACTAAACTGATTATAAGAGTTTCTTTGATAGTAATGAATATCCTAGTAAACAGGGGTTTGGGGTCCTAATTAGAAGGCTTGTTAGAAGTGTTAAGCATTAATTAGGTAGCAAAACATTAGAATGAACATTTGGTATAAAATTTGGCAATGTAAAACAATTCAAAGATGTTATTATTAATTATTTAGTAGCTATAGGATTTAATATCAAATAGAAAAAAAATGAGTATAAGCAGATTATAGTTGGATGCAGTATTCAAATGGGAGTGGCATGCAGCATGTGATAGTAGTGATAAATGTTTTAAAATCAAGATATTCAAATCCAAGTATATATATATGTTTCATGATAAACAAGCGTAGAATGGTATCAACCAAGTTTTTGAATAGACATTTCAAAGACATAATTCTAGAGAAGCCTAGTATAACCACAACTAAGATGATAGAAGAATGTAGGGAGAAGTTGAATATATTTGTGAATTCAACTATGTGTGGGGCTACCAATAGGTAAGGATGACAATCATGGCCTAACCTAGTCCAGCCCGAGTTTGGCCCGAGTTTGCAGGCCACGGGCCAAGACCCCTAGACCTGACTGAGCCACAGGCTTAGGTTGGGGCTATCTTGGCCTGTGACCTGATCGGAATGTGCAAAACAACGTCGTTTTGTCAAAATGTTTTAAAAAATAGTGTAGACAAGCCAGACCGGGACTGGTGCGATTGCCATCCCTACCAATAGTTAGTTACCGAAGGAGAGAGCATTAAACTATGCTTGTGAATATTCCATACTTTAATGTTATATCAATAGCTTAAAACTAGGTAATTCAGATTCAAATGTAGAATTTCAATTATCAAGTAATTATGATGCCTCATTGTCGTAATTTAAAAGGTTATAAATTTGTTTTATAGTAATGAAAGGTGGTTGGAAATACTTAAGGCCCATACTTGGGATGCATGGTTACAATTTGAAGAATGAATTCCAAAGGCAATTAATCAGCGTAGTAGGCAGGGGTGGAGATGGAGTACGCATCCTATAGCATTGATTATTATGGAAGTTGAAAATACTGATTCATAGAGTTAGTTCATATCATCATTATTAGCTGATTTAGAGTTAGATCAGGGAGATGGAGTTAGTATAATATCTACCATGCAAAAGGTACATACATTTTGTTGTTTGTTATATGATATAATATTTCCTTGTTAGATGTTTCTCATGCATCTAATATGCATGCTTCATTGTGTATATATGGATTAATAAGACTTGTTGAGATTATGCTCCTTAATGCATGTCATAAAATGTGTGCCAAATATATTTATCATAATTGACATGCATATTGGAGTGGAAAATACTTAAGGCCATAATTTTAGGCATGTGCATGTTCAATATATGTTGAAGATTTCAATGAATAACTAAAAAGGCTTGAAAAAATTAGGCCTAGATGTACTTCTACTTTGCTTGAATATATAAAGAAGGTTTGAACTAGATCATATCATTCATTCAAGTCAAAGTGTTAAATTTTTGATAATAATATGAATGAGACTTTTAATTTATGGATACTATCATCATAGGACAGACCAATGATTAGTATATTAGAGACCATTAGGACAATGATTATGAAGAGATATGCTGAAAGGAGGGTATATGCATGAAATCAGATTTGGCACTTGCAATGGCCAAAGATTGAAAAATATAAGGAGGCAATGCAATAGAGGATTGTGTGGAATGAGGATAAAGCATATGAGGTGAATAAAGGAGATGAGAAGTATATTGTTAGAGTAGGAAGAGATAGGACTTGTAGTTGTAGAGTATGAGACCTATATGGTTATCCTTGAGAAAATTAAATAATATCAATATGATTAATCATCCTAAAAAAAGATTTGAGGCATTTGTTAATGACTACTATAAGAAGAACATCTTTCTAAAGGTATATGGTAAAATGTTGTACCCTATTCAGGGGTTAAAATTTTACCTAGAAAATAACTATGAGCAGATTCATCCACTAGTTAAGAGGGTGATGCTAAGAAGAACAAAACAGAAGGAGAGATAAGAATGAATTGACTAAAGTGCTTAGTGTAAGTAAACTATCATAAAAGGGTCAAGCGTAAAAATGTAAGAAATTTGAAACCTCTAGACGCAACAACAAAAGGTGTAATATAATAAGGCTAGCCAATGTCAGTAATAACTAGTTTGCCATTATGTTTTTTTTAGTTTCCAATGTTAACATTATGTATATATAGATTTCAATAACTTTAATAGAAGGGCCAACGTTTAGAAAAGCATTAGCAAGACCAACATTAATAGATACATGTTTACAAGCAAACTTGCATTGAAAACAACATGTCAATTACTAAAAAATGTATGTCTACTCAACAAAGCATAAATGCAAGTTTAATAAGTAATTAATTACTTATATTTGATGTCACTACTAAAAGAGTCAACATATGAATATTCAACATGACATCCATAGGTTGTTTCACATGTTACTAATCCTAAAACAATGATTAAATAAAAATTTGGACATGAAAATGTAAGATCCTTCAAGTTGTCTTTTGAATGAAGAGGCCTTAAGTTCAAAGGTAAATCTAGCATCACTTGAAGACAATTTCAAGCTATAATAAGTAAGAGAAGAGAAAAAATTGAAAGCAGTAAAACTTGACCTCTAAACATGTTTATTTTATACTTTATGTTTCGTTTGTTTTGGCAATCGATGCTAGCATTAAAATCATGCAATTTCCGTGTATTACGAAAATTTAATCTCTTTTCTAGTGATTTTAGTGCTAAAAATGAATTCATTTGTGTGGTTATAAATATGTCTAAACTGTCCTACTCTATTTTAAATGATTTATGACATTACAAAGCGATTGAAATCTTTAACACTTGGTACTTATTGACTGTTAAGTTTTGTGTTTTGAAATATAAAATACATTTAACGTAATGGTGATTGGACATAATTGTGCCTGGGATGTTAATTGGCATAATTGTTACATAATGTCAATTTACAAAGTGCTATATTGCGAATGATGTATTTTCCTAAACCAGCCTCATCATTTGCCTTTAACTCCTATTAAAAGATATTCCAATGACAAACTTTAAGGATAAGATATTAAAACTCGCAAATAAATTAGAGCAATGTAATGGCAACTTTTAGATATTGGATATTAGAACTTATAAATAAATATTTTACCAATTTAAATAACTTCAACCTTTAGTTCAATTTTTTAGTCTCATATATCTCATCTTCTTCTTTTTTCCAAGAAACTTAAAAATTAAAATTTTCTTTACAAATATTTGAATATATGAGGAACGAACTAAATCTATTCTTCAACCAAATAAAATGTAAATAATGAAATCAAATTTTAAATAAATCTACACTTACTTTTACTTCAATTAAGTTCATCTTAATGAACGAATAATTTCATATAATAACATCCATAATAGTCAATCCTTTTACTTCAATTAAATTCACCTTATTGAATGAATAATTTCACACAATTACATCCATAATAGTCAACTTGATAATTATACACGAATATATGGAGATCGAACTATTTTTTTTTCAACCATATAAAAGAAGAACAATTAAACTATAGTTGAAATAAAGCTTACAATTACATTGAATAACATCAACATCAACATCAACATCAACCTTAACCTTAACTTTTTATTCTATTTAATTAACATTTCAATATGTTGCTTCAAAATTTTAATTTGGTCATCAAGTTCCTTTGTTTGATCTACACTGCTCCTTAATTTAACCTCCTTTTTTTTTCTAGTACATATATATCTTTCCTTAATTTTTGAATAACATAGACATTTTTGTTAGGAAATTGCTCTTCATACCATTAGAAAAATTTATAATCACCGGCTGGGTAATTAAAGCACCCTAAAAATCTTCTCCTAAGATTATTATTACTCTGTAAAGTCATTAAAGAAACTTTTAGCCCACATATACAAATCACTTTTGGCCTCTTGCTGTAGGTAGAACTGCTAGACTCTATAAATTCCATTAGCAAAATTTCGTAAATTTTTGTTATAGCAACAATTTAAATCAACTTTATACATTAGAAAACACTATCATTATTGAAATATTAAGTTAAATAAACTTTATACATTAATTCACTATCATTATTGAAATAAACTTTATATCAATATTAAAACCAATTATACATGATGAAAATGCAATACAGGAAACATAATCAAAATCCATGCAAGGACACCTGAAGTTAAATAGTTATCAACATCCTTGATACAGAAATTAAACCTTCCCAATCGAAAGGAAGAGGAAGCCACACTAAATGAGGAGCGGGGTGGTGATGTTCATTCCAATTCCCTTGTTACATGTTACTCCACTCATATAACCATCAATTCATCGATCTTTTCTGTGTGTAACAAAAAAGAAAAAAAATCTTACAATAAACAAATAGAATGAGTAGAGAAATTTTCAAGCCTATGAAACCATAATTGAAATAAGACTTACAATTATGAATTGAGAATATCATTTGGAGGTATAAAAAACAAAGAGAAGATGGCATGTTAATTAACATTACAAATATATCTCATATACAATTCCTTCCCACCTTTATTCATTTATGAAATAAAAACATACAAATCGACTTCTTTTTATAATTTCCTCACATATGAACTAGTTTGTGGTCAACAAAAACTAAAGATATAAGAAGCTAAGAAGAAATATGCATCCAATCAACCTCCACACGCCAAACATATAGAAATGTGATCTCACTAAATGTATGGACCTTTTGCATTTCTCATTGCAAAAAATATAGAAACCATTAAAAAGTTAGAGCTTTAACTGTGATGAAGAAGAGGAAAATAACATAAATTTAAAATTTTAGTTACTTGCCAACCAGAGAAACAAATACAATGAGTAGAGAAGAAGAACATGAGATCAGATGATCAGAGAAGAGAGAAAATAATAGCATACTAACTCCCAATTGAACATAAGATGAGCAAAGAAGATGAGCAAACAACTTCCAGTTCAATATGAGGCGAGCACAAAGGGAAAGGAGGAATAGAACGAGTAAGAGAAGAAGAGGGATGAAATAGGTTTTAAAATCATTGGCAGGCTAGCTAATTTTAAACATCAACCTACTACAAAAATCTTGGAATTGGTTAGCACCTATTAATGAGTGAATTGCATGTTAAAAAGAAATTAGACCAACGAACTGAAATGTTCAATTAATCAACGTTTTGAAAGAAAAGTGATTTTGAAAGAAAAGTGATTATAGTGAATTGGGTTCAGTTGCTTGAGAATGGAATAAAAGAAACTATCCCCACCAACTAACCACAATTAAGAAACCACCTCCAATTCTTAATATCATTTATTTATTTATTTAAGCTAAAATCCTAAATTGGGACTTAACCTTTTTTTAGTTTGATCAGTTTGGGACTTAAAACTTGTAACTTGCTCATAGGAGGTCTAAAATTTCACGAATTTGCTTAATTTAAGACTTTTATAGATGAAAATTAGGGCCTATTTTACGCGTGCAGTTACATGCAAGTCAGTTAGTCTTTGGCCACGGGTTAGTTAGTCTTTAGCCATTTGTCGTTCGTATTATCTTATTATCGGCTTCCTGCAACTTTATTCAAATCGTAGCATCAATATTTTATATAGCTAAAATTCGTTTCTTCTTGCATAATCTGACACATCTTGTTGGAGGGTGGGGGAGGGGTTGTTAACTGTAATTGGATGAAACATCTATATTGGGGTTTTATAATGTGCCATAATTGAGGTTTTAGTGGTTTGAGTCCACAATTGGGTACCAATTTTTGCGTGGCTCTTTGTATGTTACGGACAGTAGTTTATGGATATAGATTTTAGGTTTGAAAGTTTCCCACTTATAATGATGTCTCAAATTGTCAGAAGAAGTGTTTCTCTATTCAGCCAGAAGGAAGAAAATTTAGATATATTACAATACATTAATTAAGTTCTCAGTCAACTCTCACCTAATGCTATTTGATGTTTCTCATTTTTCTAATATTCTCTTCGTGATGCAGCATCTAAAGCTTGTTATTAATGGCAGACCTCAAAGAATGTCTACTGCCTCCAAAACTTGCTTTAGCAATGAACCGCAAAGAAGAATCTTATTGACCATCTTCCTCTGGACGTTAACCTTTCAAGGTGTGGATTTTTTGGGTCTGAAAAAGCGTGGCCAGGGTCTTCGGTCTAGGATTCGTGTTGATGCATCTAGAAACTCCCAAAATTTTAAGGTTGACAAGTTCACTATGATGCGTCGTTAGGATCTACCTACTGTGATCTATGCTTTCTTGATCCTTTGTTTGTTTACCTCTCAACAATTCTTGGTAGAGAGAAGGCTATTGTAGTAAACTTAGAGCATATTCAGTGTATAATAACAGCTGATGAGGTTTTGCTGCTCAATTCCCTTGATAGTTATGTGTTGTAGTATGTTGTAGAGCTACAAAGAAGACTAACAGGCTTCAGAACAAAATGGTTGATTTAGGGTTGAAGAGAATAAATTTAAATGAAATTGAACTTTTTTCTTAAATTCCACTTGGCCTGGACAATAGCTTATATGTTTTGAACTTCCCACGGCTAAAGACTAACTGACCTGTGTGTAACAGTGCGTGTAAAATATGTCCTAATTTCTGTCCAAAAAAGTCTTAAATTGAGCATACTCGTGAAATTTTAGACCTTTTATCAGCAAGTTATAAATTTAAGTCCCAAACTGATCAAACTCAAAAAGGTTAAGTTGCAATTTGAGCTTTTAGGCTATCTCCGACGCATCTTCAAAATGGAGGAGAAGCACCAAAATGGAAGAGAAATCAAGTCCAATCCACCAACATTTTCTCCTTTATTTTGGAGAGATGTTATAGTGTCACTCCAAATTATTGTTCATTTTTTTAATTTTTCAGCTCTTTTTCTTTTTTTCTCTCTTAATCTTTTCTTTCTTGCTTTTTTCTTTTTTTTTTCATGCATTCATTCTTTTTTAATTTTGTTATTTAAATAATATTCCAATATTTTCATTATATGTTTATTTAAGTAATTATAACTTTATAATAATTTTAAAGTTTAGTCTCATGTTTATAAATATTTTCATTATATGTTTATAATTTTATAATTATTTACCTATGAATAAATATTTTAAATAAATAATTTAAAAATATCATAAGAAAACTTCAAATAATAATATTGTGAATAAAAATATACCCAAAAAAGTAAAGTTGAGTTAATTTTATAAAATAATTTTAATAATCATTAATGAAAGGTAAAAAAGAATATACTGAAATTTTTTTAGTGTGAAAAATAAAGTTATAGATTGGAGTGAAAGTACTGTATTATCTCTAAAATAGAGAAAACTCTAATTTATTTTGTAGGAATGGGTTGGAGATGCCCCAAGTGAACTTGGAGGCCTTGCCTTTGAATCTCTTAGCACTAAAAGCAGAGCCATGCATGCCACATCTGTTTGAACAAAACCCTTCTACTGTTACGTCTGTGGATGTCAAAACCAAGTTGATTACATCTTTTTGGCCACTTTTTGATGCCAGTTGGACTATTTGTTTGTTAGACAGAGTTTTGCCCAGGGAGTACTTGTCGTCCAAAATCTGACATTCTAAGGAGAGAACAAGGGAAGGGATCTTTCTGGATTGGATAAGATGATAGTATTTTTTCTGTAGCTTTCCACCAACTGGCAACAGAAGGTTCTGATGCTGCTGGTTTGGTGGTAGAGGTAAGAGAAGAAAAGAAATCTAAGAGAATTACACATTGAGAAGGTTTAAAGTGGCCGTACCAAATCAAGTTGATGGATATTTTGCTAGAGAGAAGGGGGTCGTTGTGGTATTGAAATAACAAAGGTTGTTGGGTTTGATCAGACTCGGTGAGTCTCCTTACTGCTATGCTGAACTGGAGCACATAGACAAGAAGAGCAATCTGAAGAAGAAAAAGTAGGGACAGAGTATAAAGCATAGCCAACTTGAGATCTATATAATGAACAAATAATGAATAAGAGGAAACAATGGACAGATTTAACTTTCTGCCATTGAAGAAAGAAAGCATAATGGAAGAAGAAGAAATGTAGTTGATGAGAAAGATTTTCTCATTACGTTAAAATGGGTACAGAAGATTCAATATATACAAAACTAAGTATGAAAATTGTGTGCTTGTAAAAATAAAAAAAAACAGCTCATTATTTACACCTCATCATGAAAAATGATCTAGAATATGTACACCTAAAATAAAGAATAACAAACTTAACTACTATGAGAGAGAAAGTGCGAAAAGTGCTGGTGCGGAAAAAATGCTGATGAGACTTCATATTTTAACATCCCCTCCTCAAGTTAAGGCCTGGTAACAATCACAAAGGCCTAACTTAGAAACCTACTTGTTAAACAATGGAGCACTGAGAACCTTTGTGAAAGAATCTGCCAATTACTGAGAAGAAGAAATCTTTTTCGGTGAAATGAAGCCTAGATTGAATTGTTCCCTCACAATGTGACAATCAATATCTAGATGTTTAGTTCTTTCATGGATTGGCTATTATATCTAATGCAGCCTGATTATCACAGTGAAGAGATATAGGAATTGATTCTGGAATTTGAAAGTCTCTTAGAACATATGATATCCATTGTAATTCACATACCGTTGATGACATGGATCTGTACTCATCTTCAGCTAAAGATTTAGATAGTGTGGTTTGCTTCTTTGTTTTCCAGCTAACAAGAGAATTTGTCAGAAAAATTTAGTATCCTATTAATGATTTTCTGCTATCGATACAAGAGCCCCAATCTGCATCACGAAAAGCTTCTAGTCTCAAGGAATTGTTTGCTGGAAAATACAGTCCTAAGGAAGGACTGTTCTTGATGTATCTCAAAACATACAGAGCATTTTTCCAATGAAACTGCCTGGGATCATAAACATATTGGCTAAGTTGTTGTGTAGCATGAGCCAAATCAGGTCTTGTATATCCCAAATAGAGTAATCTTTTCACTAACTGCTGGTATGAGTAAGGATCTTCTAATTTTGGACCATCATCAATACTAATCTTGTGCCCCTTCATTAATGGTGTAGCAGTAGGTTTACTTCCCATCAACCCTACATCTTGAATCAAGTCTAGAGCATACTTCCTTTGGTTAACATAAATACCATTTTCATATCTCGTGATTTCTAAACCAAGGAAGCATTTTGCATGTTGAAGATCTTTGATAGTAAATTTATCATCCAGAAAAGATTTTACTACTACAATCTCTCCTTTGAAATTTCCTATAATCAGAACATCATCCACTTACACTAGCAAAGCTAGAAATGTATTGGATTTAGACAGGATGAAAAGGCAATTATCATGACATAATTGCTTAAAACCATACTCTTGCAATTTTAATGTCATTTCTGTGTTCCGTTGTCTAGAGGCTTGTTTGAGTCCATATGATGATTTCCTTAATTTGCAAACTTGAGTTGGTTTAGCCTTGTCATATCCTTCTGGTAATGCCATAAAAACTTCTTCATCTAAATAACCATGCAAAAATGTATTGTTAATATCAAGTTGGTGTAGACTCCATGACTACGATGCAACAATGGCAAAGAAAATTTTGACAGTCACTACCTTAGCCACAAGTGAAAAACTCTCATGAAAATCTACCCGTTCAACTTGATTGTAGCCTTTTGCTACCAATCTTGCCTTGAATCTATTAACTTTCCCATTTCCCTTTAATTTCACTTTGAATACCCACTTGCATCCTATAGGCTTCTTGCCTACTGGTAACTCAGTAATCTCCTAGGTTTTGTTCTTTTCTAAAGCCTCAATCTTTTCATTCATAGCTTTCACCATCTTGGATTGACCTTTGCTTCCTGGTATGATCTTAGCTCCTGAACTTCAGACAAATTTGCAACAAATCATATATGTGCATTTGATAAGTGTTTCGGTACAATGTATAGGTAAGTAAAAAGAGTGTATTTGGTTAGTTTATTGACATGTAAGGTTTTTGGCAGCTTGATATACCATTCTCAATGTTTGAAACATAGTCATTCATCCAATTTGGAGGTTTTCTCATTCTTGTACTATGTCTAACAGGAGCTGGTTCAGTTGTAGATGTAGGTAAGGGTGAATTACTAATTTGCAGCTAATCCTCATCATTCTTAGGTTCTGCTTGTGTATGCTCAATAGGATTATCACATATAACATCCTCCTCTATGGATTCATTTGGGTTATCAGGTATGATAGGTAAAGGAATATAATTGTTTGAGGCCATAATGACATAATCTTCCTTGGTTGTAAAAGAATAAATATGTTCATAAAATGTAACATCTCTAGAACCGATCATTTTGTTGTTGTCTATATCATAAAGCTTGAAACCCTTTTGCCCTGGTGAATGCCCCAAGAAAACACTCCTAAAGGCTCTCGGAGAAAACTTGTCTTTGTGAGGTAAGGTATTTGTTGCAAAACATAGACATCCAAAACATTTGAGGTTATCATAGGAAGGTTCTTTTTTGTGCAGAATCTCATAGGGAGTTTTCCAATTAGGATAGCTGTTGGTAATCTGTTTAAAAAAAAGTGGCATGTAAAATGGCTTCCCCCTAGAATTTTATTGGAATGCTAGACTGAAACATCAAGGATCTTGCTATTGGAGTATGGATTTATGCCTCCTTTCTACTATCCCATTTTGCTGAGGTGTGTAAACACAGGTTTTTTCATGTATAACCCCAAACTCACTAACAATCTACTGACATTTCTCCCCCACAAACTCTAATCCATTATCAGTTCTAAGTCTCTTTACTGACTTCTCAAATTGATTCTTAGCCATGACAATAAAATTCTTCAAAATGGATGCAGTTTGACTCTTATTTTTCATCAAAAATATCCATGTACATCTACTTAGATCATCTACCACAGTGAGGAAATAATGTGCTCCTATCATACTAGGATCTTTTTACGGTCCTCATATGTCAACATGAATTAATTCAAGAATATCATTGGCATTACTGCTGCTTTGTGAAAAAGGCAATTTGGTTTGTTTTGCAAAAGGGAAAATAGTGCAATCAACAGAAACATCAATCTCTTTTATAAACGGTAAATGTTTAAGTACAGTGTCTGAAGGATGCCCCAATCTTTGATGCCATATAGGAATACTAACATTAACTACATTATTTAAGCAATAAACATTTGCTTTATTAGGTACTAGATTGAGAAAATTGCAATATCTGTGGATAACTTCTGGTGTGTATAAACTGGAATCAAGTATGTATAGGTTCCCTTCAACTTCCCCACTCCAAGGACTCTATTAGTCTTCAGGTCCTGAAAAATGCAAAATTTCGTGCAAACACTATAGTACAAGAATTCCCTTTCAGCTAATTTACTTACTGACAGTAGGTTGTGTCTAAAACCAGGAATGTACAAAACATTTTTCAACTTTACATTATCATGTAGAATCACATCACCGTATGACTTGACTTGTTTAATAATTCCCACAGGTAGATGGACAAGAATTTTTCTGGTTAATGGTTTTTGTGAGGTGAATGAATGTTTAAATGCACATATATGATTAGTTGCACTAGTGTCCACAATCCATTCATCTTTAAGTTCATCAGATACAGGTTCTAGGACAGAATTACCTGCAAAGTCTGAAATCTGAGCAAATTCACTTGTTCTGCAATTAGAACCTACTTTCCCTTTAGGATCCTGGCAATTTCTTGCTGAAGCATTTCTGTGACTGCATGTGACCAATGCATCACTGATTCTTTCATATCATTACTGGGATTATCCTCAAAAGGATTGTTGACCATATTAACTTGTCCTTTTACAGTTGCAGCTCTGCCCTTCTTCAACTGTTTATACCAATTTGGGTACCTATAAAGTTTAAAACATGTATCCTTGGTGTGTGCTCCTCCCTTACAATAATCACAGCTTTTATCATCCTTCTTCTGTAATTCCTTTTTCTTATAAGAAATATTTTTGTTAGCATCAGCTCCAGTTTGAATTCCTTTAACCATCATAGTACTCACTTCAGTATTTTTTGAAAAATTTGTTTGTACATTCTTCTGTTTTTCTACCCGCAGAATCATTGAGTAAGCCTTAATAACTGAAGGCATAGGTTCCATAACTAAAATCTAGTTTCTAACATTATCATAACTTTCATTTAAACCCATAAGAAATTGAATGAGTTTAGTATGAGATATAATGCCTAGAAAATCTCCAACAGCATTACATGTACAACCTCTCATAGCACCACAAGAACATTGGGGAATAGGCTGTAGATCATTTGGTTCTTCCCACAATTTCTTCATCCGATTATAATACATAACAACAGAAGAATTACCTTGCTCCATAGAAGAGATCTATCTTTGAATCTGGTAAATCTAACGACCACTGGTCTCACCAAACTGCTTCTCTAGTTCTTGCCAAAGTTTTCTAGCAAAGGGAGAGTAGATAAAAGTTTATGTTATATCCTTTTGCATGGAACTGATTATCCATGAGCTAACCATTTCATCCACCCTTCTCCATTTTGAATGAGTAGTTTCATCTATTGGTTCCACTAAGCTACTATTGATAAAACCCTGTTTATTCTTAGCTACTAGTGCTCTCTTCATGGATCTGTTCCATGTCAGAAAATTATTATCATTAAGCACCATAGTTATAAGGGCCATTCCAGGGTTATCAGATCCTTGTAAAAACAAAGTGTCATCGGAATTTTGAGTCATGTTTGTAGTTCTATTTGCAGGATCAACAACTTCCTCATTATTAGCCATGATGAAAAATGAAACAAGTGATTAAGTTTAAAACAGGGGTAAGTAAAATTCACAGATTCAAGAAGCTGGCTCTGATACCATGAACAAATAATGAATAAGAGGAAACAATGGACAGATTTAACTTTCTGCCATTGAAGAAGAAGAAAGCATAATGGAAGAAGAAGAAACGTAGTACATGAGAAAGATTTTCTCATTATATTAAAACGGGTACAAAAGATTCAATATATACAAAACTAAGCACGAAAATTGTGTGCTTGTAAAAATAAAAAATACAGCTCATTATTTACACCTCATCATGAAGAATGATTTAGAATATGTACACCTAAAACAAAGAATAACAAACTTAACTACCATGAGAGAGAAAGTGTGAAAAATGCTGGTGAGGAAAAAATGCTAATGAGACTTCATATTTCAACATATAAGCTGAATGAACTTAACTTAGCAGCATAAGTGGTGGGAGATGCAAGCTATACAGCTACGAATAGTTGTTTATGTGGCTTTAGAGTGAGAAGAAAAAACCTGAAAGATGGGTACATAAAATTTGAAGGGAAAGGCTGGGAACCTTTTGTAAGGAAGTTTCCAGGAAAAGAAATGTAAATGGCGTATCACTTGCGAGCTAAAATGATGCGTTGTGTGGTGTTTAATAAAATGTGTTGCAAGGCTAGGTCGCTTTCAACCGAATTTATGTTTTGAGTTCCAATGCTAGTATAGCTATAGAGGGCAGGGCAGCTTGATATGACAATATGGACAAAGACAGAGGCGATAATTTCTTCCGTTACACTTGACTCTATTAAATCTTATTCATATATTTACATATAATTTATATAAATATGTAGATAAAATTAAGTAACACAAGATTGAAATACTTTAAAGAAAATAGTGTGTTCCAACCCAAGAAAAAGAGGACAAAACTTGGTGCCGTTAGGCCATCCCCAACTATTACACTAAAATTTTACACTAAATTTGGTGTAAATAGGAATATTTAAGGAATCTTTTTATACCAAATTTTTTTACACTTCAATCATTCTACACCAAATTTGGTGATCAAGTATCATAAAAGAATATTCTATAATAATTTAGTTATTAACTATATTAATTTATATTTATACAATAATTTATTTGTATGAATTTTTATTTATAAAAATTAAAATAAGATATTATTCGTAATTAATTAATATATTCTTTATTTAACATATAAAATTAATATTGTTGTAATCTGAATTTGATTGTAATCTCGAGTTTGATTATAGTTGTAATTTATTTTAGTTTGGTTGTAATTTCAAGCATTTTGTTAGATTTTAATTTTTTAAAATCAATTTTGTGGTCTATTTTACTTTTAAGTTTATGTACCTTTTATTTTAAATTTACTTTTTATTATTAAAATATTTTATTAATAAATTTATAAGACTAATAAATAAGAATTAAAAATAAATTTAATATTATATTTAATATTAGTGTGATTTTAAAGGTTTCAACGAAATGTTTATAATGATATATTTTATGTAAAGTAATATATATTTTAAATTTAATCACTTAACAAACTATGTAAACATATCAAAATGTGATAAGGATATAAAAGGAATATATAAATAAGAAAATGGTCAAAAATATCATTTTACAATTTTTGGTGCATAAATAATAACACACCAAAATTGTACTCTTGAAAATATAAATTTGGTGTGTTGGTTAGAGATGGCCTTAGCTCGGGTTGGGAGTGCTTATTTATTTATTTCTTGTTGTAAAGAAAGCCTCTTCTGTCACATGGTTTTTTTTTCTTTTTTTTTGTGTGTGTGTGCTATCTTAATTCTTAATTCTATCTACACGGACAAGGCCTGTTCCTAATATGTTTTGTCCGGTATGTGCTCATTATTTGTCTGCAAATCTAAAAATAATGGTTTGAGCTATTGCACATAATTGTTTTTTTTTTTTTGTTTTTACTCAGGTTTAAATTGAAATGTACAATAGTGAATTAATGGAATATGAACAAGGGACTACTCGTCAGCCATCTCAACTTTGACTCATAATTTAGATCTGTTTACGAAAAGAAATTGTCTAAATTCCAAGACTTACATCCTAGATTGGTGTGGCGGGGTACGAGGGAAGTCCTTTCCTACGTGTCTATTCAAGCAGAAAATATAAAATACGTGACAAAGAGTTTCAAGACCAATTAGATGAGAACTAAGTGGTTTTCATGATCCTTTATTTTAGCTATTCAATTATAACTACTTCTTAGGCTTTAGCTATTTTTTGAATTTCAGTTGTTGTGAAGAAAGTTAACCTTTTTCAAAGTGGGTTTTTATCTTCATTTAATAAACATTAGATTTCTTTTTCATTTCTTTCCTGATTTTTTCCCTTGTTCCTATCAGAAGTCTCTCCTAAAAACTAAATTGTTGAAACCCCAGTTCCCTTAGAGATAATTAAGCAGCTAGTTCTCCAATCTCCAGGAATTTCTATCTAATTATAGTGAACCTACAGATGCAAGGTTAGGTTGGCGTCAATGGTGGGAAACTGTTGTGATGTAGGGTTCTAGCACAACAATTTCAAATAAAAGGCCAAGGGCAAAGTATACGGAGCCGATGAATTATGGTCGGTGGTTCTTCCCGACATTCCTCGACGTGCAATGCAGTGTTCTAATGGTGGAGCCGGTAGAGTTAGTTGATATGGCATAGAAGTCCGCAACATGCATTGCTGTGGGCAAGAAGTTCGGCATGTTTAGGCAGGCTCCATCAAACCTGCGATGCACTTTATCAGGAGTGTATGCTTGTTTTTGTTACGACGGTTATAGATAGGTCTCCATGGTCATAATGCGTTTTTTCACCAAGAGTAATTTAAAAAAGTAGTTGCCTAAATAGTGTATGTGAAAATTGAAAAAGACAGTTTTCCAATCTAAATAGACATTCACATAATTGTAGTTTGGGACCCGATTCTTCATTTTTAGTTTACAAAGATTAATGAGCCCTATTCGTTAAAAAGAAAAAGTAAAAAAACAAAGATTGTCATTCGTGGCTCACAAATTTTGTGTGCCACTCCGCCTCTTTCCTTGCACTATTAGAAGACAATCTCTCTTAAGATTCCTCTCAAAGCTTCTCCCTCTCTCCGGTTTGGTTTCTTATTTCTGGATTAATTTTATAAATGTAATGAATAATGAATTTTTAAATTACATATTATGTCAAATAATACAGGTAGCAACTCATGGTATAACAACTTTCATTTAAGGAAGGGTTATCTTATAGTAGTTATTAATATTTATTTATTTTGTGATTATCACATTTAATTAAAAATATTCAATTACTATAATTTTTTATTTTAAATAAATATATTTTGATGCCTTGAATAAGTTGTTTAATATTCATTAGAGATGTAGAAATAAAAACTGTAAGTTGTGAGTTAAAATCTTACCAATTAGAGAAAATTGTGAGTTAATACTAAAAGAAATTTAGTTGTTGTACTTGATAAATGAAAATATTTTCTTTGTTATTTTTAATTAATTGGTTTTATTTCATATAGAGTAAAATAAAATTATATTGTATGTCTAGATGATTAATAATATGGTGATATAGAATTGGTGATCAATTTGGTCTTAGTTATGAAGTAATTATAGTATTGCAAACAAAATTACCAAGAAAGTGTATTATGATGAATTTGTTAGAATAGTGTTCGGTGCTTTAGTTCATCGATTTATTTAAATAATTTGTTTGAGAGGTATTTAAATATGATGAAATGATAAATAGCGGAGGACAAAAGGTCATCCTCGATTGCAACCGAAAGAAACACTCACCAAGAATAAGCCACCTAGTTTGCCACCAGGGATGACAATTTTTAAATTTAGTTGTTTTTACTAGGTCGATCTATGATTTAAGTTTAAGTTCAGACTGACTCAAAAATTAATTATTCTAAATAAAATAACATCATTTTATTTAAAAGAGTTAGATCTCGAGTAACTTTAGCCTCGATAGCCCAAACTTAGATTTAATTAAAAACAATAAGTTGTCTTATATTTTTCATTTTAAAAAAAATTGACAAATGATGACCCATGGGCTAGTCCATTGTCATTTCTATTTGCTACTAAAGATCTTATATGCGCTTATTTTAAAATTGGATTGGACCAGTCGATTGACTAGATTAAGCTTGAACTAACCTATTTTTTAGTTCAATTTTTGTTTTTATTTGTTATAAATAAAAATTGGTCGGTTAAATAATAAATTGATTGGTTTTTTCTTAATCGTGAAGAACCATAAATATGTGTTTTTCTTCTTCTTAGAGGATTGATCACCGATAGGCACAATAACGAACAATCTTCATCTTAAAATTGGAGCAAGATTCCTCTTACTGGTCATGAAGTGGGAAAATATCGACTTCTAGTGCTTCAGGTTCACCAGGCATGAATTCTCTAGGGTATGGTCCTATAAATGTTGTTAAAATTGGTGTCTCAAAAAAATGATTAATCTCTTTGAAAAAATCTAACAGTCCATTAAATAAACATCAGCGGAGAATTACATAATCATGAAACTAAACAAGGAAACAAAGCACTGGAACATCATATCTGGGTTAGCATCTGAGAAATAATCATAAAGAAATTATATACCTACTATAGTTCAATCATCAGAGTAAGCTGTAATCTTTCCTAATATGCAGAACCGCAAATGGAGATCAAGGATATATCAAGGAGGAACCTTCACAACAAACAAAGACAAATTGTGAAACACAGACAGTATAGAGACAAAGAAGGCATAGAGAATTGAGAACAATATAAAGAATCATATGCGGGTTAAGGTTAAACCAATGTTTAAAAATTTTCCAGAGAGGTCACAAAGAACAATATATATCCTATGCCCTCTCAAAATTTCCAATGACATCGCCTTCGGTACAGAAAACAAATGAAACACCAAAGGGGAGGAAAGAAATCCAAAAGAAGCGAGAGACACGGCTTAAGTCATTGATGTTTAACGATGGGCCATCTGTCAAGACAAGGTATAAATTTGTTTTTAGTATTATTCTATTTGGTTTTGAAGAGTAGTCAACATGAGCTTTGGTAAATTTAATTACTTTTTGTGGCCTTTTCAGATCATATTTGAAATAAATAGTAAAATTTAAAAATAAGAAGAAGAAATAATTTTCAATTATTTTAGGACATTAAGAATATTAATATTTATTGATCAAAATAAAATATATTTTTATTTAAATTTTAAAAAGAATTATATTTTCAAAAAGGATACTAAAAAGTTATTTATTAGTAGTCTAGTAAAGATAAGGAAATTTGTTTGAGATAATTTAAGGGTGTTTTATATAGTGATATTTAAACTTTAAAGAAGTATATTGAAAGAAAGACTTATTAATTGATAACTTAGTATAGGTAAGAAAATTTGTTAAGGATAATTTAAGAGTGTTTTAAGGCGTAATTTTTAAACTTTAAAGAAGTATGTTTAAAGAAGGAAACTAAAAGTGTTATTAATTAGCAATTTAGTATAGATAAGTAAGTTTGTTTAAGATAATTTAATAGTTTTTTGAAAAGTGATGTTTAAACTTTAGAGGAGTATTTTTAAAGGCGGAAGCTAAAAAAATTATTAATTAGTAATTTACTAATTTAGTATAGATAAATAGTTTTGTTTATGATAATTTAATAGAATGTTAAAGAGTGATGTTTAAACTTTAAAGAAGTATATTTAAAGGACGCTTAAAAGTTATTAATTAGTAATTTAGCATAAATAAATAGTTTTGTTTAGGATAACTTACGAGTGTCCTTCTTTAAACATACTTAAACTTTTGACTTTTAGATATAGACAATCTTGGAAATTATTTCAATTTTTGTTTCTTATTTGAATTCTTTTTATGTTTTCAATTCTTTTCAACCTTTTTTTTTATATTTCTTCTATATATACTTTGATTCCTTTGTGTCAGGATCACAAGTTAACTCTCTTTTTTATTGTGTTTCTTTTGTTGGTTGTCGCTATTAAAGTCAAATCTCATATTATCAAATTGACACAAAAGATGTGAGAATTAATAAGACAAAGTTAAGGGGTATTTTAAATTTTCAGATTTTTATCTTTTATCTTTTATCATTTCATTTCATCTTTCTTCTTTGGTTCATTATTTTGTGACTTATTTTCTAATTATTAACTTACTTATTTTTGTACAAAACTAACAAAAATATTTTCTCATATTTCCAGGTTAAAATTATAATGGAGACTATAGAATCATCAAAAAAAAAATCAATGAACATAACATCCTCTACTTTTGATAAGTCCGATCCAATAAGGAATTATTTTTCGTGGATCGGAATTATTTTTCTTCTTCTTAAGCATCTAATGGGAGGATCCAATATAATTATATGTTTTACTGTAGAATATTTAAAGGGAGAGGAATTTGTAGAATGAAAGAACATCTTATTGATATTAATAGTAATATTGTCTCTTGCAAAAAATTACCATTTGATGTATGTGATAGGACTAAAAATTATTTGCAGCAATAAGTAAAAAAGAAAAAGAAAAATAAAGAGGCTCATGATATATCTTTTGGAGATGATGAAGCACCACAATTATTAGAGAAAGGAAAAAGGAAAGTTATTATCGATATAGATTCTTATTTTCCTCTAAGAACTACTAATGGTTCTCAACCTAGTTTAAAAAGTATTTTGATTGATAAGAATGTTATTTTGTGATGTAAACAGGCATGGGCTAGATGGTTATATCATTCATATATTCTTTTAAATGCTTTAAACTCACTATATTTTCAAGAAGCAATTGATGATATAACAACGATAGGTCCAAGATTTAAGGTACTTTCTTATTATGAGATTAGTATACCTCTGCTTCAAGATTTAAAAAAGGAAAACCAGTTAATTCTGAAGACATATAAGTCTAGATGGGAATCAATAGTATGCATTATTATGGTAGATGGGTAGACTAATCAAAGATAAAGAACCTTGATAAATTTCTTAGTTTATTGTAATATTATAACAATTTTTAGCAAGTATGTTGTGCTTTTGATACAGTAAAAAATGCTAATGCATTATTTGAATTGTTTTCTGAAGAATGTTGTGCATTTTCTTACAGATGATACAACTAATTATGTATCAACTAGGTATTTGTTACAATCAAAGTATGGGTATATTTATTGGTATCCATATATTGCTCATTGTATATATATGAACCGTATTTCTAGTTTTGCTTCATATGTATCTAAGATCACAATATTTGTGTATAATCATCACATTTTTGTCTTAGTTAAGAAAGTAAGAAGATTGAGTTGAGATTTTTTAGTCCTGCTACTACTAGGTTTGCAACTATATTTATTACTTAGACAAGTGTTTATGAACATAAACAACTAATTCAAAATTTAGTGACAAGTAAGTATTTTCAAGTTATAAGTTATTAAAGAGTGCAAAAGGAAAACAAGCTTGTGTTATTATTCTAGATAATAAGTTTTGGGATACTTGTTTAATTATTATGAAGATTATAGCTGGGTTTATAAGGTTGTTGAGAATTTTTTACTCAAATGAGAAGCCATCTTTGGGAAATATATATGATGGTGTATATAGAGAGCTCACAAAACAATTATAAATCTTTTTAAAAGAAAGGAATAATTGTACAAGCCTTTTGAATATTCTTGACTGACAATAGAAAGAATATCTTTCTCAAAGGATCTACTTGGCAACTTATTTTCTCAATCCTTATTGTTTATATAGTGGAGATGCATGTACAAATAATATTATGGAGAATTTGTTTGATATGAATAAATGCAAAGGTATTTTTTCTATTGAAAAGCAATCACTAGCGACAACTGAAATTAAATTGTATCGTGAAGGTTTAGGAAATTTTGCTAGATCATTAATAAAGAGAGAATTTATGATGAAAAAAATGCAGACTAGTAAGTTTTTATACTTTTATTTCATTCTTTACTTGTTAATGATATATATTTTAATTTTTTCATAACTATTAATTCAAAATATAGACAAGTGGTGGAGATTATTCGTGAAAGTGGAGTGTATAACTTAATGAAACAACTTCTGCATCAGATTATAAATGTAATTGGAGTGTTCTTTAAAGTAAAAAATTGTTTGGAGTATTAAAGATTTAATAACCTTTTTTATGTTCCTTATAATATGAGAATAAAGAACAAGTATTTTATATTTTATATTTTTATTAATTTTATTGTTGACTTCATAATTTCTCTATTATATATTCGGAGCACTTAGTAAGAAGCAAATATATGATCTAGTTGATATTGATTGTATTGACCATGCTGATTTTTTTGATCAAAGAAGAAGAATCATCCTCTAATCTTGATTATAAAAAATTTGAAAAGGCAATTTATGAAGAAAATGCATTTGTCACAACGAATGAATTAAAAACATTTATTAATGATCAGTTCATATCTTATTTTGATCATACTAAAGTTAAAAATATAATGTATTACAAAAATATAATTGTAAAATAATTTCATTCATTACTAATTTGTAGTTTATTTTAATACAGTAAAAGAAGTTGATGCAAATATTTTGGATGAAAGCGTAGTTTACGAGTGTTTAGATATCATTGAAATATTTGAAACTTTTAACAACGATAAGAGACAACCTCCTTTAGTAATACAATTTTTATTTTTATTTCTATTTTAAATTTTTGTCAGATTTAAATTTCGTTTGAATTATTATATTTGATTTATTATTAGTTTATTATATAATAATAGACATTGGTATACTTTTATTTTAATAAAATATTTTTATTTTTACTTGCTTTTATAGTAATTTAATACCGGTTGAGTCTTTAAACTTTAAATCTTTTCTTTAATTAGTTTAATATCCGATCTAATTTTTAAAACATTGGCCAAAACATGAATGTTGAATTGAGTTGTTCATGTGACCCTCTTACGCCCCAAATATGAAGAATTACGATGGAGGTACTTAATGTTGTACTAAAGAGTTTAATCCAAATTTATATTTGTCAATATTCATTGTCTTTAATTGACTTTACCAACTTATTCAAATAAAAAAAGTAATATTTATTTTTGATACAAATAAATAAAAAGGGTATTTTAACTGTAATATTTATATTAAAATACAAGTTAGAACCTAAAGTTTTAGAGTATTATGTTCCAAAATTGTTCAAATTTAGCTTTAGATTAACAAAATTTTTGACAAAATTATATTTGTGTTTAAATGTCACATCAAGACTATTATAATATTTTTATTTTTTATTTTTATATAAATGTATAGTGACATATAGAACTTATATGACCTATATATTAACTCTAATTAATTTTTGATTAATTATAATAGATTTTAGTAAATTCTAATTAAAAATAACTCTAAGTTAATATTAATCATAAATAAATTTAATTAAACTTAATTAATTAGCATTCTCTTTTTTATCCCTTTTCCACCATCACTCTTTAACCATAATCTCAAAGCATTATTAACATCTGTTTATAACTGTGTTAAAAATGTCGCTCTTGGAAAGTCCTATTAAACATCAGTCATTCTAAGAAAAAGCTCCACCAAAATAGTTAAAAAACTTTTGATATGAACACCTCCAAACGCTCGGAAATAGAGCCTGATCGCGATGGCCATCTGGCCAACAAGATCCGTAAACATTTTAGGGAGGAGGAGCCTCCATCCTTGTGCTCTAAACCTAGCTATACTGCAACAGTTATGGGAGTTCCACCGGAATAGGTGGAGGTCGAGATTGAATGGCTTGAGGATGATCCTATTGAATTTGAGGGAAGAGATATCATAAAGGTGAAGGGGGACTCTGGCAATGGCCTGGAGCTATCCTCCGCTTTTAAATCTAGATTGGATAAATAGTGAGAAAGGGCAGTCGTTGTTAAACTCCTTGGTAGAAATATGGGTAGAAAATGCTTTCTTCCTACTTAAGAGCATTATGAAAGCCTTCTGGCCCTATAAAAGTGGTGGATTTAGACAACGATTATTTTTTGGCTAATTTTATTGACGAAGACGATTTCCTTCACGCTCTAACACAGGGTCCCTAGGTGATTCTAAGGCACATACTCGCAGTTCAACGTTGGCACCCCAAATTCCATCCTTCACAAGGTAAGGTGTCTAGGGTTGTTCTTTGGATTTGTTTCCCTGAATTACTTATTTCTCGGTACCATCCAATGATTCTTACGGCCCTTGGTAACCTTGTTGGCCATAATATTAAGATTGATGATACCACCAAGAATGCTGAGAGAGGCAAGTTTGCGAGAGTGGCGGTGGATGTTGATAACAGTGCTCCCCTTTGTTCTCGTGTAGAATTAGATGGAGAAGAGATTAAGGTTGCTTATGAGGGATTACCACAGATTTGTTATTCGTGTGGCATTGTGGGGCATAACTCGGTGACTTGTTAAGTATGGCTTAATGCTTAAAGAGAGAAGCAACAACCTGCTCCTGCCAACGAGCAAGGAGCGACGATGGCTGATAGGGATGCTCCGGTAGATAATGAGATTCCGATGAAGGATACGCCCAAAGAAGTTTACGAACCATGGATTCAAGTCTAACGACGCACACATTACCTGAAAGTAAGGGATCTTGATCAGAGAGATTCTCACATTAATGGGAATACAAATGGGGTGCGAGGATCTAGGTTTTTGATTTTGAATAATAGCAAGATCTTGGGCATCATTAACGATAGGACTCCAGCTGGGGGGATAAGGGCCAGACCACACGCACAGAAACTAGAATAGATTTAGGTAATCAATTGGAGGATGCTAGTCGGTCTTATCATAGACAGGCGTTTACTTCTAATAGGCCTAAAGCTAAATCCAATATTGCTAACAAAGGAAAATCGGGGGTTAGTTCGGGTTTGGACCAAGGGGAACATAGTGTGCCATAATCTACTCGAAAATTTATTTCTGAACCTACTGTGTGAGTGCAACCCATGTAACGTATCCAAGCAAAACATGCAGCAGTCAAAATTTATTCCCATAAAGAGATAGTGTGCGACAAGAACTCTTTTATGCTCCAGACTGAAGACGATATGGACTGTGGTGATCAGATGGCGTAGTTGGATGAGATAGTGGGGTCTACTCTAAAGGGGTGCATTGCTACTTATTCTTTACCTCCTTCAAAACCGCCAGACCCTAAAGAAGGGGAGGTATGGATGGATGCAGATCAAGGGGATCAAGGATCAGTTGAGGAAGTGATACCTTAGACTCTAGGATACAACACGGTAGGCGAGCATATAGATTCCAAGGGTAACACTCAGTGTTAAATGAGTACCCTTCCCACTGTTTTGCTCTCTTTTTTATGTCTATTTTTATTTTAAACTGTCAAGGGGCTAGAGGCGATGATTTTCAGCCCATTTTAAAGAATCATATTCGCATGTATAATCCATCTATGGTGGTGCTTGTCGAAACTAAATTAGTGGATCGCGAGCTAATGTAGTAAATAGAAATCTTGGGTTTGAATACTCCTTTTGTGTAGAGGCAAATGGTTTTGCAAGAAGGATTTGGATTTTGTGGAAATCAATTAGGAGGTTACAATATTGGTAGCTCATCGGCAATTCATTCATACCAATATTAGGTATGCTAGCTTGGACTTCCTTTTTACTGCCATGTACGCTAGTCCTTAATATTATCTCCAAAGGTACCTTTGGGAAGGACTGAAGCAAATAGCAAGACATACTTCAAAGGAATGGTTAGTAGGAGGAGATTTTAATGTAAAATTGGAGGTCTCTAATAAACGGGGAGACTCTAAAACAGCGCCCATTGTTAGCAAAGCATTTCAGGATTATGTTCATTCTTGTTGTCTGCATGATCTTGGTTATGTGGGACCAAAATTTACATGACGGCGGGGCACTGTCCAAGTGAGATTGGATAGGGCACTGTGCTCGTCTTCCTGGCTAGACTTCTTCCCTGAAACAACAAATTCTCACTTGCCATTTCTTGGATCAGATCATAGGCCTTTGCTTGTTAAATTTAATAGAGCAACAACGGAGTGTAGGAGTACCAGGAGCTTTCACTTTCAGTCTGCCTGGTTGGCTAATGTGACCTTCTCTAACTTTGTAGAAGAGCATTGGAATCGAGACCTGAATCATTTCTATGCATCTATGGCTAGCTTTGCTGAAAATTTACGGGACTGGAACATAACTGACTTTGGAAACATTTTCTCTCGTAAAAAATGACTTATGGTTCGATTGAGAGGTATCCAACAAGCGATAGATAGTAATGACTCTAATTCTCTTTTGGACTTGGAAGCGAAGCTCCGTGATAATCTTATCTAAGTCCTGTGTGAAGAGGAATTATTTTGGCACCAACAATCTCGTAGTATGTGGTTAACTCATGGAGACCGCAACACTAAATATTACCATATAGTGACTATGGCGCAGAGGAAGAGATTAAAGGTAAAGATGCTAAAGGATGATAGTGGCAACATAATCTCCGATCCTACGTTACTTCGTGACTTCGATAAGGATTACTTTCACAAGCTTTTCTTAGATGACCAAAGTATGATGATCTATTTTCCTCTGGCTGGAGCCTTTCCGAGGTTGATAGAACATGAGTTGGGTTCACTCTGCTCACCTATAGTATATGATGAAATTAAGAAAGCTATTTTCGAGATGGATGCCAATAAAGCTCTTGGTTTTGATAGATTCAATGCGTTATTCTTCCAAACACAGTGGAATTTATTGGCCCAGTCTGTGGTTCAATTTGTTCAGCAGGTGTTCAGGCGTGAACGATGGGAGTCGGAGCTAAATCACACTATCCTTATTTTGATCCCGAAGGTCCAATACCCAGAGTCCATCACGCAATTTCGACCGATTAGTCTTTGTTCTGTATTATACAAGACTATTACTAAGGCTATAGTAAATCGTCTGAAACCTGTCCTCAATTCTCTGGTAGCTCACAACGAGTGTAGTTTTGTTCCTGGCCGTTTAATTACAGATAACATTATTAGTGCTCAGGAGGTCATTCACATGATGAGGAAGAAAAAAGGGAAATCCAGAATTCTTGCAATCAAAGTAGATTTAGAGAAAGCCTCCGGTCGTCTCCGGTGGGACTTCATCCTGGATACTTGATCTTGGTTTGCTAACGGACTTGATTAGTTTGATTATGAAGTGTGTTACTTCAGTCTCAATGCAAGTTTGTTGGCATGGTGACCTCTCTGATTCTTTTACTCTGACTAGAGGAATCAGGCAAGGAGATCCTTTATCCCCCTATCTGTTTGTTCTGTGTATGGAGAGGTTGGGACATCTTATTTATTCTGACGTAGCACAAGGAACTTGGAAACCGATTAGGCTGAGTAGAGGAGGTCCTACTATCTCTCATCTTTTCTTTGCGGACGATCTCATTTTGTTTACTGAAACTTCTATGGATCAGGTGCATTTAATCTCCGGGATTCTAGATACATTTTATATGTCACCAGGACAGAAAGTCAGCAATGCCAAGTCTCAAGTCTACTTCTCAAAGAATATTCCTCGGCCTCAGGCACCCCAAGTAAGATTTTGGGTGCCATTAATTCATGAAAGATCGACGAGGCATACATATCAATACATCCTTGATAAAGCTCAACATAAACTAGCAGGTTGGGGTGCTCGCTTTCTTTCACTTGCAGGTAGGGTCACACTGATGCAATCTATTTTTGCTTCGTTACGTATCTATATAATGCAAACAGTACGATTACCAAGGCAGCTTTGTGATGATCTTGAGAAGATTATGTGTGATTTCATTTGGGGTTCTAAGAAGGGTCAAAGGAAGGTTAATCTTGTGAGTTGGGAGGAGGTGTGCAAACCAAAGCATTCTAGGGGCCTCAGTATTCGAAAAATTTGTGATGATGCTTTGCTCACTAAACTTGGATGGGGGTTGATCTCTGATCCTTCTACATTTTGGGTACAGATCCTTCGAGCAAAATACCACTTTGATACTTTGAATATTCCTGAGGTCTTGGAGAGTAGAGGAGCCTCTTCAGTTTAGAGAGGCATTGCTCACACCTGGAAATTTGTTCTTGCTGGTACCAATTGGAGTGTAGGTAATGGGAATTGTATCAGATTTTGGTTAGACAATTGGGTTGGCGATGGGGGACCCTTAGCTTTATTGGCTATTAATCCTATTCCAGACAGTATTTTGTATGCAAAGGTAAGAGAGTTCATGGACACAGATGGGTGTTGGCGCTGGGAGACGTTTCAGCACCTCCTTCCGTCGGCAATGTGCATGACAATTACAGGCATTATGGCTCCGAGACCTGAGTTTGCTGCCGATAGTGTGGTGTGGGCTCCAAATCAAAATGGATCCTTTTCAATAACATCTGCGTATGAGTTAATTGAAAATATTAGTGATGAAGGCCATAGTAGATTATGGTCTTTGATTTGGAAATGGCAAGGTCCGCAACATATCAGATCTTTTTTTTGGCTATTTGCTAAAGGTAAACTCTTGACTAATCAGCATCGTATTTATCGACATCTTTCTGATGATGACAGGTGTCACTACTGTAGCATTCCTGAATCTTGTTTGCATGCTATTAGAGATTGCCCTAGAGTGCGCCCATTTTGGACGCAATTTTCATTTGAAGTGGCCCTTTCGGATTTCTTTAGTTTTCACACTTTGGCGTGGTTGACCTCGAATCTCTATAATCACGTAGAGGTTAGTGGTTTAAGGTGGTCAATTATCTTTGGGGTTTCCTGCTGGTTCCTGTGACTTTGGTGAAATAAAAGTTTATTTGAGGATGATTTCTCCTAGCCAGTCACTAGCAAAACTATTGTTCTAGAGTAGACGGCTTGGGTTGTGAAAGCAAGTACGGTTACTTCACGAGCTGCTGTTGGTTATGGCGCTAGTAGCCTTAGACATATTGGATGGGCCAAACCGAGTGAAGGATGGATCATGTTGAACACGGATGGGACGAAGCAAATGTCAAGTCAGATTGCTTCTGCTGGTGGTCTCCTTTGCGATAGTTCTGGTGTTTGGTTGGGAGGGTTCGTCCATTATATTGGCTTTTGCTCGCCCCTGGATGCTGAGTTATGGAGTGTTTATTCGGGATTGAATCTGGCTTGGGATATGGGTTATCATCGAGTTGAGCTAGAAGTTGATTCCTTGGTCGTCATTATCATTCTTTCCTCAAGATCGCGGTCTTCCTATACTAATTCCTTGATAAAGGCTATTCATGTTTTCTTAACTAAATCCTGGACGGTTCGCATCCGACATGTGTTTCATGAAGGTAATCGTTGCGCTGATTGGTTAGCTTCTCATGTGGAGTCTTTTGGCTTCAGATTTACTTATTTGCAGTCTCCTCCTTTGGGATGTCTTGCTATCCTCTTTGAGGATATCTGTGGGGTTTAAACCCCAAGGCCCACTGTTTAGGCTTTGCTTTCATTCCTTTGTATATAAAAAAAGGTTGAATTCTTGAGTTGCTTTATTACAAAAGAGAGAATTTATACAACAGTGGAGATAATAGAAGAGCCTATAATTCAGGACCCAAAAAAATCTATACTAATTTGATACACAACTTATGTTAATACAAGAACATAATTGCAGTCTAATTACTAGCGTAATTGTAAGAATATTGAAGCTAATTATAAGCAGTACAGATGGCAATTTTGGTACAACAGATATAGTACCTTCAATAACCCCAATAAGGTTAGAGCGTGGAGATTTTGAATGCCTAATTTACTAAGAAGAAAATGAAAACGATCACGTCCCAAAGCTTTGGTAAATATATCTGGCAGTTGAAATTAAGAAGAAATATATTGAGCAGCATTGTGTCCAGATTGCATGTGTTCATGAATAAAATGGCGGTCGATTTCAACATGCTTAGGTCACTCACGAAAGACTAAACCGACAGCAGCGTGATAAAGCCGATTGATTGTCACAATGCAAAATCATAGATTGCGACCATGAAATAGTAAATCAATAAGCAAGGCTCGTAACCATACTAGTTAACTAGTATCAAACGTCATATACTAATATTTTGATTTAGCATAATAGCCGAAAATTGTTAATTGTTTATTGGACCTCTAAGAAATTGGAGTAACACCAATAAGATAAGGTAACCTATAACAGATCATCGCTTCAAAGGATAACTTGCCCAATTTGCATCATAATAAGCTTTAACACAAAATCACTGGCTAAAGAAAAAAAGAGGCCTTCACCATGAGAAGTCTTTAGGTAGTTTAGTACATGAAAAGCAGCATCCGGATATGGTTAATAATGTTGTTGCATAAATTAACTATGAACTGTATAAGTGATGTCAGGCTAAGTCATAGTAAGATAAATGAGACATCTAATTAAGCAACAAAATTGGTCTTGGATCTTTTAATGGTTCACCATAATTAGAGGACAGAAGATGATGTTGTGGAATAGGGAAGGTGATAAGTTTGCTACACAATATGTCAGCTTCATTCGAGATGTCAAATGTGTATTTTCGTTAGCAAAGCAATATTCCTCTAAGAGAACAAGCCAGTTTTAAGCCAAAAAAATACTCCAGATGGCTAAGATCCTTTATAAAGAAACATGCATTAAAAAATTCTTGAACTTTCATATGTACAAAATATCATTGCTAGTAATAACCACATCATCCACACAAATAAGAAAAGCAAGGAAAGGGATACCTTAAGTCAAAGTAAAAAACGAATGATCATGTTAAAAATGTATCAAGCTAAATTCTCATAACAAAGAAGAGAATTGTTCAAACCATTATCATGAAGCCTGCTTCAATTCATACAATGATTTATGTAGACATTATGCACATCTAATTGATGCAGTTAGACATTATGTAGAAGCCTATGCACATCTAATTATACTTCAATCCCCATGAAGGAAGGTATTATGCACATTAAATTGATGTGATTCTTAATTTTTAGCAGTCGCAATAGCTAATAAACACCAAACTCACTACAACAAAAAGGACATTTGACTACAAAAAAATCATAGCTAAAGGTCTCAAAATCGTCGCTAATGACTATTAGCAACTATTTATATTCGTCACCAAAAACATCGTTAAATTCTTGTAGCTGAAAACTCTATGCGATGTTTTTTTCTAATCGTCGCTAATAGTTTTTGCCTATACTTTATTTTCGTAGCAAGAAACTATTAGTAATGTTTTGAGAAATTGTCTCTACTTTTGGCTACACTTAGATTTTGGGGGTAAAAATTATTAGCTATGTTTTTGGAAACGTAGTCAAAACTTTTTAGCTACGTTTATAAAAATGTAACCAAATTTTTTTAGCTATGCTTTGTAAAATTTTTAATCTACATTTTAACAAAATATTATACCATGTTGAATTATAATTATTTGTTATATTTTTAATGCATATTATTATATATAATATTTTGATTTTTTGTGGTTAATCTATTATACAAAAAAGTTATACAAAAATAATTGATAATTTGAAGCATTATATATAAAAAAATAAAATATCATTAAATTTCAAGATTTTAATTACATCTTTAACAATACTTATATACAAAACAATAAATATACAGATTAGTTTATAAAATATAATACAAATCACTCAGTCCCATTATATCTTCTTCAAATATGTAATATAAGAAAAATATTAAATTTAAATTATGATAAAAACAGTAATTAAAAGAAAAGAGTATAAGAGTTGTAATTAATATCATTCATCTTCATCTTCACTGTTTTCATAATCCGAGTCAAGTAATTTTTTGAGGCATTTTTCAGCTTGGTCAAATTTTTTTCAATATTTTATAATTTAATCTTAAGTGTCTTGTTTTCCTCTTCAAGATGTTGAATGTATGATGATCTTGATAAGGATGAAATATTTGGCTTAGGGCCAAACCCAAGACTTTTGATATAAATGGGTTATGTACCAAGCACAAAATTGCAAATGTCTTTTACATTTACCTCATTCTCCTCAGACGTTGATTTTTGCAACAATTCTTGCATCTTATTCTAAAATTAAAAAAACAAAACCAATATTCAATTCAAATATTATTAGTTATTTAAACAAATTTTTATACTTACATAGTTATTTTGTGCTTCTTTTGACATCCACTTATGACTTTCCTTATAGTGAGTAAGTTTGTACAGTGTAATTCTATCACACTCTTGTCTATGTAGTTCCTTCT
>JANZXP010000006.1:8618393-8648472 GCA_027576715.1 Erythroxylum flavicans
TATACATGCATATATAAAAGAATACCTCATAATATATAAATAATAAGTCAGAATGTCAGTACAAAAGTCACATATGAACATTAGCCTAGGGCACACTACTAGTAAGATCAACTAACATTCACTTACACTCATTGCTTGACATAAATGAATCAAACTTCTTATACTGCTTCCTTGATGCCTATTTAAGCTTATAAAGAATCTTCTTTAACTTACATATAATGTCCTTTTTCCTTTTAACTTTAGATCCTTCTGACTGCTATATGTAAGAAAGCAATCTTCACATCAAATTTTAGGTAAGAAGAAATTTTGTTAATTACATATACTATGGTTTGGGATGCCTTAACCTGAAAGGACTTTGTTAATTTTGACATTCGGAGCATATACCAAACCTTTGATGCAATGGTTATATTCATCCTCTTGATAACACCATTACGTTATGGGGTACCAGGTTCCGTCTTCTTATGTCATATGATATGTCTTACATAATAATCCTCAATCTTGTTAAAGTTGTACTCACCTCCATTGTCAGTTTAGAAACATTTCAGATTTCATTCCATCTCATTTTCCACCATGACATGAAATTTTCAAAAGGTCTCATACACCTGGTTTTTTTCTTTTGCATTATAAAGACCCAAGTTTTACATGTAGCATAATTAATAAATGTAGCAAAATACTTATTACCTCCTAAAGACTCCACCTCTATGGGACCACGCATGTTAGAGTGCACTAACTCTAACTTTGTCTTCCTTCTAATAGATCTTTTATGAAATGAAACTATATATTGCTTTCTAGCCACACAATAATCATAAGGATTAAGAAAAATGTAGTTTTAGTAGGGATAAGTGATTTTCTAGCTAGCAATTTGATTCATTTCTCACTAAAACGTTCCAATCTCCAGTGCCATAAATCCCCTGAAGTGTTTTCTTGAATGACATGTAATTCTCTAGCACACACCTTCAAGTATATCTTATATAAAGTGATTTTCTATCATACACCTTCAAATATGTCACTAATGCTGATGATGCTGGTAGAGCTCTAATTGCCCATCTTTAAACTTCCAAAATTGCCACTCAGTAGTTAATTAATTACTCCCTCTTTGGAAAACAATAGTAGGATGCCTCTATATCGCAAGCCACTCTAAATTTGAGTGAATAATATGTAAACCCTCACTGGTCATATAAATCAATGGCATTTCATCATTTGTACTTAATGTTATTGCTGCGGTGTTATTGTCATCTCCATCCTTTTGGTTGTCTTGCTTCTTTTAGTCTCTCTTCCACTTGTAACATAACTTCTTTATATAACTAAGTTTGGTGCAGCAATGATATGTTTTGATCTCTTTGTCATCTCTCAACTTTAATATGTTATTTGACTTGCCTTGCTATTTAGGACCTTTACTCTTACTTTTTAAATTGTTTTCTAAAATAAGAGCATGTAAGTTGTCAACACTGATCTCCTTCCTCTTAATTTCTTTATTGAACATGCTCTGTTTGATCACATCCAAAGAAAGCACAATATCTGGAATAGAGTTACTGATATTTACAAACAAAGTTTCCTAACTATTTGGCAAAGAACTTAATAGAAAAAAAGCTTATAATTCATCATAGTGGATGAGCTTCATCGTACTTAACTTGTTGATGATATCCTGTTGTTGACATGCTTTGACACTAATTTCTCAACCTTCAACTTCAGATTCATAAGCCTTTTAATTAAGGAGGCCTTGTTGTGAGCGATCTTCCTCTTATAAAAATCCTCTAACTTCTTTCATAACTCAAAAGGATCTATCTCATATGATATATGGTTGAATATACTAATATCAATAAATTGTCTAATAGTTCCTAAGACTTTTCACTTTTTCTTCTCCCACTCTCTATTTGTCTTTTTCTCTAGCTTTATCAATGCCAATTTTGGCCCAGGTTGATGGGGCCATGAGCAAATCACGGGTAAAAATTATTCTGCCTAACTGGGCTATGGGCTAAGGATAGATTGAGCATGGGTAGCCCTGCCCGACCTATGGTCTAACCGGAATGATAAAAACTACGTCATTTTTTTATTTTTATTAAAACAAATATATTAAGGTAGCATAGCCAGCCATTGACATCACTACTAGCTTATACGAGACATCATCTTTTATACTTTTTCTATATCAATTGGATCATAGAGATCCTTGTAATACAAGAGATCTTCCTTTATAGGTCTCTAAATTAAGTAGTTGGTCAGTGTCAACTTCATCCCAGAGTTGTTGTCACTTCCCATACTTTAGGCTTTGAGACCAGTTATTTTAGCTCTGAATAATAACGCTTACAAGATCTTTAAGATCACTAAACTAATAACAATCGACTTATATAACAAAGATAACTGAAACATAACGAATAAATGGTTTTAATGTAGAAAACCCTCTAGTGTAGAGGTAAAAACTATAAGAAAACTAACAATAACATCTACTAACTCAAATAGTCGGACATAAATAATAAAGGTTTTGAGCTCTCTCACTCAAGAACACTTCACAAGACAACTATAGTTAATCTAGCTATTTTAGCTTTCTCTAAAGCTATCCGAAAAAACTTTTAAAATTGCATAAAAGTTTGACATATATAGGGCAATACTACTCCCAACTAATTTTAGATATCAAACTTCAATAAAATTGTAGTTGATGAATGCTATTTGGACTTTAAAACACTTATTTTATTGATTATTTCTATATAATGGAATTTAAATCTCTCAAAATTATCTTTAAATATCAAAAGGATAAGATTTTATACCACATACCGTCCGCCATATGATTGTGTACAGTGACTGTATCTAACCTTTAAGCTTCAAAACGTGACGCCGTATAGATACACAATTAGCAGACATGGTCGTGTCCTCCTCTTACATGACCCTGTTTAACTCCATACGGGTGTTTCTAATATTGAAGCATCACCTTTCAAATTACATATGTTTACAGAAGCTTACACAATCATGACAAGGCCTTGTTTTCCATTGACATGGGCATGTGTCTCTCAAACATAAGAATGTACTCCAAAAAGAGCTTCCAATCTCCAAATTTTGCCTTAAATTACCCTGAACTTTGTTCCTTTCAATCCACCAAGATAGCTAAAACCTATGAAGTCTAGATTTAGTGGTATTATATAAACGAACATTTATAAAATGGGGTTGGACCTGTAATATATGAAAAATAAATTTTTACAAAATTCTTAAAAGGATCACATATCACCTAATTGCCCAACAAGGTTAACTTCAAATCTAGTGTTTTAACACTGATTTTGACAAGTAAAGACATTACCATTGAAGGATTTTGTTAGAAATTCACAAGTGAAGTAATCATTTATCTTAAAGAGAAATAAGGATCAAGTCAATTATATACAAAGCTAGGACTCATAACCTATTGTTTTAATGTTTTGGGTTGAGATATGATGTCCTAATTATAGATGGGCTTACTTGAACCTAGTCAAATTTCAAGCCCTCACAAAACTTGTTAGGTTTTGCATGAGCTAATATTGGGCATTTTTAATTGTTTTAATAAAATTTTTAAAGAAAATTGATGTATAAAAAGTTTAAAGGGACTGCAATTAATATAATTAAAATAGCCCAAATTATAAAGTAGATAAAATTTAGAATATTTTAGTATAAAGATCTATTATATTTGTAATAACCATAAAAGGTAGTTAACTCCCTTCTTTATTTAGAACAAACAAATTAAAAAGAAGTCTCTAATTCATTAAGAGTTAGCAAATAAGGAAATGAGTAGAAAGCTTTAGTCTCTAATCTATTAAATTCCTCAACAAAATCAATAATATATAAAAAATATGTTAAATTGTATTACTCTTTACTTTTTATATTAACTATAATGAAAATGAACATGGACATTACATTAGAGTTTGACTATAAAATCCAAAATAAAGTTTTAATAAAAGTTCAAGTTGATGATATGACTATATACATGACTAAATTTTTAGGTTGGAGCTTTGACAAACCATTTTGGAAATGGGTACTTAGGTTATATCTAGAAGGTATTTGTTGATAGGATCTCTTGTGATGCAGTGTATGTCAATGAAAGAAAGTGTTAGTAATAATTTTTCTTTTATCTCTTCAATTTTTTCACTTATTTATTATGGTTAATTGTTGATGTTCTTTTAAATTTTTTATTAATGGAGATGTTTCAACTTCCACTTTTAATTTTAACATTATTTCACTTTTACTTATATAAGTAGTAAAACATGTTTGAATAATATGGAATGGTAAAAAACAATTTCTTAGTATGTAACATTTGTCTTGTCCTTATATATTCTATTTTAGTTATCAGTGATATCAGAGTTTGAAAATGGATTTTATAAGTCTTATAAAGCTAGTTATTTCACATTTTGATGGTCAACGTGATTATTGGAGCATATTAATAGATAATTCTTAAGATCCAAAAAGTATTAATAAGTTGTTGAAGCAGGTGTAGTAGCACCTACAACTGTGGGGCATTCACAAATGCATAAAAAATTGAGTTGGTAGGACTAAAGTTGAAAGACTTATAGGAAAAGAATTACTTTTTGAAGCAATTAATGAATCTATCATGAAACTATTCTTAGTAACGAAACTTCCAAGGATATTTGAAATTCAATGACGAAAAAATATCAATGGTCTTCTATAGTAAAGTATGCACAACTTTAACTAGCTACTTTACAAGGACTATAAGGATAGTTGCCAAAATGTGATTCCTTATTGAGATGATGTAGGATATTGCCGTTTTTGAGAAGATATTGCATTCTTTGACACCAAAATTGAATATATTGTCTACTTGACAAAAAAGCTCAAAGGAATTAATGTATGTTCTCTTTATGAACACTAGAGTTTTTTGTTAGTCCACAAACAAAAGATGAATAAGAGATCAAATACATGTGAGCAACCTTTAAAGGCTTCTATACTACTCATTCCTCAAACTCTAGAGGAAGAGCTAGAGGTAGAGGAAGGAGTGGTTGAGGACATATAGATGATAGTAGGCATCTCAAATCTAATAAACAATTTGAAAAGTCCAAAATTTGGTGCTTTAAATGTCATAAATTTAGTAACTATAGTTTTGAATGATGTCCTAAGTTTTTTATGAAGAAAGAAATTATAGAGAAATTAAATTTTATAGAAAAGAAAGAAACAAATTTCACAAAGAGAAGGAAGTAGAAACCTTGTTGATGATGGTCCAAGTCTATAAAGAACATAATCAAATGTGTGGTATTACATATTGCAACAAACATATGTGTGGAAATAAGTCTTTTCTCTTAGTTAAATAAAGAATTTATTTCTATTATAAGTTTTGGAGATTGTTTTACTGTGGATATAATTGGACAGAGTGATATTGATATAAAAACAAAGAATGATTATGTAGAAATAATTTTTAATGTCTTAAATGCTATTTAATTGAAAAACAGTTTATTAAGTGTTCATCAATTACTAGTAAAGGGGTATATAAGAATTTTAATAAAGTGCTTATAAGATGTACAATATTTTGAGAGGAGTTATTTTTGTTATCCAAATAAGTTCAAATAGATTGTTTCCTTTAAAAATCGATAGGGCTTAACCTTACTTGCTGGATGACGTGAAAGACCCTTTATGGCTTTGACATTTCTGCTTTAAACATTTGAAATTAAATTTGATGGATTAAAAACTCTACAATAGAAAAATATAATGATTGATCTTCCTTAAATTGTTATTCCTTCACATATTATGGAGAATGTGTTGTTAACAAATAATACCAAAAAAAGAAAATGTATTTTAAAGCTCATTCATTTAAACATATATGGTCTAATAAGACCGTTACTATCATTAATGATTATACTCAAAAAACTTGCATTTAATTTTACAGAACAAATAAGCTTTTGGAGCATTTAAAAGCTTCAAGGCACGTGTTGAGAATGAAAAGGAGAAAATTATTAAGATTCTGTGTGCACATTATAGTGAAGGATATTCCTCAAAAGAGTTTGAATTTTTTTAAAACACATGGTATTTGAAGAAAGCGCACAACTTCTTATACACCACATCAAAATGGTGTATTAGAGAGGAAATTAAGACTATTCTCATCATAATGAAAAGCTTGTTAGGAAGGGGAAGAACTTCAAAGAACTTTGGCTTGAAGCAATAAATTGAAGCAACCATATATTAAGTAGAATTCTTACCTTCACTATTCAAAACATGATCTTATAAGAGGCTTAAAGTAGGTAAAAATCATAGGTAGATTATTTGATAATAAGGGCGAGAAGTGTGTCTGTATCAATGTAAGTAAAGCATTTAAAGCATATAATTTGTTTAATCCACCGATGAAGAAGATTATGATTAGCAAAAATGTTGATTTTTTATATGGAAAGCAATTAGAATCAGAATAAGTAGCAACTTGTACCATTCATCCTGCATATAAAAGTAAAAGAAAAAGATAGCAACCCCTACACTAACAGATTCCAGCTACCATAACACTTGAAAATTCGTCAAATACTTTATAAAACAATACCAAATAACATTAATGCAAAAGTTGAATCTCACCTTCATTTTGTTCATAAGAGGCCATCATAGGTGAAAGACCGTAAAGTAATCGATATTGTTCACATGAAAGACCTAATCACTAACTTTACTTTATTCTAAAAAATTGACCCTATAACTTTTGAAAGTGCTATAAAAGAATCAAATGGAGGAAGGTAATGGAGGAATAAATTAAAGCCATTAAAAGAAATGAAACTTAAGAGTAAGGGTGGCAATTAAGCCCAAGCTGAGTCAGGCCTAAACCAGTCTGGTCCAAAATCAACAGGCTTGACTAATTTAACTGAGCTTCAAGTTGGGCTTAACCTTTTTTTTTGAAAATTTCAAACCCAAGCTCCAAAAATTCTACAAAAATGACATTGTTTTAAGTAAAATGATAATTTTATTTTAAATTTTTTAAAAGATAAAAAATCATGTCGGATTGACCTTAGGGCTACCCAGGCCCGATTAGGTTTGAACATGTGTCCTGGGCCAAATTGACCTTTAAGTTGGGCCTAATCAAGGTAAATTTCGTGAATATCGAACATCTTACATTTGTGAGAAGCATTCAAAAACAATGATGCATTCAATGAGGCCAAGGAACAAGAACTGTCATATTAAGTTCCTATCCTATGAAAATCAAAGGCATAAGGGTTATTTATTTAGATGCATGTTACACAAACTACTGTAGAGAAGCACTAAAGAATTGGGAATAAAAGATTTCGAGGCTGATGAAAATTCTAAGTTAATGACTAAAAAATGTGAACGAATAATTTATTATCTCATAAGCTTTAAAAGTGAAAACTCAGATTGTAATATCTTAATTTTTAGGTCTAAAATGGGACTCTGTATATAAATTTTAGCGAGTCGCAATTGTTTATATGTATGTAGCTATCTAGGCATTAACTAAAACAAAGCTTACTCATCCATATGCCATATCAATGTAGAAAACCACAGACAAAGAGGAGAGTGGGCCTGTAAAGAGAGTGCTACTTGCGCCTGCGAGGAAGTGAGGGTGATGAGAGAAGAGAAAAGGAATTGCTGAGGTGAGGTTTTATTATATTTGAAAGGATGCCATAGCATTTTAAGTGAGAATAATATAAAAAAACAAGTAGAAGTTAAAGTTTTAAGTCAAATCAGATCATTGAGAATGAGTTTAAATTTTGAATTAAAAAAGGGATCAAATCTGGCTTAAAATTCAGTCAAGTAAGTTGATTTGAAGTCAGCTAGATCAAATCTGAAATAAATTGTAATTCCTAACTTTCACAAGTTTACAATATTTTAAATAAGAGTTTAACATTAAAAAGTTAATGAATGAAATAGTGGTCAATAAATACTTTTTGATAATTAAAATAAAATATATAAAAAAGAGAAAAAGTTACATACAAAAATAAATAAATATTCAATCTGATTTATTAAAAATTAAAAATTTTACTCTATAGTACTCAGAAACTTTTATTATTTATGTAGATAGTAGTATAATAGTGTTAATATTAAAAATAAGAGCTAAAATAATATCTCTTTTAGTAAAAAAGTCAAAATAATATCAGTAATTAACCTTATCAATAAAAAAACTGAAAAGATAAAGACAAATTATTATCAACAATTTCTGTCTTAAATTAAAGATTATCAAACGTTAGTTTATTCGCGAAAAAATTTAATCATTATTCTCCAATTTACACACTCCTTTAACTTTCTCAAGTTTTAGGAGGAAAAAGATATGAAAGATTTAGTACATAGATCAGTTACTTACTTATGTCTTGCTATACTTTAAATAAATTGTTCCATTGTTACCATGATCTCTTAAAAAAAGTATTTCAGATTAATATACTTCCTTCTTTTATATAATATAAGATTTATGGAGAGTTTTGATATTTGAATTATTATCAAACAAAAAATTATATTAGCTATCACTTATTTAAAATGTAATTCTTTGAGAATGTTCTCACTTAGAGAGCATGATAAGCACAATTGTTGCAACAACAAATTCAACTTATTTAATTAATAAAATGGCAACTAGTTATTTCTTAGAGGACCATAAAACAACCCTTGTGCCTATCATAAAAATACAATTCGAATTGATCTTTTTAATCTCTTGCAAAATCATTAATAGTGAATCCAAATAAGTATGACCTTTTACCCTCCTCATATAGCAACTCAAAATCTTTAGTTCCTTGTAAGTAATAAGGGATTTTCTTCGCAACTAATAAATGCATTTATGTTAAATTCTACATATATCTACTTGTGAGTAGGAATGAAAATAGGTTGAATTGGACTCAAGGTTTTTATGGTCAGAGCCTGATTAAGCTTGAGAGGTTTACCTAAGTTTGAGCAAATTGAACTTCAAATTGCCTAAAGTTTGATTAGGCCTAAGAAAGATTCAGGTATTTTTAATGACCCGCCTAAGGTTCAATTTTTCTAAGCAAAAAGAGTTGGGCCTCTGGTAGGCTTAAGGCTGGATTATAAAAAAAACAATGTTTTATACTTTTAATTTTTAAAAAAATTGGCAGGACCGACCCATGGGCTGTCCCATTGCCATCCCTATTAATTGGGTCAAGTTAGGCTAAAAAACTTATCCTTTTTAAAGAAATATTAAATAGTCTAAAGCCCACTTAAGTCAATTAAAACCTAAATATCCAATCCATTTAAAAAATATTAAAACTTTTAAAGCTCAATTAAGGCAAATCAATCCTAAAAGTCCAACCCTTTAAAAGATTTATGAGTAAGGCAAAGACCTAAATCCTTTATTTATAGAATCACCTTCCTTTTCCATGTCTTTTCATTTTCAATATGGGAATTGAGAACCATAAAGCAATATGGAAATTAGGAGCCAACCTTGATTCTCAATTCTCATATTGAAAGCATAAAGATAAGAAAGAGGAAGGCATTTATAAATAAAGCATTTGAGCCTTTGTCTCTCACAAAATTTTCATAGGATTAGGTTTTTGACTTAACTTTACCTTATTGGATTGGACTCCTTGTCTTAAATGTCTTTGTTTTTTAAAAATGATGTAATTTTGTTTAAAAATAAAATGAATCATTTTAAATATATTTAGGTTTGAACTTTGGTTTAGGTAGGGCTGTGGAGCCTAAGCCCAACTTGAAATCTAAAAATTTTTATAAGTAAAAATTTGAACCATTTCAAAGTCCTATTAACTTGGTTCGAGTCTATTGACTTCAAATCAGGCCAGAGCTATTTTTCCATCCCTACTTTCAAGGCTTATAGAATGTATTATATCTCTCTTTATGACAGTTAAATACATCAGACTATTACAATTTATGTATAAATTATATTATTCACCTTCTTTTCTTCATGATCTTTGTTAAGCTTTAAGTCAAACTCAGTTGGAGTGTTCATCCAATTATAATCCTTCAACTGAAATTTGTCTAAAATTTCATATTATACTTCTTTTGACACATAAAGATTCCACCATTGGACTTGACTACTTCTATAATAAGAAAGTAATGTATCATACATAGATATGACATCTCAAATTCAACCATCATAGAATTCTTTAATCATTCAAACATGACACTATCACTTTGAATAAATATAAGATCATCAACATATATGCAAACAATGAGAATCTTTCCTCCATATTTAAATTTAACAAAAAGTGTATGCTTATACTGACATTTTTAGAAACCTTCTTTTAATAAATAAGCTTTATACGACTATACCAAGTTTGTGAGATTTGTTTTAATCTATAAAGAACTTTTATAATATGTATACTTTATGCCCATCCCTAATCTTAAAATAACAAATTTTTTAATTAACAAATACCTATTCCTCTAAGTTTCCATTAAAAAGGGTATTTTTGACATCTAATTGAAAGATAGACTATGAATTTTATACTACTAATAACTATCATCGACCTAATCATATCATATCTTACAACTAAAGAAAAAACTTCTTTATAGTCTACTTTATATTCTTGCTTATAGCCTTTAGTTACTAACTGTGCTCTTATAATTGTCAACTTCACTATATTTTTCTTAGTTTTGCTTTAAATACCTAGTTTACACATATGGTTTTATGTCCTTTTGAAAGATCACACAACTTTTAAGTGGGTTTGGCAATGGGCCTTATTATGTCGAACCTACCCAGGCTCGAAAATTTTTGCTCAATCCTAGACTTCATCTTATCAGGCTCTTCCATGAATCCCCTCTATTAATTATATTATTTTTTCTACTCGCGAACTCCAAATCCAATTGGACAATATGATGGGTTTAGTACCTGCTCAAATTTTTGGATCGAGCTAATGACATTCCCAGTGAAAGTAGATATTTACAAATAATAACGTTAATATTTATTAGTTTAACTAATTTCCCTTTATAAATTCGGATAATCGTTTATTTAAATATGCAAGTTAAGGATTTCTATCCATCTTTCGGTAGCTTTGTACAAAAAGAATATGGTTTTGACAATTTGAACTTCTACTTTTGATAAATTTTTTAATATAAATCATATATTTAAAGTAAGTCATTGTACAAACTTAAATTAAAATCTTTTAGAGTTTCAAAATCCTAAGAATGAATAAATTCAAGCATTTATTACTTAGATGATTTGTGTGGCTCAAACTCAAGATGTAATAGAAGGTTTGTGTTACAAGGTTGAAATTGAGGTTAGCAAACTCTTACATAAATGCCCTGTAATGGGACCAATTCTGCACAATTGATCTAACCAAAAACACTCCTTTAAGAAGTAACGAAAGTAACATTACTATGGGTTGTATGGAAAAATGAATTAATTCCCCACTATATAGAAATAAAAAGCAATGCCAAAAATGTTGTTATTGTGGACAACGTTGTATGAAAACACCAAAAGAGAGAAGAAATAACGTTAATCATGTTATTAGATAAAATTAATAGGATATTGCAGAATTTTTGAAGTGAAATACGTAACATAACATCACAATGGTCTGGAGGGATTACATATATAGATTTCCCAACAGACTTCAACGATAAAATGATAAGGTCGCCATCAGGTGGGACAGTTACAACCAATGAAACAATTTGTATATTAACTATCTAAGTAATAAAACGACACACCCATATCACATTAAACCACACCAAGTAAGACACAAAGTTTAGATGTCCTTCACACTATGCCTTGCTTCATGTAACCAACCATGTCATGCCACATCACTAAGGTAAGGAGCTATGTAACCAACGCCCATTCAACGTACAAAGGATGTTCACCAACATAGCTTCACTTCCCATCTTATATTAATTTTTTACAGCAGTAATAATATATGTTTTGATGATTACATAGCACTAAATGAACAAAGGGAACAAAGGGACCTTACAAACCTCCCCCAGCAAAAGAAGTCGACGTCTTCGTTGGAAAAATTTAATCACATCTTCAAATTGCCATAAAGAAGTGTTCTTTCCTATGTTGCATCAGTTGCATCTTTGCCCTTCCATTTCATAAGAAATTCAGTTTGTCAATTTTTCTTGTGTTGTCCTAATCGTCGACGATCAAGAATCCTTTCGACTTCATTGTTATATTATACCTACACATTTGGAGGTGCACACCTCTGTTTGTTCCTATCTGGTTCCTCATCATCATGATAAAACCTACGCAAGTAACTCACATATAACGTAGGATGAACTTTTAGGCGTTCGGTAAATTAAGTCGATAATCTACCTTACCAACTTTTTTTATAACCTCGAATGGACCATCATATTTCAGAATTAGGCCTTTATAAGCTGACTTTCGGCTGATTTTATTCCATATTTGAGGTGTTAATTTCAGCAACATCTTGTCGCACATAACAAAGTCTACTGAACATCTATGCTTTTTAGAATACTTCTCCATCCTCTGAATAGCTTTCTGAAGACTATCTTTTGCTTCATCCAAGAGTTCCTGCCGATCCCTTTTAAAATTATAAACAGCAGGACAGTTACCTCTAAGCTACTGCTTGGCAATCTCCAAAGGAGTTAGAGGCTGATGTCCTAAGATCACTTCAAATGGGCTTTTCCCCCATTGCAGAAGATCGATGAAGATTGTAAGTGAATTGTGCCTTGTCCAAAAGATTGTGCCAATTTTTCTGATGCACTTATATAGTGTCGTAAATAATCCTCCAATAGTGCATTTATCCTCTCCGTCTGTCCATTGGTTTGAGGATGATTAGCAGTAGAAAATTTAAATTCAGCCCCCATCATATTGAATCAGACTGTCCAAGATTGACTCGTAAATTATAGATCTCTATCGCTCACCACATCTACTAAAACACCAAAGTATTTAACAACATTTAAGTAAAACATATTAGCAGCTATTTCTGTTGCACACGAGGATGGTGTAACCATAAAAACAATATACTTAGAGAACTGATCAACTAGAACCAACACTGAAACTTTGCCATCTACTTTTGAAAATCCCACAACAAAATCCATAGATACCGACATCCATGGTTTCTCCGAAATGGGGAGTGGCTGGACTAGTCTTGCCTGCTTTAGCCTCTCCAGTTTATCTTGTTGACACACTAAACAAGTTTTGCAGTAAGTCTCAATGTCCTACTTCCTCAGTGGCCAAACATAAGATCTGGAGAAAAGAACTCTCTACCAAGATTTCCTGCCCATAAAGAATCATGTGACTCCTTCAACAATTCCCTCTGCAATCCACTGATACTAGGCACATATAATTTGCCTCCTTTTGCCATAAGAAACCCACCATCGAGCCAATATCGTTTAGTGATTCCTTCCTACACTTCTCGGACCAATCGACAGTACGCTACATTAAGCTTTCCATCTTGTCAAATTCTATCCATAAAGTTGGACTCAACTCTAGACAAATTATAAAGTGCATCCACAATTGCCTTCCGATTAAGTGCATATGCCACCTGATTGCTTCGTCCAGGTTTGTGTTCCCAAACAAAGTCGTATTTTGCTAAGAAGTTCTGCCATCTCACTTACTTTATCGATAACTTTTCCTCCACTTTAAAGAAAGTATTCACCACATTATTTGTTCTCACAATGAACTACTGTTACCATTTCCTTCTTGTGTGCCGAATATTTCTGTTCTGTTTCATTCAATTTCCTACTTTCAAAAGCCACAAGATGTCCACCTTAAACTAACACACCCGCCAACTACTTTATCAGATGCATCAGTGTAGACTTCAAAGCAAAGCTCAAAGTTAGGTAGCTGAAAAATTGACTCTAAAGCTATGGCCTGTTTTAGCTTCTCAAAAGCATCCACATAATGATTTGAACATTCCTACTTCTTCCCTTTCTTGAGCAGATCCGTGAGTGGTGTCACCTTCTTTGAGTACACTTCAATGAATCGACAATAATAATTTGTTAAACTAAGGAAAGAACGTAACTCTTGTACCTTATTTAGTGCTGGCCAATCCATAATTGCTTGCACCATACTTGAGTCCATCCTCACCTACTGGTTGCTTATCAAATGGCTGAGGAACTTGATTTAAGCCTTAGCAAATTCACATTTCTCCATTTTGACGTACAACCTATGTTCTCTCAAGCAATCCAACACCTATCGTAAATAAGAAACATGTTCTACTAAGCTACTCCTATATACAACGATATCATCCAAAGATACCAGAACAAAATTGTCCAAGAAATCATATAATAAACCATTCACTAAATTGTAGAATGTCGCAGGAGCATTTGTTAAATTGAAAGGCATAATTAGAAACTCATAAGGCCTATACCTTGTTACACAAGGTGGTTGTCTGCTCATCACCTTCTGTAATTCTAACCTATTAATAACCAGATCGTAAATAAAATTTGGAAAACGCAGATGCATTGCTTAATCTGTCCATTAAGTCTTACACCAACGAAATTGGGTACTTGTTCTTTATCATGACTTTATTTAACGCCCGATAATCCACACACATCTGTACGGAGCTATCCACTTTCTTTTGGAATAAAACTGGAGCTCCGTAAGGCACCTTAGGGGGCTGAATGTATCCTACCACTAGAAGTTCTCCCAAATATTTCCATAATTCTTTCAACTCCATAGGTGACGTTCTGTAGGGAACTTGGGCAGGAGGTTTCAGCCCTAGTTTTAACTCAATACGATGGTCTATAGCTCTTCTCGATGGTAGTTCTTTTGGTAATTCAAAAGGCATTACATCTTTGTAAGACTCCAATAATTCTGCTACTACACTTGGAACTTCCATGGACAACCCTTCTTTTACTTCAATCAATGTTACAATAAATGTTTCCTCACTATGTTTCAGTCCTTTTTCCACAACCATAGCCAAAATAAAAGAAGATTTTTGTTTGTCTTTGTTTTGCACACCAATTTGTCCACACTTAAAAAATCGAGGGTCTTGCTCTCCCATAAACATTATTCCACTCAAATGTGGATATACCACAACCTTTTCTGTCGTAGGAAGTCAATTCTGTGAATCACATTGAAATTTTCCAAAGGGATTACCATCATATTGCATTTTCTAGCCCAACCATTTATCGATAAAGACACATTATATGTCATTCCAACTGCATCTCTAGCTTTGGAATTCACATTTTTAAGCCTATTAGAACTTCAGCTAACCTTTAGTCCGAATTTAGCAGCCATTTGATCCATAATAAAAGTGTACGTAACACCTGTATCAGCCATCGTAGCTACAAACAGGCCATTAGTTTACACCTGCAAATGCATTAATGAACCATGTGTACTACCTTTCTCTTCTGTTAAAGTGTTTAGAAATTATAGAGGATTAACGATGGTTGTGACTTCTCCTTCTGGTTCCTCTTTAGTCACCGTAACATTAAGCTTTTCTCGCTTTGGACACTCCCTCGCATAGTGAGGACCACCCAGAAATAACAACTAGAAGATTTATGTTTATGGCTACTCGTAGAAGCACCACTAATGTTCCTACTCACTCTGGCCTTCCTTTTATCAATTTGTTTAGATTTAAAGTCACCACACGACTTTTAATGTCCCCACTATTTCTTCTCCTTCTAGTTGGTTTTATCTTTGTGTTGAGACAATTTGGAGGTTCCCTCTGTTTCCTTATCTTTGTTTGGACGCAAAATGATCAGCCTATCTGTAGCTGCAATTGCACTAGGCAGATCTTGTACTCCCTATCATCGTAGTTCAATTAGTGTCACGTTTGGAGTCCCAATAGAAAATTAAATAGTTTCCTCCATATATCAGATGTCCAACATCAATGAACTAAAGTTTTTAACATAATTTTGGATAGGTCCGTCTTATTTCAGTTTTTGCAAGTTTTACCGTGCCATCTAAGAGGTATTGCAAGGCAGACTTTGTTCTTTCAGTTCATGTATGAATGCCTCACATGTATCAATTCTCAAAGGTCTAACATTCAGATCACCATCAATTCTCCCACACCATCATAATTTGGCTTCTCCAACTAGATACATGCTCGTTAATCGAACTTTATTGCAATCTAGTACTCTGACAGCTTCAAAGTATTGCTGCATATTCCAAAAGAAAATTTCTAAAACTTTAGCATTCCTCACTCCATTGAAATGCTTCGAATCCTGGACTTCTAACCTTGTCTATGTGCCACCACCATCCATGGCACCATGGTTCTTAATGAGAGCCAAAGCATCCTTTAACACTCCCATCCTTCTATTTGCTTCTACTGAAATGGTATCCATTCGGTAATGGAATGTTTGAATCGGTTCCTCCAATTGATCCAATCAAGCCAACAAATTATCTCTCATCTTCTGGAATGGCTCCGATGCCATGTTACAACCTATCCAAACTTTCTCCAATGGCTTCAAAGTTCTAATTTTCTACCATTGTCATAAACGTTGTCTGCCAAGTGAGGAAGATATCCCAGAAATCTCCAAAATTGGCCTTGATACTAGCTTGTTATAGGATGAATTTGAGGTTAGCAAACTCTCATGTAAATGCCTTATAATGCGACCAATTTTATATAAATGATCCAGCTAAAAACATTCCTTTAAGAAGTAACGAAAGTAACATTACTATAGGTTGTATGCAAGAATGAATTAATTCCCTAATATATAGACACAGAAAACAACACCTGAAATGTTGTTACTGTGGATAACATTGTATGAAAATACCAAAAGAGAGAAGAAATAATGTTAATCACGTTATTAGATAAAACCAACGGGATATTGCAGAATTTCTGAAGTGAAATATATAACATAACATCACAATTGCTTGGACATATTACATATATAGATTTCCCAACAGACTTTAACGTTAAAATGATAAGGTCCCCAACAATTGGATAGTTACAACTAATGAGATAGTTTGTATATTAATTGGACAGTTACAACTAATGAGATAGTTTGTATATTAACTGTCTAAGTAATAAAAGGACACACCCATATAACATTCGACCATACCAAGTTAGACACAAAGTCCTGGTGTCCTTCACACTATGCCTTACTTCATGCAACCAACCATGTCATGCCATATCACTAAGGTAAGGTGCTATGTAACCAACTCCCATTCAACATACAAGGGATGTTCACCAACGCAGCTTCGATTCCCATCTTATATTAATTGTTTCCATCAGTAATAACATATGTTAGATGATTACATAGCACCAAATGAACAAAGGCACCGAAGGGACCTTACAGTTTGTATGATTTATGCAGCTCAAAATCAAGATGTAATAGAAAGTTTCTATAGAACCTTTTTCAAACACTCTAACTACACATTAACTCTATTATACTTTTAACAAAAGAGTTAAAAATAGATTTAAATTTTTATCAAGATTTAATTTAAATTTAAACGTTGCAAAATGTTTAAATAAAATTTTAACATTTAATAAATGTTTATAATAATTCTTATATTAATAGAAAATTTTATTAAAGATTTTCAAGTTAGATTTTATTACTTTTTTAATTTAAACTCAAATGTCACATAGACAATAAACCTAGCATATGATCGATCAAAATGTTTGGGTCAATTAGGGATTTACAAAATCATATATAAGAACTAACAAATAGTGATTTTAATTTTCTTCTATGCTAAGCATGATTTGGGGTTTTTCGTTAGAGGAGGACATTCTTAATTTTGTTAGCTATTGGTGGGTCTGGTTGTGCTGTCTATGAGCTGTATAATTTGCCTTCTATGTCAAGAAAAGGAGGAGGTTGATGAAACTCATCAAAGACCTGATTTCTATTGCCAAAGTGGTGGCTAATTTGGCAGAGATGTTCCAAGTTGTGTCTAAAGACTTAAAGGAGTTTTTGCAGTGTGATTTGAATCAAATCCCCTAATAGATTGAAGTAAATATCCAATGTAGCTATATATGATGAATGCTCTAAGTCGTTAGCCCACCACAAGAAAAATTGTTTTTAACAACGGAAATTACCAACAAAATGAGTTGTAAAAAAAACAACCGTAAGTAAAATTTACCGACAGAATTACAATTTTTATTGTTAAATTTCCTGATAGAATGCTATATTTTGATGCTAAAATTACCTATGAAAATTGTAATTCCGTAGGAAAATTTACCAACAGAATTACAATTTCTGTAGGTAAATTTCTTGACAAAATGTTATATTCCATAGGTAATTTTAGCGAAAAAATTGTTTAACGACGAAAATTATAATTTCGTTAGCAAATTTAGCAACAATATCATTTTTCTATCAGTAATTTTAGCTACGAAAACTCCATCACTACAAATTCACACCAGAATTTTCTATTGATAATCTATTGATTTTTCTACATTTAATTTCTCTAAATACTATTTGGTTGATAAGATAATATAAAAATTATCCTGATTGGTAATATAATATAAAAATTATAATGTACAACAATAAGTATCTTGAAAATGTATGTTATTGCTGTAAATTAAGAATTCATAAAAAAACATAAAAGTAACAAAACTTTAAATAAAATCCATTTAAGTACCGAAATGTTATAAATCTAAGCTATGCAGTTGGTGAAGATGGACGCTCTGATTATTGCGATGAGGTGTTGCCCCTTTCCTTCAACTCTTTCATCTCATTATGGAACTGGGCTATATACTATATTGACTATCACAAATGAGTTGCCAACATCTTCACTATACTCTCAAGCTGAATGACTCTCCCACTGGATGTAGACTACCTACTAGATCTAGCTGTATTGGATCTGGAGGATCGTGAACATCATATGTTTACAAAAGAACCTAAGTTGAAAATTCTTCTATGGCGGTCCCTACCACTAATTGCATCAAGATATATCTGACTCTCATCAATAGGTTTAGAGTTCTGAAACTGTCGTTTAATGCTTTCTTGTATTTGATCTTATCATTATAATTGTTTATACTAATAAAAGATAATTTTTAACTAATATTATTTATCAAATTAATATTAAAATATAAATTTTAGATACATTAAGTTGTCTGCATTGGGTGTCGACGAAAGTCACACCATCATGCTTCTTAGTGTGGGTGTGCAAAAAGAGCTAATGTAGTGTAGGCTTCGTGCCCTGCATCAGAATAAAGTGTGATAAGTGAACTACAATTTACAAAAATTTCAGCAAAGTTTCCTTTATTTTTATGATATTTACCTCCTATTAAACGAAAATTTTTCTCAACAACACAACCTTTCATAATAATAGACATTTATAAAATTATCACACATATATTTTCATTCTAAATTTCATACATCAAATTACATTAAATTCTAGTTAGTAGTAATTAGTCCAAAAATCAGAATATAAGTGTAAAATTAGAATACAGACTTTTCCTACATCAGAATAAAGTGTTATAAGTGAACTACAATTTATAAAATTTCAGTAGAGTTTTCTATAATTCTTATCATATTTACTCCATGTTAAACAAAAAAATTTCTCAATAACACAGTCATTTATGGGAACAGATATTTATAAAATTATCATTGTCCATAATACACATATATTTTCATTCTAAATTTCATACATCAAAGTACGTTGAAATCTAATTGGTAGTAATTGGATCAAAAATTAGAATATAAGTGTAAAATCAGAATATGGACTTTTCTTGCATCAGAATAAAGTGTTATAAGTGAACTACAATTTACAAAAATTTAAATACAGTTTCCTTTATTTTTATGATATTTACCCCCTATTAAACAAAAAAAATTTCTCAATAGCACAACCATTCATGGCAACAAACATTTATAAAATTATCATTTTCTATAATGCACACATATTGTCATTCTTTCATACATCAAATTACATTGAAATGTAATTGGTAGTAATTAGTACAAAAATGAGAATATAAGTGCAAAATCATAATATAGACTTTTCCAGCATCAGAATAAAGTGTTATAAGTAAACTATAATTTATAAAAATTTTAGTAGTGTTTACTCTATTTTTATGATATTTACTCCCTGTTAAACAAAACTTTTTTCTCAACAATACAACTATTCATGACAACAAAAATTTTAAAAATTATCATTCTCCCTAATACACATATATTTTCATTCTAAATATCATACATCAAATTACATTAAACACTTTGATATAATAATTCAACCATTTCAATTATTGCAATTCAAAACTTACATATTTCTCGAACCATCGAGAAAAGTGGCTTTCAAATTCTTTATTGATATCATCTTGTATTTTTTCGAGCATTAGCTTGCGTAACCATTCCTCGTACAATCTAAAAGCATTATTATGTATTTTAGTTGTGAACAACACTCACCTCAAAACCCGAGTAATCAATTTCAAAATTAACTTATACTTACTGCACGAAAAGTTGAAACTCTTGGCAATTCAATAAAATGTAACCATGGACAATCTCTTCTTCTGTTAAAATTCTTCTTATTGAGATATGTGAAAATGACTGTTACCATCAACATCACCCGTTTCACCCCCATTGTCATTATGAGGAACTTTTCTTTCTTTTGTGCGCACATGTGACTCAAAATAATGTGAACAAAATGTACTTGTATCCTCTACTAAATAAGTATTACATATCTAACCTTACACTCTAACCTTCTTTTTATCATGTTTTTAAGTGATGCAAATACCTACCTTACAAAAAGGGTATTACAATTACTGATTAAAACATGCTATAAGTTTTGTTTAAATATTAATTGTAATTACCTCTCAAACAGATACATCCATCGATATTGAACTAAATCAGCAAGTTTAGGCACGTGTGCTAAATGTATAGGTAGATGCTCCATACAGTCAAAGAGGCTTGGAGGAAAAATCCCTCATAATTTGTACAATATAATTGGAATTTTCCTTTTTAGTTTTTCCATTTCAGCCAACTTTATTTTAGATGATGTTGAGCTTTTGAAAAACAAACTTAATTCTTTTATAGCTTTCCAAACCTTATTCGGTAGCAACACCCGAAATGCAATTGGAATTAGCCTTTGCATAAACATATAACAATCATGACTTTTCATTCCAAATAATTTGTACTTCCTCATGTCCACACACCTTGCCAAGTTTGAAACATAACAATTGAGAAACTTTAGACTTTTCAACCATTCACACAAAATTTCCTTTTGTTTTTTGTCCAAAGTGTAACATGCTTTTGTATATTTACCCGTGCGAAGATCTTTATCTAACTTATTCCTTCTAAAAAAGTTTCAAATTAGCTTGTGATTTTGCATTGTCCTTTGTCCTCCCTTTAATGTTTATTATGGTGTTTAACATATTGTCAAAAAAATTTCAATATGTATAACATGTATATTATGATGTATCAAATTAGTTTTCCAATATAGAAAATCCTAAAAGATACTTCGTTTTCTCCAACCAAAGTTTTTACTAATGCTTCTATTAAATTCTTCAGCTTCAAGTTCTGTAACTTTCAACAATCCTAATTCATCAATGTCCTGCAATATCTCTTCATTAGCTTTATGAGGGGGAGGAGTTGTTCGTACCATTCTATTCTTAATGAACTTTTGTTTATTATGTCTAAATAGATGATCTAGAGGAAGAAATTTCCTGTGGTTGTCAAACTAAGATGTTTTGCCCCCGTTAAGAAGATGAAACACATCAGAATCATTACCACAGTAAAGGCAAGCCAATTTCCCTACTGTACTTCATCCAAAAATATAGCATACACAGGGAAATTACTAATAGTCTACATCAAAACTGCTCTCTATAAAAAAATTTGTTTAAGAGACACATAATATGTCTCCACACCAAATTCGCAAAGATGATGCAATTCAAATACCAATGGTTGTAAGTATACATCAATTTTATGCTTTGGATTTGTAGGCCCTAGCACAATCAACCTCAAGAACATTTGTGCCTCATTTATACACATCCATGGAGGCAAATTATAAGGAGTAATTATAATTGTCTATGATGAATATTGTTGGCTAGATTGGCAAAAAGATTGGAATCCATCTGTTAACAATCCCAACCTAACATTTCCACTTTTGGCTGTAAACTCAAAATGAGTGTTATTGAAATGTTTCCATATGAGTGCATCCGATGGATGGCTCATTATTCCATCTTCTTATTCATATTCCATCTTCTTATTCATATTCATTATGCATCTCATGTGAGATGTAGTAACATCAGAGGCGTATAGACTTTGAAGTTTAGGAGTTAGCAGGAAATAATATATCCGCTTCCAAGGTACTAATTTCTGCTCCATATTGCACTTTTTTGGTTTGAACCTAGATTGACTACAAAATTTGCACTATTATAATTTGACATCATCTCCCCAAAATAATATACATCCCAAATTACAACAATCAATTTTCTTAACTAGCAAACCAAAACTCCTAATAAGTTTCTTCATATTGTAAAAATTATCAACCATTTTATGATGAGGAAGCAATGACTCATTATACCAAGCAAAAATTTTATCCAAACTTCAATAAAAAACATGCCCTTTAGACTTTATGTTTAATATTCATGCAATTGAAGATAATGAGTTATGGTCTCACAATTTAACCGTAATTCTTGGTCAGCTAATTTTATTAAGACAAAAAACTTTTTTGCATTTGTGTTTGATTCTTCTTTAAGATTTTCTATATTTGCCTGAAACGTACAACCAGCTGCATCATAAACCATTTGGGTGTAAGGATTTCAGTTGCACCGAAATTATTTGTTATAAATCCAATCCCTGCTTCAAACCCATTTACATTTATTGATGCGTTTACTTTATTACCCCTTGAGGTGCCCAAAATTAATAGATCCCTATGGTGTGTCCACTCAAAATAATTTGAATCAAACCCATTTCTTAACAAATAGAGATTCACTTCATCAATAAGAAGAAAACGAATATGTTTGCACTTTTTACATGGACATTTGATTTTTGGACCATCTATATATACAGTTTGAGAATATGCATAGTCAATAAAAACTTGAACTCCTTCAACAAACTCAAGATTAATGAAACCATCGGGTGTTAATCCTCTATACATCCAAGATCTATCAACATTACTTATTTCTGCAAAGTTGTTATTTAAAAAAGTGATTTCATAGTTAGATATAATAATCGTTATGGTAGCATCCATTTTAGTCTTACAGAACATTTGATCTTTAGTTTACATATAAACAATAACACAAGAAAAAAAGCATTGAATTATAGCATATGTATAAATTTTTGTAATGTCAGATGATAGGGAAATATTTTAGGTTGCATGTGATGTCAACTAATTTCAAGTATCTACCATTCTTATCAAATCATATAATGACAATATTTGGAGAGGACTTAATAGAATTATATTGTTTCTTCATCTAAGCAATTATCTAAGCATTACATGATCGAGATGTTTACTTCTAGATAAATACATCATGCTTTAGAAAGATTAAACAAAGACCCATTTCAATCATTAACATGAATAAACACATACATTGAAAAATAAATTTGGAAAAAATAGACAGCAAAGTGAGTACCTTTATACTCTAGAAATACCCAAGACCGAAGCTGTAATAAGTCCCTGATAATAACCAACATAACCCAACCAAAAAGAAATTAACTTCACTCTAACCAATCAATAAAACAACAACTGTATGAATAAATTAAAATCACATAGTCATTATTGAAAGAGAGGAAAGACTAGTATGATTCATTAAATTGAACTCTATACAACAGTTAGGATTCAATTAAAAAAAATTGCTAATGTACTAATTACGATAAAGGTGAGAATCATTTTACTAATCAAAGCATCGAAAATGTTATATAGAGGTCAGTTTGAGACTTAGGGTCAGTACTCAGTTCACAAAATGGAAAGTTTAATCCATTGAACAAAAGACCAAGATTAGTTTCTAGAAGATAATTAATATTGTTCTTTCATTACAAGGGTAATAATGCCATTATAGTAAACCATTATAGTAAACTATATATGCTATGTCCATTAAGAGGAGTCTGAATGTAAAAGCAAATGCATTAATTTAATCTTAGTATCTAATAATTAACTTCATAAAGTTGCTTTCCTTTTACTTTTTATCATTTTATTTTAAAAGCTAAATGTGATATATAGTCTTAAGATTTTCAAATTAGATCTTTAAAAAGTGTCAATCCAAGATCTTTTGTACTAGTAAGTTCCCCTACAACATAATATTGGAGTTGAGATATTTACAGATGAATTACTCTAAATGCAGTTGATAATGCCACAAAAATATGCAAATACCATATAATTGTAGACCAGTTTATACAACCACAAACTACTATAATTAATAACTTATACCTAGGGGGAAAACAACTTGTAAGCACACAGTGGTACTAACATCATATATTTTAGGGATAATATAATTAAAATTGGAAAGGTACTAAGTCAAGGAAGCAATGAAGAGTATATGAAAGATTAGAGAATATTCTTTAGAAGAACATATTTTTAGGAGAAAGTTCATATTTTTCTAATGGAAAGGATTGATCATATAAAAAATAGAAGTTTGAGAAAAATAATAAGAGGTCCCCTTTAAAGTAAAAAACACTGTAGAAAAAAAAGCAAAGAAAGATTAAGTGTTTTACAAAAGAATTAAAGTTTCTAAAACATTGAGTTATTAGTTTCTATCGTGAGAAAGTGTTGTTTTAAGGTTAATAATTGGTAAAATAAAAAGTATCTCTTCTTATGCACTTAGTGATATGAAAGAAAGGACAATGATACATATAAAGGGATAAACTATTAATTGAGCACCCTAGTTTTGTGACGATGACTATTATATTGAAAAAGTCATATGCTATTTTTTCTTATGGTGGAAGGAGTATAGTTATTGGATATTGTTAAGATGGGATCTATGGTCAAAACCAAAACCTATTTACTAAATGGAGAGATGACAAAGATAGGAGATAAATGGCTTTACACCATAAAGTCTTCCATATTCTCTTTTGTATTTTGCATACACTAGAAATGATGTAAAAAGGAATAAATAAATTCAAAATGTAGGTCATTAATATGAGTTATTTCAAATGACGCATGATGAAATCATTTCCCACATGATGAAATCATTTCCCATATGTATTCTCATTTTGTTGACATCATTAATTTATTAAAAGGACTTAGAAAAATAACAATAATATTACGATGGTTAGAGTAATTCTTAAATGCTCTTCGAAAGCTTTTGAACACATGATAACAATGATATAAGAATCAAAAGACCTTAATAACCTAACACTAGAGGCTTTGATCAAGTCAATACCCACTTATGATATGAGACTAATTGAAACTCGATAAAATGAAGAAATAACCAAAAGAAAGAGAATCATCTTTAAAACATAAAAAGGAAGAAAGTGACAATGATGGCTATAAAACCTTTACTCAAAGCAATAATGAGGAATATCTTGACAAGGAAGTTCAAAAGGTTCTTTAAGAAGAAAAAAGAACAAAAGAGAAAAGGAAGCAATGGTGAAGGTAAGTTTCATCGTAATGAAATGATTAACATTATTTGGTATGAAAGTCAAAAGATAAGTCACTTTAAGGATCAATTCCTAAACCTCAAAGATTGGAAGCAGATAGAAAAAGAGTGCAAAAAAAGAATCAATGAAAGAAATATAGGATAAATTAAGTGAATTATAAGGTGAAGGAAAAGATAATATGTTTAAACAAATTTGGCTTATGACAATAAGTTCAAATATCTAGAACAACTTGAGAATAGTGATGATTAGCAATAGTATAGTGAATTTATTTGAAATTGGCAATAAGTATAAGAAAAGGTATCCTTAAAGTACAAAGAAACTAAGGAATTTCATGTATGAAAGAAAATGAGCAATTAAAAAGTACAATAAGGCTAAAAGCATCCTTCTGTGAATATAAGAGTAATATAATGAATAAGAATAAGAACATACGAAAGAATTTTTGTAATACGAAGCAATCACTTAAAAGGTTCAATAAAGGAAAAGAAAATTTAGTAAGACCTTATACTATAAGTGTGGAATAGGATATAGAGGGGGTTCTATCTTATCTAATGGTAAAACAAACTTTGTTAAGGGAAAGTGTTTAGAAGAGCATGAACCTTATCATATAGAGGCTAAGATTTAAGTGCATCCCCTAGAAAATAATCTTATGCGTCATCTTATGCATCTTTAAAATAATCTAAACCATTACCTGTCTATACGTATAGCTCATACACTCACTGTATAAACAAAAGATGTTACATATCCTCACTCACTTATGCAAGACCAGAAGCTCCATATAGAAACTTATATGGAAAAAATGTAAGTATAACATAATCATATAGAGCATCATAAATGATATTCAGACCATTATATCAATTGCTTAATGTCTATGAAAGAGGACTTATAGAGATTACATTAAAGACTAGAATATATAAGCATCAAATTTATAGAGAAACTTAACAAACATCATCGTGTCATTGGAATTCCACTGATAAAGTATCATAAAAACATAACAAGGTAATGAAATACAATGAGTAATATGCATCATGTAATATGTAAGTAACCTGTGAGAAATAGTCTTAAAACCTAACATATATTAAACCTTAAAACAATACTCAAATCACGAGACAAGCTTATACATGAGAAGAATTCAAAAAAAACATATAAACCATAGAAACAATATCAATCAATAGATAGATAACCAACTATTATTCCCTATAAATGGTTTCTCCCATTCTATCCTGTTTCATCCATATGCTTTGTCAACTACTTTTCTTCATACACACATTTTGATCCTGTTTCTTTATTTTATACAAACTGTGTTCTCCATCCACCATTCATAACCAACAAGAGTACATAAACTCTACTCCTTCCGTGACAGTTAAATATAATTTTGATTAAAAAAACAAATGAATTTAGCTTTTTTAGATTTTGAATAACTTTATTTTCATGAAGTTTAACAGTACATGTGAACCCAATCAATGCAATAATAAAATCGTGCTAAAGCAATCATAGAAGACAAAATCATTTCAAATCGCTAAAAAATGCCATTTGAAAACAAACTGATAATAGAGTACCTACTTTATGCCTTATGCTTGTAACCCTGCGAGATCGTCGAGCTCAATTTTGGCTTGAGCAAACATGAAATAATCGATTAAATGTAGCTAGAGCAAGGACATAAGCATCCAGAGAAAATTTCTCACCTATGGCTTTCCTCGGTATGCTCAAACCAAACCCAGATAAGAAAGACAGAAGCACGGAGAAGAGCAAAGAATGATGAGAGGGAAAGAGTCCAACTCACTGTCGTCAGCAAGGATAATATGTATTCAGCGTCTATTATAGTGGAACACAACGAAAAGCTAAAAGAGAGAGAGAAGAGAGGACAAAATGGTGAGAGTGATTTAGGTTAGAACCAGAGAGAGGGAGAGAAAGAGCTTAACTGATATATATTTGTTGTTTTTAATGGAATTTCCTAACAGAATGACTTTTCTAGAGGTAAATTACCTACATAATCACATTTTCGTAAGTAAATTCCTGACATAATGGTTTTTTTCATCGGTAATTTAGCTACAAAAATGTAATTTCGTTAGCTACAAAAATGCGATTTTGTCGGTAAATTTTGTACGCAATTTTTACCGAAAACTATTGTCGCCTATTTTTAGGCAGACTTCCACTATTTTGGTGGCAAAATTTCGTGGAAAAATTCCCTCCTCTTTTAACAACAATTTTTTTCCATCAAAAATAATTTTTTCTCGATAAGTTTACCTACAAAAAGCAATTTTCTTCGCTAATTTACTACGAATTTTTTTCCGTTAAGAATTTTCCGTTGGTAATTTGCAATTTTCTTGTAGTAGCCAAGTTAAGTTTTCTCAGGCATTAACGATTGAGGTTTTAATAGCGTATACAATGCAATGTATGATGGATAAACAATAACAACACAACAATAACACTTACTAGGAATCCCGTTGATACGTGGGGTATGAGGAGGTTCAGTAATACACAGTTTTGCCCCTAACTAATAAAGAGACAGTTTCTAAATGATCTAGATGAAAAGAGAGAGAGAGAGAGAGAGAAAGTAATAAATATACAATAAATATAAAATATAAATATAAACATAAAATAGAAATAAAAGAAGCTAAAAATATTAATAATAAGAACAAGAACAAGAACAAGAAAAAGAAGAAGAAGAACAAGAAAAAGAAGAAGAAGAAAATTAGTAATAATAATAATATTAATAATGCAAATATTATTATTATTATTATTATTATTATTATTATTATTATTATTATTATTATTATTAGTAGTAGTAGTAGTAGTAGTAGTAGTAGTAATAGTAATAGTAGTAGTAGTAGTAGTATGTTTGTTATTATTATTAAATTTGTTAATGTAATTATTATAATAGTTATTATTATTGTTATTATTATTAGTAGTATTATTGTTATAATTTTAAATTTAAATTATATTATTATCATCATCGTCGTCGTTGTCGTCGTCGTCGTCGTCGTCGTTGTTGTTATTATTATTATTATTATTAAACTTGTTAGTGTAATTTTTTATTATTATTGTTATTATTATTATTAGTAGTAGTATTATGTTTGTTATTATTATTATTAGTATTGTTGTTATAATTTTAATTTTAATTTTAATAATAATAATTATCATGATCATCATCATCATCATCATCATCATTATCATCATCATCACATCATCATCATCATCATCATCATCATTATTATTATTATTATTATTATTATTATTATTATTATTATTATTATTATGATCACTATTATTTTATTATTATTATTATTAGTTGTATTATTGTTATAATTTTAAATTAAAATTTTTTTTTATTATTATTATTATTATTATTATTATTGTTATTGTTGTTATTGTTATTATTATTGTTATTGTTATTGTTATTATTATTAGTATTTATTGTAATTGTTGTCAACCAATTCCATGATTATACTATTTTGCATATTCGATCTTTGTGTTTTTACTTAGAGTCAACAATCGCATACAAGTACTGTACATCTTCAGAGGTGCAAATTATTAGTGGCCTTCATTATTTTATATATAGGTTGTCGTTTCATTTTGTTTTATATTATTTACTTAATTGTTGCCTATGAACTGGAACAACGTTGTTTACTGTATGTAATAGTAAACAAAAGTTTTTTAATCCTAACATAAAATCAAAAATGCATGTTAAAACTTTGTTATCTTCTTGTATTGTCTAGCTAAATGGATAAGAGTTGGATGTCTTATCGAAAATGGTCAACTGAATACATAAAAGGAGTTAAGAGTTTCATGCAATTTGTCAAGGATCAAATGGGCGAAGGTTGTAGTATTCGTTGCCTATGTATTGATTGCTTAAACGTGGACTTTCAAAGTCAAGATGTGGTATATAATCACTTGCTTATTCGAGGTATAGACAAATTCTATAGTCCATAGCTTTATCATGGTGAATGTAAGGAAGCAAGTTGTAGTAGAAGTGCCTGTACATCTTATGATGTTGATGATAGTAATGATGTTGATGATTGTGATGTGAATGATGATGGTGATGATGGGATTGATGAGTTGTTAAACAATTGTCAGAATTATATGGAGACTAGGAATGAATCAGGAATGCCTAACATAATTGGCAGTGTGACCAAAGATAATTTTGGGAAGTTATTGAAAGCTGCTCAAGAACAATTATATCCAGGGTGCTCTAATTTTTCTCAATTTTCATTTGTTGTGACGTTGTTGCATTTGAAGATTTATAATAAATGGAGTAACAATTTGTTTGACATGTTAGTTGATTTACTAAACGATGCATTACCTAGGGGACATAACTTACCGAAATCGTATTATGATGCGAAGAAGCTGTTAAGGGATCTTGGATTAGGATATATTTCAATTCATGCTTGTAAGTATGACTGTGTTCTTTATTGGAAAGAACATAAAGAACTTCATGAGTGTCCTATTTGTTGTACATCAAGGTGGCGGGTAGATGATGGGAGAGGGAAAAAGATACCGATAAAAGTCCTTCGATACTTTCCTATTAAGCCACGATTACAAAGGCTGTTTATGTCAACAAAAATAGCCATAGATATAAGGTGGCATAAAGAGAAACGCATTGATGATAACATAATGCGTCATCCAGCTGACTCAATGGCATGGAAAGAGCTTGATAGAAAGTTCCCGTGGTTTGGATAAGATTATCGTAATGTTCGGCTTGGATTGGCCTTAGATAGATTTAATCCTTTCGATAATATGAGTAATTCATATAGTAAGTAGCCAGTGATTCTAGTCCCATATAATTTACCTCCACAGTAGTGTATGAAGGAGCCTTTTATGTTGTTGCCTTTGCTTATTCGAGGACCTACTGATCCTAGTAAGGACA
>JANZXP010000006.1:8648572-8668787 GCA_027576715.1 Erythroxylum flavicans
TCAAATGAATTTATAAGTATAAGAACCTAAAAATTACCGTTGGTCTTTGGAAGATGAAAAGATAATGTAATAATATGAAAATTGTATCAACCCAAAATTCTATCTTTCCCTCTTCCGCAACTATTAAATGGCATTTAATAGTCTCCAAGTATTAAAAGAATGAACGTTGGTGTTAAAATGTACGTGAAAGTGGGCCTACGATTCTGGCTTGAGGAATTTGAAAGACAACGAAGAAAGCTTGTAAAAGAATGACTGTGACAGTAAAAGTGGACGCCTAATGGAGTAGGGCCCTGGGCAGGTGCCCTGCTTGCCCCTGCCCAGGCCGGGATTGGTCCCCACCTATAGGGACATTAACCAAACGCAAGGTAAGAGAAGAACTCATCAACATGCACGTGATTGGATGATAAAAATGTATAATTTGTACAATCTTTGGTCAATTCTTGTTCTTCAAATCGCACTTTGAACTCTCATCTCTACCTCAGCCTTTGGCATATTTTGATGGTCCAAAAGCTGTAGAGTCTGTGCTCCTTCTCCACATCTACAACACCGAAACATGGACTAATTCCCTAATTAACTTTTTTTCTGATCCTTCATTTTGTTATTTATTATTTTACCTAATAACCAACAAGAGAAAATCATTTTAAAAATTAAGTATGTTCTTCTTTTGCTTTATAATTTAGTAATTTCCATTAAGAAGAATTTGGATGTTGGTCGATAGAATGCGTCATTCATATGAGAAAGTAAAACTGTAAATGGGGCATTAGAAGCCAGGATAGGGACTTAAGTTGATACTTCCTAAAATAATTGGACTGGAACAGTCTAATTTCAGTTGTGGTTGTCGTCGGCGCTACTTGATTATTGATGCAATGTTCACGGTTACTTTTGGGTTATTAGTGGGCCAGATTAGCTTATGCAACATTCCATGTGAATTTTTCGTTTGGCATGTTATTATTATTATTATTTTGATCTAAAAAACTTCATTCATTGAAAATGTCAAGTTCCAACATCAAATCTCAAAGAGAGCGGGCTCGAATAGCCTAAATCAAACTGCAAAATGGAAAATAAATCCCCCTGACGGATGGGTAAAGAAAGTAGAGCCATAAGGAAAAGAAAAACTCACCTTAGCCGAGAAATCCGCAAGCCCATTAGCCTCCCAAAAAATATGATCCAACTGAAAATCTACAAACTATTGAAGCAGAGTACGACACTTCCTCACAACCTGCCATACACGTCTGTCCTCCTCTCTTGCTCGTAAAACGTCCCAAGCTTCTCAAGAGTCAGTCTCCACATCAATACGCCTCACACCATCGTGAAGAGCAAACTGTAATCCTGCACAAATACCTCCTAGCTCTGCTTGTATACTTGAACTCGAACTTAGATTAGCTACAAAACCACCACACCATGCACTGTTGTCATCCCGAATTAAACCATCGGCCCCAGCGATACCACTGCCACTTGTAAAAGCACCATCACAGTTCAGCTTAAACCATCCTCTTATAGGAGGAATCCACCGAACCCAACGATGTTCCTGCCTCCCAAAAATTAGTTGAATTGTAGACATAGTTCGTAGGCCACAAAAATAATTTTCTAGGTCATATATTTTTAACAATTAAATCAAATATGCAGAGTATTATCCTCAATACATGTACAAATTTTCAGGTTAAAATTTTTAGAGAGAGATATCAATTAATACAATTAATTTTTGTTACAAATTGAGATACACATATTTATTTTTATTAAATCATATTATGTAGTTGAAAATTAAGGTTGAAATATATTATTTTTACAAATAATTCATGTTATTCAAAATAATTTATCCACATTTCTACTCATTTTCTTTGATAATAAATTATGAGTTAGAATAAAAGTTTTCATTTGATTCAGAATAAAAATTGTCTTTCCACAAGTATTATATTATGAATTTTGAAGAGCATGAAACATTACCTAAATATCATATAAAAATAACTTGCATAAAATTAGGATTATATATTAACCAATGCCTTTATCTTCACATTTAAAATAATTTATATTTTGGATTTAAAAAGTATATAACTATATAACATTTTAGTTTTGTATCAAATTAGCTAATAGATGTTATTATACTGCTTACATCTCTTATTTAATGTCTTTAATTAGGCCATTTTCAATTTTTTAAAATTTAACTTAAAGAAACCTATCATTTAGCTTTAGTACAATTTAACTTTTAGAATCTTTGATAATACTATTTACATTGAAATTTTTTCATAAATTTTAAAATTCCTTTAAGTTTTAAGAATAACAAAACTTTATGATAAATATAAAACTGAGTTTCTTTCCAAAAATGTTCATGTTTATTTTATCTAAAATTGAATTCTTTAGACAAAGCTTTAATTAGAAAAAATAATGTAAAGAAATTAAAATAATAGCTAATATTAAGTTTAAGGGTTGAACAAAATGGAACCTCTTTTTATAATTGAGAAAAGATATTATTTGTACCTAAATGTTTCATAAAATGTCTAAGTAATCTTCTACTATTATCCTTAGTATCACTTTGCAATATAATGTTATTAAAAGGATACTTACTACCTTATGAATCAGGTGCAAAAATGGTACTAGAGATAATGATAAGGCCTTATTTATATCGACCAAAATGGTAAAAATAACCTTAAGGTTTGTTTCTTATGACAAATTAAACCTTTATGTTTCAGAGCATTCAAATTAAACCCTACCATTTTAGAAATGTTCAAATTGAACCCTATGTTAATAGAAAAGATGACGGGAACATAAAGCAATCAGTATTATGCCACGTTATTATTGATTGCCCCATCATCATTGATATCTCAGAAATTTATAATATTTTTATAATATTGTGATCCCTAAATGTCACGTGACGCTTCCATATATAATGCTATGGGAATCACTTGTTTAAAATTAATTATTAAAATTATTAAAATATGTGTATATAATATAATATAATCTTAATTGTAATTAACATAACTAATTAACCTAATTAATTAATAATCCTAAATAAAAGCCCCAAATCACTTCAATCATATGGATCTTATGGAAAAAGGTCCACAAGCAAAACCAGACTATAACACAAAGAGTGACGAGGCGATAACAAAGACGAAGAAAAACATTAGGGTTTTTATATGGAGAATTTTAATTATGGTTTTACAATTATCCTATCAACACTATTAATAAAATTTTTGAAATTTGCAATATGAAACCAACCAGTAATTTGAGTAGGCTTAAAATTAGAGTATCTACTACAACTGGAGTGAGTATTACACACGTAAGATCAAAATTTTACAATAAAGTTGAGCAAAATTTGTTGTGAAGCCCAATTTGAGTGGTGATTATGGTGCTAAAGTTGATTATCAAAGAGATGGGAAAGAATAGGCAAAGAGAGGCAATGGAGGAGATGTGAATGCGATTAAGCTTTTGGGAGATGGGTTTGTAAGGGTGGAGGAAATGAAGATGGAGATGGCAATGAAGAAAATAAGCATGGTTATCAGAGTATGAGAATGGAGATGGAGATGAAGAAAATAAAGATGGTTATGAAGTTGCACCAAAGAGTTTTTAAGGTTTTCCTAAAGCTTTATTAGAGAAGAAGGGCAAACAGAGGGCAGAGAATATGGGATCATCAAACTTCTCTTAGCTGAGTAGGAACGAGTTTGCTTTTAGACAAGAAGACATTGAGCTACTTAAATGGGTGGTTGACTTTAAATTTTGATTATTTCTTCATATGCATGTTAAGATTTAGGAAGATATTTGGACTTGGATTTGTTGGAACTCACAAGTTGATGTAGAATGAATGAATTAAGTTAATTACATTTAGGATTAAATTAAATTTATTCGTATTTAATTTTATAAAATGTTTAATCATTTTAATAACTAATTTTAAAAAAATGAGTCTCACAATGTCATACAAGAACCTATAAGGGCTTGTATCTCTACTTGCATATCTGGAATTTACACTTTGATCTAGCTTTATTTTCCCTAATTTTTGATGGATTAATTGTTCCTAAACACTAGATCTAGTATTCTCGGAGCCCTCTGACCAGGGGTTGCTTCGTTGGTATCAGAGCCATAAGTTTTATTGACCATGACTACAGTATTTTTGAAGAGAGTAAGTAGGGAGGTATCATAAGACATGAATCTGTTACCAAGTGACCCTGTTCATCTTTCTTCAACCTTATCTATAGCTAGTCTTCCTTCTAGTATGAAACGTACTTAATCTAGTCGCATAGAACACCTTATAGAAATAGCCATCTTCCTGAAAAAATCGTATTTCTAACCTATATCTTCTCGTGATCGTTCTTGGACAAAAGGTCTACGCATTATCCTCTCCACACACCATCCTAAAGTAAACGAAATTATCCAGAGTTCTTGCTTAGAACAATGTGGATTACAAGTAACATCAACAGAATAGTACGTGAAGCTCGAGATCCCAAAGGAGTTCATCTCTTTTTAGAGGGAGCAGAACCATAGATACTTATATGTTAGAGCTATATGTCTTGTTCTCACCCGCCATGGAAGAAAGAGAATACCTGCTACAACTAAGATATCTCTTCTAGACATTGCTTACACAATGTAAAAACCACACTCACTGGTACCCTATTGACTACTCTTAACAATGGAAGCGTCATCCTCACCATTGCCCCTGATTTCAACATCAGGCTAGATGATCCCATTTTGTTTGAACGACTTCAAGTTCAGATCCAGATCACTAAAGCAGAGCAAGATCTTACAACCATTATGGCTACTTTTCATTACCAGATGATCTATCATTTACAGAATCATGCCATAGATCAACTTCCCAAACTCCACTTCTGATGCTACGAAGAGAGGGAGAGAAAAGCAAGGTGAAAACACTTAAATTGGTCTTTTAATTAAAAAGTGAATAATAAGTGAAAGACCAATTAACAATAAAGTAGTCTTTCATTTGGTGAATAACGTGAATGAAGACATCGTCTATGGGTTTCACATGGTCCTTTTATTAAACTAGTCCATTTAATTCTAATTTCTACTCCAATTGTCTCCCAATTTTCAATGACATATGTCATTAAATCCAATTGGCATTCATAAAAATTTACACTGCCATTTGACATTAATTTCTACTTCCATTTATCAATTGTCCTATCACTTAGTAATTTTCCTAGTCTAAAAATACCCAAAATTTTCGAAAATTTCCTAAATTTCACTAAAATTTCTATATCAATACTTATACACCCCAATTCAATTTTCAATAAATATAAACCACAATTCATATTAAAAATCAAATTTATAAAATCAATTATACTTGAAAATGTCAATAAATGCATGTACAATCATTTTACTGTGCAAAAATTAATATTCACTTGTGTGTGTATGCTATATTATGCTTGAGCATGAAATGCACTTTCTAACTTCCTAATAATCTCTCATATACAATATTCTAGGGTCCTAGCCCTTAACATGGGATAATAGGATGTTACATTTATAATCGAGGATGAAGGAAAAAGAAGAACAAAAGAAAGGAGATCTCTACTTGTCGACCTACTCGAAAAGTTCACTATCACCATGATGATCGTTATGATTCTAAACCTTAGATTGAAAATCCAAGCCCATAACCCAGAAGTATTCGCAAAATGCTCAAAGCTGTTGATAAGGAATCTGTGACATATCCAGCGTCAATCTCCAAACATCCTCATCCAATTATTCCTTCTATTCTAGTTGTTCATATACCTTCTCCAATTCCGTTCATGATGGTTAGCCCTTATGAGGAAGACTTTCATCCACTAGAAAGACATAGTAATGATCAACAAAGGGTTATCTCTAACCCTTATATTCGTGCCTCTGGCATGAGTTCTCACAGAACTATGCTATTAAATCCTGTTGACGAAACTCTCAACAGGTAGACTGACAATGCTTTAGCCCAAAACACAACTTGATGGTTTGACTCACCAAACATAGGCTACACACCAATGAGTTCATACAGTCTCTGTAGAGATCTTGAAACTGTATAAATCTTACAAAGCTCAAATGGCCCAAATTTATGCGACTTTTCGACACTTAATATTTTTTCCCTGACTTTACCACAAAAGAGCAAGAACTCATAAAGGTGAAAGAAATTCTTCAAAGAATGGAACCTAACATATGGAAAGAACAATCTAAGACTGTTTATGGAGCATATCCTACATCATTTCCAGTAAACCAACCGATCTATCCTTCACTAACTTGTCCTATCCCATTAATCTATTCTCCACCTACATACCCTGAAGAAGTTGACTATGAAAAGGTATTCAAGTTTAACTATCCTTTGATAAGGCATTTTATCCATCCTACCACTACTCTACCTAAATCGACCAAATCAAAGCAAGCCTACAAAGTCTCTTGAACCATCACCTTCACACACTAAACCTACTGATCTATATACTAAACTAGTTGATCTATGGAAAAAACCTTACAGATTCACACTCCACATTCTTCTTTACCAAAGCCTCAACTTATTTCATAGCAACTCTTGAATCAGTATATATTCCTATCATATCTGACGATGAATGCCCTTTTGAGTATTCTAACTTAGCAACTCTTGCATTAATAACTATTCCTGAGATATCTGATAGTGAATGCCCCTATGAGGATTCTAGCATCTCTGAACAATCATCTATAATATTTGAACCATCTAAAGTGTCCAAACCATTTTCTGATGAATCTGCACAGTTTGCTGACTTGATAGATCTAGCTCAAGTCATAATGACCATACATCAACCTACAAAAGTTCAACCTGAAATTAACAAAGTTGAGTGTACAGGAACTGAACCTTTTAGACCTTTACCACCACTAGCACCAGCTCCAACCAAACCTACTTGAGCTCCTTGGTTTACATTAGATGATCTTCCACCTAGAAAATTGAGAGAGCATCTCCATGAATTTGGTATTTAGATTGATTTGCAAATGACTCGACCTAATCATCCTTTAAAAGATATTTTATTTGAGTTTACTTCTCGTTTAACTGGAACATTACGAGACTGGTGGCAAAGTCTTTAATGAATATCGTAGACTTTAGTTTGTACAAGTTATATCTGCTGGATTACTTTTTGGAGTAACTCATAAAGAGTTCATTGGTGACTTTCAGCTTATCGATGAACAAGTCAGACAAGAATACTTCAAAATGAAGTTTTGTTCTTTGGGAAAAAGAGATTTACGAAAACATTTCTAGCTTAGGACAGAATGTTATTATTTACTCAATGGTTTTAGAAATGTTACTCTCTATTATACATTCATTTCCTTTCTTCCAGAAGAATTACAGCTTGAGTTATAAAGGAACATTGCTGCACTTCAACGAGATATGAAAGATATATCTCTCGGTGAAATTTATCAACTCGCCTTAGCTTCTCTTGATAAGTTATGTGATCAACATATGTTCTTCAAGAATATGATTAAAGGTGGTCCTCTGTTAAAGAAAGCCTATAAAAAGCCATATCTGATGATCAAGTGTAAAGAGAAAAAATATTGTGATTATCACACAAAGAAGAAACATAATCATAAGAAGTTCTCTTACAACAAGTTTCATAGATCCCACATATCTCTTAAAAAAGGATACAAGCCCTTTTGAAGAAAGAAACGCCGACTTTTTGTCCAATTCTTCAAAAGGAGAAACCTTCAAAGAAAACCACCATACTGTTGTTTTCTCTGTGGCAAATCAGGACATTTTGCTCGTCAATGTTCTCGTAAGAAAAAAAGGGATATCAAACTCTAGCTTTCATTAAAGCTATTATGCCAATCTATAATGTTCATAGAAACACTGAAGATTTCATAGAAGAACAATCCAGTGAGAATGAAGACACTAAGTTTGATGTTCCCCTTGATTCCTCTGATGAAGATACTGACTCCTCTGATATCTCCATTTCTAGAGATGATATGATCTACATGTTACAACAACAAAAACTGTGTCTCAAACTTGTCCCTGAGCCTATGCCTTGTATTTGCAAATCCAATTACTATTCCAAGATAAGTATGATCAACCCATTAAAGCTATTAGGTATATAGATACTGGATCTAGCAAAACCATCATGAAGTGCATCATTTTAACTGAAGTGTGGAGTTCCCATGATGATTATTTTACTGTTATTAATGGAAATGCCTTCAAGATGGGGCGTATAATGAAAAGAAAAATAGAGATTCGTTTCTTCCATGACTTTGTGGTATAGACCAAGGTTCTTGGTAGTAATCTACCTGGCCCAGATATTCTTATTGGAATAGATGTCTATTGTCAAGCATCTCCACTATAGATTCTACCTACATGAACAAGAAGTGGTGCCAACTTCAATTCTTACACTAAAATTAGGAATGCATTTAAGCTTACTCAAGTTACCACCACCGTATGAAGCCTCGAGAGACTAATTCTTGGACTACTATCCTGAGTCTTATGCACAGTTCTCTCATCCTAATCCTCTATGGAAAAATGTTGATTTCTTCATTCATCTTCTCTTCAAGAAGAACGAACATATCAATCCTACCAAGGATACTTATCCAGGTATGAACCCTGATGATCTGAAACTAGCACAGGAAGAGTATGTTATCCTTCTTCATCAAGGACTCATTGAGCCTACTAAATTTGATTGGGCTTGTCATGATTTTTATGTCAATAAAAGATCTCAATAGAAAAGAGGTAAAAAGAGGTTAGTCATTGACTATAAACCTCTAAATGCTTTCCTACAGAATGATAAATTACCCCTGTTGAAGATTAATACGCAGGTACTATTTTTAAAGGAAGCTACGATCTTCTCCAAGTTTGATCTCAAAGTAGGATTTTGGCAACTTGGAATTAACCCTCAAGATAGATACAAGACAACCTTTTGTATTCCAAACGCCTAATACCAATGAAATGTTATACCTTTTAGACTCAAGGTTGCCCCTTCACTATTTCAACGAGCCATGAAGAACATCTTTAAGTCCATTTTCTATAGTGCTTTAATCTACATTGATGACATCTTGCTATACTTAAAAACCCATGAGGAACATCAAACTTGACTCCAAAGCTTCTTGGATCTCATGAAGCAACATGGGATTATGCTCTCAGTAAAGAAGAGTCATATCGGGACAATCTAAGTAGAATTCTTGAGTATGCATTTCCAAAATGGATTATATAAGCTTGGACCATATATTGCTAGTGAACTACCGCATTTTCCTGATGACAATCCAAACAAATACATCAATTCCTTAGAATTGTTAATTATATATGAGATTTCATTCCTCACATGGCTAATTATACATCGTCCCTGTCAAAGTTGTACAGAAAGAATCCACCATCATAGGGAAAAAAACAAACTAGAGCCATTCAACATTTAAAGCAAGCCTGTCAAAATCCACTAGCCTTAAAGATTCCTGATAAAGGTCAGCACATTCTACAGATAGATGCAAGTGAAAATTATTGGGGTGCTATCCTCATTAAAAAAATAGATGGCAAGCGCCATTATTGTGGTCATGCAAGTAGACATTTTAAAGAATCAGAAAAGCACAATCATGTGAGCTATAAAAAGAAATTGGCAATCAAAAAAAGAATTGAAAAGTTCAATTTCCACCTCAACCCCTATCACTTTATCATTGAAATGGATAACACAGCTTTTCCTAAGATTCTTGAACCAAAGAAGAAGACCTTCTAGATAATTAATTGCTTCGATGACAAGAATAGTTCTCACGCTATAAATTCACCATTTGTCATATCAAAGGTTGTCACAATATCCTTATAGCCTTGCTCTCTCGACCTACCAAAGAAGTTCAGTTAATCTCTCCTCTTCTCTCTACCATAATCCCTCTCCTCTTTCCAATCATGGAATCCCCTCAAAATGCCAAAACAAAGAAATCCTTTCTTATAATTTTTAAAATAAAAAGTATTTATACAGTAATCTTACCGCCCTCTCCTACCTCCTACATCTCATCCTTCTTCATTTTCCCCTATCATCTCTAGTTTCTTCATGTGAGTAGCTAATTGGTGGAAGAAATGGCGATTTCATCTCTTGAGTTATTAACCAGCTTGAGGCCTTATATTGTGGTGACTCGTGTAAATGCGAGCGTAACTTTAGCATGGCCTCGCACCAGAGTAGCTTGTCATTTGGGTTGGAAGTTTGGCCGTTTTAATCGTGGCCTCCTATCATTTGGTCCATGCCATCAAAATTTTCCAGTTATTGTTGGCAAAAGAGAGAAAGAAGTAAGGACATCCTCTCATTAGTGGATTCAATGAGGTTGTTGTACATGTTCTCTCCCTCTCTCGTTTGTTGTCCTAAGGCTTGCATGATTTTCTTTCATTGAATAAATGAGTGAATTTGTAGATAACTCGACATAGTTTATTGAGTAAAAATAGTTTGTCATAGGTTGCAAAAATGCCTTCAGAGTTTCAAGAACGATATTTTTCCAGTACTCCTTATGTTCCTATTTCTGTGATGTTATTGGTAAGGTCCTTTACTCCTTTTGTTACTTCATTTGTTTTCTATGTTTTTTCATAAATTTTGTTTTATAAAACTAATAAAACAGAGACTAATATCATCTAGGATGGGGTTATGGTTGATTGCTAGTGGGGAATAGTGGGAAGTCATGCTACCCAGGTATATCACTGAGGTGGCTACAAGAGACTCTTTCAAATTGTTAAAGACCTTGAGCTTAAACTATAGGCGACTCATGCTTCTATTTCTTGTACCAATTGTAAATGTTACAATTTATGTTTCTTTCTTGGTCAAGACATTCCACCAATGTGCTACTCTCGTGAAGAAGCTGGAGATGAGAGGAAAAATGAACAAGAAGATGAGAATTTAGGAGGGGAGAGGGACAGAATATTATAAATAAGTTTAAATATTTTTAATTTTAAAAGTGGGTCCCATTTTGTCATATGTTAGCAAGTCAACTGTCTAATTGTAAAAAAATAAATAATATCATATTAATATTGATGTGACATTTAGTTGGCATAAAGTTAATTACAATGTCCATTTTTGAATCTATTTTGCAAGTTTTGAAAATATTAGGATTCAAATTGAATAATTTAAAACGTTAAGATTTAAGATGTATTCCAAAAAAAATGTTGAGGTTCAAAATTTACTATTTGCCATTAAATTAATGATAACAAAAATCAAATCCCTTAAAATATTAGTTAGAAGGATTATGAAATGATAAGATAAATATTGATTAATTAGTTAAAAGGTCGAGTGTTATTAACAAAATGTCTTAACACTGTTACATAATTATTGCATTTCACTCAATAAACATGTTAAGAAGATTAAGTCCAAAATAAGATCATAAATATAACAATAAATCAATAAATTTATATTGGACCCAATTTTTAAAAAACTATTTAATTGTAAGCAATATAAAAATTCCAACAAGTTAATTTTCACAACAACAAAGTTGACCTTTGGCCACCCAAAAAATTGTCGCTAAAGGTACTAAAATCTTCGTTAATAAGAATTCACAATGATTCAGTTTCGTCACCAAAAATGTCGCTAAATTCTCATAGCTAAAATGTATAGGCGATGTTTTGTGTTAATCATCGCTAATAGTTTTTGCCTACATTTTAGTTTTTGTAGCAAAAAACTATTAACGATATTTTGAGAAATCATTGACAATATGTTTGGCTACGTAGCTAAAAACTTTTGGCTACATTTCTCAAAACTTAGTCAAAAGTTTTTAGCTACCTTTCTGGAAACGTAGCCAAATGTTTTTATTTATGTTTTGTAAAATGTGATCAAAATTTTTATCTACATTTTAACGAAATGTTATACCATATTGAAATAAATTATTTGTTACAATTTTAATTCATATTATTGTATATAATGTTTCGATGCATTTTTATTGTTAATTTATTATACAAAAATAATTGATAATTTGAAGCATTGTAATAAAAATAAAATATCATTAAATTTCTTCATATACACGATATTAATTCAACTTCAAAAATTCGTATACATAAAATAATAAATACAAAGACTAGTTTACAAATTATAATACAAATGACTCAGTTGTTGCATCTTCTTCAAATCTATAATTGGAGAAAAAAGTATTAAATTTAAATTATAATACAAACAGAAATTAAAATAAAAAATATAAGAGATATAATGAATACCATTTACTTTCATCTTCACTACTATTATAATCCAGGTCAAGTATGTTTTGGAGGTACTTATGATGCTTGGCTAACTTTTATCGAGTATATTGTAATTTAGCCTTAAATGTCTTTTTTTTCCTTTTTAAGATGTTGAACGTATGTGGATCTTGACGAGGTTAAAACATTTGGCTTAGGGCCAAAGCCAAGACCTTTGATATAACCAGAACGTGTACCAAGCACGGTATTGCAAATGTCTTTTATATTGACCTCATTCCACTCATACATTGATTTCTATAACAACTCTTACATCTTATTCTAAAATTAAAAAACAAAACCAATATTCAATGTGAATATTATTAGTTAGTACTACATAAACAAATAAACTAAAAATTTAAACAAATTTTTATACTATAGTTATTTTCTTTTCTTCTGACATCCACCCTTGACCTTCCTTATAGTGAGTCGCTTTGTATAGTGTGATCCTATCACACTTTTGTCTATGTAGTTCCTTCTTACCCAATTTTATGAAAGAAAACTACAAGGCACAATAAATAATATAATGTTATTGATATAATTATTACTTGTAAACAACGATCTTACATATTCATTTCAGACAACTACAAAAGATTTGAAACCTTGATTGTAAGGTTTTTCATTTTTCCTCTATTGGCCTTTGCCTTTTCACATTTTTCTTAAATAAAGAAAAAAAGATTAGGTAGTCATTAAATCATCTAATAAGATTAATAGAAGCAAATGTGAAGCGTAAGTAAACAAACCTGAACTTTGGGAGAGGCCCAATAATCACACAAATTATTCCAATTTTCTTGAGACATTCGTTCTAGAACATATCTCCTTGCCTAAGCATCAAAAGGAAAAGATTTATAGAATTGATGCAACCTATAATGGTGATCCCTGGATAAATTGAAAAATTACCGCAACTTTATCCAAAGCATTTTCAAGCAAGTTGACTTCCTTCAAGTTTTTAGCATGCAAGCAAGGTAATTCTATTCTTGTAATAATCTCCAACTCACTTAATAATTTTGTAGATTAGATCTTATCTATAGGACAACCTTGCAAAGTACCAATACGTATTGACAACTTGCTATTTATTACAACATTCATTCGTTTGCAATTCACAACTTTTAGTTATACCTCTACATCTTTTTTTAATATTGAAATTGGAACTTGACAACAAATCAATAATGATAAGTAAATACGCATTAAATATATAAATATTTATTTGAGCATATCTATTTTTAGGTTTTAAAGATTAACAAACCTACAGATCCCTCTGTACTAGTTGATTAATTGACATTTGAGGAAGAATGTGGTTGTTCCTAACCAATTTCATTAGTGACTAAGGTCGAATGTTGTTGTTGGCGAGGAACTGATTGATCTGGTTGAAGTTGTAGATCCCTCTATTCTACAATTTCGATACGTACCACTTTCTTCTCTTTGTTTCTACCAGGTGTCATTATATTGGATATCTATAAAAGACAAACATAAATTCTATTAACATTACAATGCATCCAATAAGCATTACAACCATACATTCAATCATTAACATTAATCACATCAACATAACTCAATCAACAACGATCCACATTAATATTTGAATTAAAAGGATCGAAAGATTTAGGAGATAAGAATACAATTTGAGGCATTTCAAATATAGATCATTTTGAATAAATATTTTAGGCATTCTTGCTTAGAAAGAACTTAAAGAAATGATTTTCATACTATGTGGAATGTTATATGGATTAATATGGCATCTCAGAGAAAAAGGCAATCGATTTTCTCGAAAATAAAATCATATGTCTATGGAAGGACATGAATGAGGAGTTCCTGAAACTGAACAATAGAGACATTCTGTTGCCTAATCTCTAAGATATTTTAAACCATGCTCATGTGCTAGAAATCGTCAACAAAACGGAAGGTGGCCTCACTTTTTCCAAGAATGTTCTCAACAGTGTTGTCATGGATTTAGTTGTCAATTACTTGGATGTTTAACTAATTAGCAGCTAAACTCCAATTCTAATATTGGTATGCGTAAATTGCCCCAATTATGGTTTTTAAAAATGAAAATTTGGTTTTTATTTACTAATATATTGTTTTCTATATGTTGCGGAATTTGCTGATTGAGTTAAAGCGTATGTGAAGTCTTGCCAGAATACGTGCTCAAAAAATAATGTTTTAAGTCTTCACTAAAATAATAAATTGCTATTTTATAATTTTCATATCTCTAAAGGCCTCAAATGACAAATAAATACTAGAGTTATTCTTTTTAGTAAAACTTCAAATCAAATATTTATACGTACTAATAAAACTCTATGCTCTTTGTAGTAATAAATGGCATGATGTCAACCTTGAGGTTATGTTTAATTATTAGTACTAGACAATAGGTTTATATTGGTTTCTCTTTTCTTTATGCATGGTTGTATTGTGGTAACTTTAGACATTGTGGAAACAAACAGAAAATAATATGAATCCTAATTATGAAAAGGAAGAGTAAATGATAAAGCTTGAAAACATGAAATTTAAAATAAAAAAAGGGATAATTATGAATTTCAAATTTATTGATAAAACCTACCAACTATCATAAACAAGTTTAAACTAGCATAAGATGCTTTTTATGACATACAATATTATGTGTTACTTTGCACAACAATGTTACAAATATTATGAAATTGGTAAAATATCCAATTAATAGTTTAAAAGTTCTCAGTTTTCCTAAATCTCAAAAGAAGCTAATTATATGGCTATTATTTTGGTAGTTTTTATGATCATTAAGGTGAATATTGTCTAAAATATTCTTAAATATCGACAAATAATCTAAGCCATGTAGGACTAATTTAGGAAACATTAGCCTTGGTGGACAAAAATAATAACATTTTGTTAATGAGTGAAAGCAAATTTACAAAACCCATCAGGTGTTAACCCTTTATAATTCCAATTGTTGTATCTCAAGTCAAAAAAACATAAATCCTTACTCTCTCCACCATTATCATTACCAACTTATTAGTATTGTTGTCCTTGGCTTACCACAACTCAGCTGCTTCCTTTCTTATTCACTCTCTCTGTCTTTATTGTTTTCTAGGTAGTTATTTTCTAACTTGTCATTAATTAAACTTAGCTTGTCTATGTTCATTTCGACACGTCATTTTCATTCATATAGCAATCCTCTAACATTCATAATACACACAACTTATAAGTATCTCTAATAGAACTTTCATTAAGCACTAGATAGGCTAACCTCAAATAAACATGCACAGTGGTAAAAAAAATCAACCTATTCTGGACTAACAAAGAAGAAGCTTTCACCATCTTCCAAATGACACAATGAAGCAAAGTATGAATAAAAACAAAAAGAATGAAAGCAGAACACAAAAATGCAGAGAATGAAAGAAGAATAGAATAACATAAAACAAAAACCCAGAGAATGAAAGAAGAACAAAAAATAGTACATACAATTGATAACTTACCTGGAGGAATGGATAACCATAGACGACCACAACAAATGACAAAGATGGACCATAAGTGATGCTTCTTCAACATAAAAACTAGAGGGAAAATAGATGAAAATAATAAAGATGAAAATTCCTTCGTCTTTGGCTTAAAAATAACACGAAAATAACGTCATTTGTTGTTGAACAGACGATGTTGTTTTCATTAAATTCTAAAGACTATGGCCAACATCTGGCAACTATTTCAAAAAACATCACCAAATGTAGACCATTGGTAACAAATTCAGAGAAACATCACCAAATGGCTAACCGTTTGGAGATGATTTCAGAAAACGTTACCAAATGTAGACCATTGGTAATAAATTCAGAGAAACAACGCTAATTGGTTGTACATTAGCGACGATTAATGAAATCTGTCACCAAATGGCTAACCATTTGGCAACGTTTTTGCTATTTGACAATGATTTTAAGAATCGCCACCAAATGTTATCATATATATATATATATATATAATTGTATGTAATTAGAAATTCTATAAAATAGTATATAATTTATATATACTAAATAGAGTTTTGTGAAACAACATAAAATTGTTAAATTATATATTTTAAAAGAGAAAAATAAAAAGTATAAATCTATGTAATTTTAATTAATTTTGTGTAAATCTATGGAATATTAGTTAAATTTGCGTTTATAGTTTTTTTTTGAAATAACATTGTTATTAGCTAAATTTATTTTCAGAATTACAATCATCATCAATAATATTATATTTGATTTTTAAGAATATGATATTAATATTTAATATTGATTTCCATTTTTAGTATATTGAAATTATTTTTAGTTATATTGTAATTAACATAATTATATATGATAATTAATACAATGATATATGAATTTATAGATAATAATTGTAATTAATATAATGATTTATGAATGTATAGATAATAGATAAATTTTCTCATATCTTAGTTCTATATTGTTATATAGAATTTATATATTATATATAATTTCTATAATATATATAAAGTGTAATATATAGAAAAAGGGTTAGGCAACAAATTATGAAATCATCGCTAGAGGTTGACAATTGGTGATGCTATGTTGAAATCATTCTATAAGTGCTTCCTCGTAAAAGTTTCACCTTTTTGCGACGATTTTTGTATTCCTCTCCAAAGGAGAAGGCAAACCATGTCGTTTTATGAAATTGAAAATCCAAATACCTAAAGATAGGACATAAATTGTTTGGATAGTGGTTGCAAACAATTAGGGGCCCAAAACAAAGCCCATTTTCGTAGACAACAGACATTCTATAATGTTCCATTAGGATTTACATCAATGGTCTAGATGAATTGGAAGGTTCGAGAATATTTAATTGGAAATACAATTAATATATCACCCCCAAAACCTACTATTGCCTCTCCTCACCTTCAGCAGGCAGCACCGGCAGTAGCTGTAACAACCTAGGCCTTATCCAAACACCCACCCTTTACTCTCCATCATCTTCTTCTTCATCTTCTTCCTTTTCTAGGTAATTCTTCAACTCTGTTTACTTCTCTAGTTTCTACTTCTACTTGATCTTATGAGGATTGAATTAACTATTAAAGCTTTTTCCTTTAATACTACTATTGTTGGTGATGATGGCATAGATTTGTATTCTTTTTTAGAGGATCATTAAGATTTTTTTTTGTTTCTTAGTCACATCACTTTTATTGTATGGGTTTGTCTTAGTTAATAGATCAAAAAATTAACATTGCTATAATGTTGGAACAAATTGGTGGGGAAGTGAGATATTTTTGTGTGTGAATGATTATCCAAGATCTCCAAGGTCATTTTCATAACATTTCCTCTTATTTACAATGTTTTTATTGTTTGTTATAAGTTTAAGTATAATATGCTCTCTCTTGTTGATGCTTTTGGTCAGAAATAATGAATTATATTTATTCTCATTTTCAAAATTAACGCTTGGATTGATCACAGCTACAAAGATAAGTAGTAAACTTTATCTCAATTGATAAGCATCTTTGTATTAGATTTGATGATAGAAGACTTAAAAAATTTATATGGCATATATTGTATAATTTGGTTACGTATTTATGTAAGATGTGACTTACGTTTGGAATAGACAATGTATAAAACTACTTATATTGTGTATAATCCAAACTTTCTTTTCTTATGTCAATAGGTTATAAACTTAACTTTAACCAATTATACTGTCATATTGATGTTCATTAATAATCTTAGAATCAAATGTGAAAGGAACATTCAAATAAGAAGTCTTCTGTTGTTAAAGATGTCATATTAGTTATTAATATACGGCATGTGCTCTGAGTTTTATTAATCTTTAAGGGTGAGTGGTAAACTTAGAATGTGCTTGTGCAGGGGATTTTAGACTGGTTAAAAAATTAAGTTCCAGTGATCTTTGCTTCTTCTGTGAATATTTTGTTAATTGCATATAACTTCATATAATGTTTCATTTCTTTATTTAATTTACACTCTGCTTTTATATTGGTTATATCAATGACTTGTTTTTATTTCTATTGACTTTTTATAATAAAATTGTTAACATAAATTGATCGTGAAATGTCGACATGGCAGATAATTTTCGATAGTGGTAATGAGCTCCGATAGGAGGTATATTGACAGAATTCTCCCTGCTGAATAAGAAATCGATGCACAATAATTCTACTCACCAAATTCTAATCACTGCTTGCCTTTAATGGTCGATCTTCTTCTTCAAGGGTTTAGGATCATTCAAATTAGCTCTCTTTCTTTATTCTCTGTATCTCATTTTCTGTTAGGAAACTATTATATGAACTTATGATTGTATATACTATGTGTTGTGTAAAGCTTCCTCGAATCTTCAAGAGAACATAAGTGAAAATGGAGGCAATGGCGATGTCTTGATGGTCCATACAAGATTAGGCAAATTGGTTGTTTTGGAATAGTCACCAATTACAAAAACTATGTCTATTCATTATGATAATGATGGAGTCATTCAATCAAGTATGCATGCGCTCAAATTTGGATTCCTTATACCGTTTGATTTAGCTTTTTAAGTTTTAAGGATTTAATTTTTCTAAGGATTATGAAGAAATTAACATGATTGTTCTATACTGTTTGTCCCTTAAGTGAAATGTATAGTGCGTGGGGTTCATGTAATTCAATGTTCCATATTGCATCTGGGAAAACATTCAATGTATTTTCTGGTAGTTTAGCTAAAGCTAAAAAGTTGTTGGAAGAGGTTGTCAATAAACCAACTATTGGAGGAAGATCTTTGTCTATTTCAATTGATGCATTCGAATGTGCAAGGAGCGTTCTTGGGAATCTAGACATAGAGAACTCCTTTACCTTATCTATCGAATCTCATGTCACTTGAAATCCAGAAAAATAATTATTTTTTTCTTTTCAATGAAATAGGTTTGAAATTCATTATTTTTCATTTATTTATTGTTTTTTGTAAGAATTGTTAAAGTTATAATTAAAATCTTGTATTACTTACTATATATCATTATTTATTGTTTTTTGTAAGAATCATATATCATTATATTACAAACTTCATTTTAAAACTATTTGAAAATTTTATGTCACCATACGAAATTGTCAAATCATATAATTTAAAAGAGACAATAAAAAGTATAAATCTATGTAATGTTAATTAATTTTAAGTTTATAATTTCATAAATTACATAAATGATTTGACATTATTGTTAGTTAAATTTATTTTTAAACTTAAAATCATTGTCAATAATATTAAATTTGATTTTTTGTAAATATGATATTCAGTTACAAAATGATCAAGTCAAAGTTAGTGAATTCATAATTATAAATAAGAGAGTTATTTATTGTTCTTTAAGTATTTGGTGACGATTTAAAAAATCATCGTCGCTGTCAAAAAACTTACTTTTAGCTATAATTTTAAAATCGTCACAAAAAAAATGTAGCCAAAAGGCTGCTTTCTTGTGGTGTTCGAAGCTGCATTCTTATCTCATTCTTCATTTCTTTAAATTCAACGTGTTACCCTCACAAATAGAGTCGGAAAGATAAAAGGGAACATATCCAAAATGAGTAGATTTTTTTTTAAAGCATCCAAAATGAGTAGATGATTATTATTGATATTGATTTTGACAATATCACAAATGGTTCTATTTCCTTCTATTACTAATTCACATCATATTGATAAGGGTTTAAATCACTTATTTTTATTACTTTATTTTAAATCTATTTTATAAGCATTTATCTGTTCCATTTCCATGAGTCTCATTATATGTATATACTAAGGACGAGGGGGATGGACGACCACGGAATTCATCTCCTTCGTCCGTTTAATCTAATGGTCATTACCCCCCCTCCCCCGCGGTCTATATGTCATATGTATTTTTTTTCCTTTCATTTCTCTTTCTTTCTTTCTTTTTCTATATGTCATATGTTTTTTTCCCTTTCATTTCTCTTTTTCTTCTTCTTCTCTCTGGTTGTGTATTTAGCTTTCTCCGTTTCCCTCTCTCTCATTTCTCATATCTCATTTCTCTCTTTTTTCTCTCTCTCTGTATCTCACACCGAGTTTTTTTATCATATGTCATATGTCAAGGTTATATCCCTCTTTCATTTCTCTCTCATTTCTCTTTTCTTTTCTCTTTTCTCTTAGCATCCTGCATATCTCACAGGGAGTTTTTATTATGTCTATGTCTACAGG
>JANZXP010000006.1:8687299-8711635 GCA_027576715.1 Erythroxylum flavicans
AAAAAATTCAAAAGCATTTGCATAAAATAGCTGTAAATATTCAACATCAAATTAAATATCAATGGTTTTATTTATAACATAAATATTTTAATTAGTTGTATATAATTCATATTCCTCAACATTTCCAACCACACGATCCATCTATAACACCATGTTATATCCAGATGTTACTAATTACGGAAAAGTTTTCAATATGTCTTATCCATTGTTCAAACAAATCTTTTTTAAAACTTCAAAACCTTCCAAGATAAACCCACCGCTAAAAGATATTCCATCTAGCTCTAAACCCTCACAAAACACCACTACCAAAAGAAAGACCACCTTATAAATTAAATTCACTAGTCCTTGGAGCAAAAGAGCTAATTATCCCCCAATCAAAAGAGTATCGCATTGTATCAGTGTTTTAATTGGATGCAAGTTTCTTAAGAAATAGTGAGTTATTAATGAATTAAAAATGTTCTTAAATTAATGATATGTTAGTTTCTCATTTATTCTTTGATCTGTAAAGTAATTGGGATCCAACGATACCTTTCTTGAAAAAAGAGACTAAAAAAAGTTGAAATGTAAAAGGATTTCTTAGTGTATGGATCATACTAACAAGTTCACATTAATTAAAGCTCTTTGCTTCTCTTCCAATTATGCCATGCCTCCTGCCCTCATCCTCCCACCACTTCAATGCTTTTTCTCAATTAACTAAAATTCAGAGTATTAGAGAAATTAAATAATTAAAAAAAAAGAACACTTGATGGGATAGTTCCTTCACCTGCCAAAATATCTTCTGATCAATCTCAGCCGTTGGATCAACATCTACTATTACACGTAAGAGATCCCTCCCTTACGTCATCCAAACATGTGGGTCCTCACTGTCCTCACTTCTCGAGACCATGTGTTTATATCATTATTATCTCTTTTTCTCCTAAATAATTCTCTTTATCTAAATTTATTAATTTAATATCAAGAAACTAATTAAAAATTGAAAATTCTAAGCTTCACGTTAAATTTAACTGTTGAAAACTGACGGCGTCAAGCCCATATGTTTTTTCCCTAATAAATGCCACAAACCCAAGTTGTCCTTTTCCCTTGTCTGTAAGTGTTGTTTCTCACAGGCGATCGCCAGCTTCCGCTGTCGGAACTTGCCGGTTTTTTTTTTAATAGCTGTTTGCGGATACACAGCCACAATTTTTTCTCAAGCCGGAGAAATTTTCCGACATTCCATTTCTTTTCTTCCCTTTGTTGTTTTGTTTCATAGCTTCCAGCAATACTATTGCCGCTGCTACTACTAGTCTCGTATGTGTAGCAGTAACAGAGATTGCGGTCATGATCTTTTCTAAGCCACCAATGATAAGAAAAATCATAAGTGTATCTTTGCTTCATTGATTTCTGCGTGTCAGTGAACAGAATATTTGAGTTCGCAAAGTAACAGAGGGTTTGCTGCTCTGTATCCACCTGTAAATAGCCGATGGTTTTGTTGACATTTGATGCGTGTTGTTGTTTTCTGAAGATTTAAGCTAAAGTTGAACGGTGTGTGTTTTTGAGAAGCAACTGATCAAGGTAAGAGCTTTGTTTGGTTTCTGATGTTTTCCTTTTATATAGTTCTTTGTTCCGTTGTTTTGTTTCCTTCACTTTCTCATCGCTTCAACAAGTTGCATTATTTTTGGTATTAGGTTCTTCTTTTGTTATTTGATCACTTGCACCTTGCTATGAAAGATTTTTTATTTGCGTGTTTTAGAGTTGCTAAAGAAAAGAATTTCAGATTCTCTCTCTCTTGCTTCTGTTTTGTTTTATTCTTTTTGACTTTTCTCAGCAACCAAACAGAGCTGCACTTTACTCCTCCTATTTGTCTCTTTCTTTCTTGCCTCTCAATCTTATTCAAATATCTGGACCCAAAATTCACTAAATTCCAGATCCCAATAAGGTTTCAAGTTGCCATTCAAGTGATTTCCTTTTCAACAGGCGTTTTAATGCTTTTAGCTTCTCCAGAATTTCTCTCCAAGTACTCTGATATATTGCTTTTTCAGTAACCTATTTATGCGTTTGTTTATTTCTTCGGGGCATAGAACCTGCAGTTAATTGGGTGAAACTTCAATAGCCAGAGGTAAGAAGAGAAAGTGAAAGAAATAGGGAACTAAAAGCAGAGGCAAAACTAAGCATATCTGGACACAAAGGACTGAAGATTTATGAATGAGATATAAAGCAGACAGCTAAGAAAGAAATTATAACAACAGATTGAAGAGCTATGTTTTTCTTTTCCTCTTTGAGGGGTCTTCGTTCCTAAGGCTATGTCGTTTTCGATAATTATGATCCATTTGTCATTTTAATTCTTCTCTTTTCTATTACCCCACCAACAACTAGAAAAAAAATGCGAAACAAAATCTACCCTTCTCATCTATGGATTGGTTGGATAAAAAATGACAGTGAAACGAATGTGTGAATTGATTTTTATATCTTTCTATTTTCAGAAACTTCGGCTTCCACATTTTATCTCTCTTTCTAATGTTTATTGTTTGTACATTAAAAATTAAAAGCAATGAGGATGTGCGCACACATTATCTAATTAGACCAACTTTGTGCCAATGTCCCAAATCTTTTTCCTTTCCTTTGTTTTCTTTCTTTTTCTATGACGTGACTCACTGTTGTTATTATTGTGTCTAGGTCTTCTCTGATCCCGAGACTTGAACCTCTTTATCTTTTTCCTTTTTGTCTTTCTCCAAAAACAACCTCCCCGTTGCCATTTCTTTCAGAATAGGAGCTTAGAAACGCAACCATAACATCAAATCTCAAATTCTTATTAGTTTCTTTTGCATTCAATACCATCAGTTTTGTCCTTTCTCTTTGTGTTTCTATGTGCCCATCTCTTTCCAATCCTTGATGGGCTATTTTCCTTTCTTTTCTTTTGGGGGTAAAATGATGTGGTGGAATTGGAAAAAAAAAATCTCTCTTTTCTTCATATGACTTTGCAATGTAAATATGGTTATGCATGTTCACATTTTATTGCCGTCTTAATATAAGGGCCCATACAAGGTTGTCTATCTCATCAAGGACATGAAAGAATGTTTGTGTCTCCCCCCCTTGACCAAAAGCATAAGCTTAGTAGAATCCACCCAATTTGTTCCTTTTACAAATTTAGTGGAGTTGATAGTGTCTTCATTTGCTAATGTTTCTTACAATTTGTATTCATTAACATTTGATTGGTCGCATGGGCAGAGGGCTAGAAAGGTTGAAAGTGAATTGAAGAGAAGATGTTTACGTGCATAGCATGTACAAAGCCGGTGGCAGAGGACGAAGAAGGTGGAGGAGGAGCGGCGCGTGGAAGTGGAACACCCAATACCAAAGAAGCCGTCAAAAGCCTGACCACACAGGTTCTTTACCTTACCTATCCCTAATACTGGCCTATACCTATACCTCTATCTCTGTGTACTATATATTAGTATATACGCCTGTCTCTGTAATATGTGTGTATATTAAATGCTTCTTTTTCTAGTTTGTGTTGCTTTTGCTGTTAAGCTTTTTGCCTTATATAATATTCCTTTGTCTGTGAAACCAAACAAAATCATAGGTCCATGAGATATAGTGGACCCCCACTGGGTCCGACCTTCGGCTTTTTTACTTTATTTGACAGGCCTTCTCATTCTGACTGACTTCTGCCTGTGTAACTATTATCTATAGTAACTATTTAATATAATTTTATGTCTGTATTCATTATCTCAAAAGATTCTCCTTAATATATAAAATCAGCGTTTGTAATTAAAATAAAAAAGGTTTTCTTTTCTTAAATAACATAAAATTCTTTGTCTCGAAAAAAAATCAGTGGTCAAAGGAAAAAAATCTTAATTACAAGAATAAACTTATTTTGTTTAGTTGAAGTAGTCGTGTATTGTGCTTGATCTTGTCTTTGTTACCTCCATAAATGGCATGCCTCAGAAGCATTCACTGGATTTTTGAACTAAATGTAAAAGTTGTGCCAAAATGTTCTCTAAATAAATACCAATTCATGAAAATCATATTATTTTGGGTTTTGGTGTTGAGGTAATAAGTGTATGTGATGTCAACAACCTCCTGTGCCTATTCTACATGAGCTGTCAGTAGTAGTTGTAGTGCTGCAATGAAGGTGCCTAGTTACAGAGTATTTCCCGACTTTGACATACCAACTAGAACCCCTCAACCCTCGCTAGCTCCCTAGAGTTTGGTGGTGACTGCTGACATCATTTTCACCAAGTTTTAAGCATTTTTAGGAGTAGGAGTGGCTTCATTGGCTTTGACTACCAAATTCCATAAATATTCTTTATTAAAACATAATAATTTTGCGTAAAGATGATATGCTCTTGTCCTGTTCCAAGTGGGAAGTCAAATCATTTCCAGGAATTCTGCAACTGATCCTACATTTCTGTCCACTTCAGAATCCAAAAATGATACTTTAACTTCAAGCCAACTGAAGAAACCATCCCTTTTTTTTTTTTCTCAAGCAATAGTGGTGGATACTGTTCCAAGTGTGAAAGGGTTTGTCATTTCCAGAAATTCTGGGCCAGACTTTGCACTAGCTCGACTTTGAAGTTTCACTAGAAACAAAAAGAAGGATAACAAGCTGTTGAGTCCTGTCAGTGAAGTACCTATATTCTTCAGCTCCATTATGAGGATATTTAAGTACTAATATAGCAACACAGTTTGGTATGCAAAATGGGGTTGCAGAATAGAATGGTGACAACATATTCCCCATCTTAAGCAATAGTGAAATCTTTAAGAAAAGAAAGGGGCCATCTTAACAATGGACATTGCAATGTCCTTGTTCTGACCCACCACTGGATTCTTGTCTACTCACCATATCTCAAAGGTGTTTATACCATATATTATATGGAGAAGGAATGAACATAAGGTCTAGTTCTCTAGTCTTTATATAATCGTACAAGAAACTAAATAATAATCTGCATTTTTTGCATTAATTCTTGACTCTGTTTTATTCACAGACAAGCTTTCTCCACTTGCTTTTGATTGAGAACTTATACAGGGTACTCTTTTAACAATCAAATCATGCCAAGTTCTTCTTTTGCAACTTAAAGAATACTTGTACTGGAATAAATTCCTCTTTCATGTCCTCTTCTTTGAACTCACTACATCATTGTCTTATTCTTTTACGATCGTTTGTGAGGTTAAACACGTGAAGGTTTTACGCAAAATAAAAAAAAGAGATAAATCATTGGTGTCTTGCTCCAAAATCAGCTGAAGTGTATAGTTCTTAATAGAATTCCTTGACAACCTTGAACTTCAACAATGTTGCAGATAAAGGATATGGCATTGAAATTCTCAGGAGCTTACCGGCAATGCAAGCCCTGCACAAGCTCCACCGGAGACAAGAAAGGTCATCGGCCGTATCCTGACTTTGATACTGCTTCAGAAGGTGTACCATATCCCTACCTTGGAGGTGGAAGCTCAAGCTCAACACCTGCATGGGATTTTACAAGTGGTGGTCACCATCATCGCGGCACGAGAGCAGACTCAAGATTCAGTTCAGCTTTCAGCGGTGATCACATCCCTAGAGGAGTGGAGTCCTGTGATGTAGTGCTTGAGGACGAGGATGAACCCAAGGAATGGATGGCACAGGTGGAGCCCGGTGTTCATATTACCTTTGTTTCTCTTCCTAATGGTGGAAATGATCTAAAGCGTATTCGCTTCAGGTGTGTAGTAGATATCCCTTGTTAACTCCCTGCTTTTCAGAATTAAAAGTTAAAACTCTAAGTCTCTCCATCTTCCCTATCTTGTATGCTATTATTTACCTGCCGTTTGATGAGCCGCAATCATTTATCAAGTAATTTCGGAGATACTTGGATTTTCACTAGAAATTTAAAAAAAAAAAGAAGTTTCAGGGATCAATAGGTTCAATAACTCACCTGTTCATGAGAGCTTGTAGATTCTATATATTTTAGTTAAATTTTTAGTATGCCTAGCTGTATTCTTGTCTTGAATATCATAAATTAGAACAACATGAATACATTTCAATTACTTATAAGGCGCTAAATTCTTAGAACTTATTAGCTTCTACAAGCATGAACTTACATTTCTTGGATATTTGGAGTTTGAAGCCGAGAGATGTTCAATAAATGGGAAGCTCAACGGTGGTGGGGTGAGAACTATGACAGAATTATGGAGCTCTACAATGTCCAAAGGTTTAATCGTCAAGCTCTTCACACTCCACCAAGGTCTGAGGATGAGGTAAATCTCTTCTTATGTTGAATTCAAATTCTCTGAAATTTAGATTCACTTAGTTCTTTTAGATTCAAATTCCTTTCCTCTTTTCCTGGTTTTTGCTGACAAAGGCTTCATACCAGCTACCTTTAAGCTTAATAGCCTAAACCAGTTTTCCAGATTCACTAGCTTTGAAACTTTTTTTGACCACCTCCGTATGCTCATCAAGCCCAAATCATCCCTTTCAGTAAACACCTGTATCTTTGTAGCTGGAAATTGGTAGCATAAATTTCACACCATAAAGATAAAATCATATACGTGACAAATATTTAGATATTGTGAACATACTATCATTTGCAGCTGTTGGTTGACTGTAAAAAGTGAAAACTATGTTGCCAATGCCCTTTGGTTTGGTATGCGAGATAATGCAAGACCTGTATTAGGCCCTGGTTTTCACTATTCTCGTAAGTATAAACTCAGCAGCTGACAAAAGGAGATGAGATGCAATGAACCTTACAGGAAGATGGCTATGAACTTCTTTTTATAACCTATGATTTAAGCATAAAAGTATATCCTTTGTGTCTTTAATTATCTTAAATCTTACACAGTAAAAACTCCTTAATAGTGCTAACAGAATGACTGTCTTGTTCATCAGCCGAGGGATTCAACTTACACAAGAATAGAATCTGCGAAGGATAGTCCCATAGCTCCAACTTTCACACCAAGAAACTATCATAGACCTCCTGGAAGTAAAGGGTATTTTCCATCTGAACATGTGGATCATGGTGGTGGGCAACTTTACTATGGTGGTTCTAGTGGATACAGTATGACTGGTCCAAGAGGCGAAGCATCTTTTGACCCATCGAGGACAACCACATCGTCTAGAGATGAACCTTCCATCTCTGTTAGCAATGCTAGTGATATTGAGGCAGAATGGGTTGAGCAAGATGAGCCTGGAGTATACATTACAATTAGACAATTAGTGGATGGCACTAGGGAGCTCCGGCGGGTCAGGTTCAGGTAACAAAAGCTTATATTTGTTCTACACTTGAATTCTCTGAACTAAAAATGAAAATGGCACAACAGAAAATGGGATACAATTAGAACAATAAAAGGATTTCAATTTTTGGGTCTTCACTTGTTTTCTTTTTTGTGGCAAGCTTTCATGGTTCTGTATTAATTTGGAAGTAGTATTTCTTAGTTTTTAATTTTCAATAAGGTCATGAGAACTCCCTATCTGTTTATACAGTCGTGAAAGGTTCGGGGAAGTGCATGCTAAGCTCTGGTGGGAACAAAACAGAGAAAGAATACAAGCTCAATACCTATAGAAGTGGGAGATTCTACATTGCGGTGAATTGATTCAGTACAAAAGAAAAGAAATGATCTAGAGGGTGCATTTGGATACACTTCAGAGAGGAAATTTTTTCTGTTATATCAGCTCCATTTCATACAATGGCATATAAGAATTAGCAGTTAGAGTTGAAGATGGTGAGAAGTGATGTTCGCCATCAACTGCGGTGGCAACAACTGACAATATTATTTCATTCAATAGTCCAAAAATGTCTTATGATCACTTGCGTGATTGCTCCCTTTGTTTTGTATCTTTACATTGAAAGAAAATGTTGAGATGTGCCCAATTTTGCCATTTTGCATTGTTTTTCTTCTTTCCTTCATTGCAACAAAAAAGATTATTCTTACTGAAATGAAATTGGCATCTATTTACGTTCCTTTTGTTGGATTTTTTTTGGGGTGAGATTCGTTCTTGCATATAGTGGAAATAATACCAAATTTTCTTGTTTGATTTTTTAAAAGTCAAAGATCGCGATTAAGGCATAAATATAATAAAATATTATTTATAAATCCATACTTTATTATTTAATTTGATCATTTTTCTGTTATTTCCTTCAAAACATTTTTAAAATTGACTCTTCGTAATTACCATAACTTATTGGACCTTTAATAATATTCATACAGGCATGATGAAAGAACTTTATAAATCTTATAAGGAGGGTAGGTCAGAAGTGTTATTTCATTTCAAGGATAAGTCTATTTATACTATAGTTTAGACCTTTTTAATAATTTAATTGAAATAAAATGTTAATTTCAAATAAACTTGAATTTGTTAAATATCTCATATCTAATTTTAAAGTTTTTCAAATTTTATAATAAAGTATAAATTGATTAAAATACAATTTTCTCTTTTATTTTTTATGTTTGACTCATTAGGTTCCTAAATATGGTGATAATGGATATAAATTATAACTTTAAATCATATTTAGGATAAGATAATTTATCTTTAATTTTTTAATTAAATAATATATATCAATACGTTAAGAATGACTTTTAACGATGTATCATTATCATCTAAATATTAGGAATATTAAAGTGGTTTTGATTATCTTTTCCATGCATTTTTTGTATAATTCAATTATTTTATCATATAATATTCTAATTAGACATTGAGTATTTAATTAATGTCTATTATATTTTTATTCAATCATATTAGTTCTCCACTATTAGTTTATTAGTGACATTTAAAAACTATTTTCAAAGTATCATTTCACTTTGGATAAGGATTTTCTAGATTAACACTAATTGAATACAATGGAACATTTTCCCTAATCACTTTAAGGTGATGAATCTTATACTGATCACTCAACTACTTTTATATAATTCATGTTATATTCAATGACTATTGCTTGAGTTACTCTTAATAAGGATATGTCATAAATAGTATCAAAATATAACAATTCTTATATGAGACACTTTGGAGATCATAAATCAAAGGATCACTTATATAATCATTACAAAAAGAGTTTTCATAAACATATAAGTAATGTTTTAAATGGAATTCTCGTATAGGGGTTAGTTCATTGAATTTGTTCTTTATTAAGCACAACTCATTTGTTTAAATATCTCTATACTTTAACTTACAAGGTTAACTACTTATTTCTTAAGTCAAAGGATCATTTAGACAATCATTATAAAGAGGGTTTCCATACATATATAAGTAATGTTTTAAATAGAATTCTCATATAGGGTTAGTTCATTGAATTTGTTCTTTATCAAGCACCACTCGTTTCTTTAAATATTTCTATACTTCAACTTATAAGATCAACTACTTATTTCATAAGTAAGAAATATAAATGTCCAACATCAAGATAATATCAACCAGGAATAATTTAGGAATAATACATAAATACAATATGAATCTTATAATTATGATCTCATTATAATTTTATTTGTAATATACATTTATTCTATGGACTTTATGATATACATCTAAATAAATATAAGATAAATAATGCCTTTAAATAATTATGTCACTAAAGTATAACCAATTGATTAGTTATAAAGCATAAACCAACAATCTCTTACTTACACTAAGCCAATTGATAAATGTTAAATAGACTATATTTTTATTCCCATATTTAGTGCATTTTTTATTTATTTGAAATTTTCTTATCATTTTTGGTACTTAATTTGTTTATATTATATTTTTAGGTTCTAATTACCTTCATTGGTCAAAATGAGCAAAACTCAGATGGAATCGAGGCAGAAAAGTAAATGATTAAATCTGTCTATGAATGAAACCATCTATCCATGACCCTATAACTTTTTGGGACCATGTTTTTACTTAATTTTCTAAGAATTGAAGCAAGATTGAGGGACCCGATCATATACACGATCGTATAGGTAACTGTGTCCACTCTACAAATGCTAATTTTGAGCTATAAAAGGGAAAAACAAAGAGAAAATAGGTGGAGTTCAAAGGGTTCATAAGAGGCTTAAGGGAGGCTCAAGAAAACATATAGTGACGGGATATGATGATGAAAAGAAGAATAAGCAAGGGAACATATTTGGAGTGGATTTTATCAATCTAAAGCGGATTTCGTTAAGATTAAAAAGGATCTCATCATAGTTATTTTAGTTTTCTATTTTTCCTTTAGTCTTGATCTTATGATTATGAACTCAAATTGTGTTAGTAATTGATTAGATAAACCTTTAGATAGACCTTTTAGTGACTTTATTTTAACTTAATTCATTCTTTAGTTTCATTTGAAATTTAATTATGTATTCTTAATCATCATTGAATTGATATTACTAGCATATTATTTCATGTATGAATTCAAGTAATTGAGATTAAGAAATCCTTTTGTATGAATGGATTTACAATAATTGAAAGGAGTTATATATAAACATAGAGATAGGTCGACATAAATCCTCTAGATTAGGATCAAACCTAATTGTAAATATTACCAATCAATGGATGCAATCTTAGGAATTTTAACTATAAAGAATTTAATTAATTAACCAAGGATTATATGCTAATAGTATTGAGAAAGATATTAGTATAATTGAAGAATTTTTATGGTCCAATGACGTATAAATTAGATTGTCTTAGAGGGATCCAAAGACCAGGTACTACTAGTTCCTTTAATTATTTTTTAGTTTAATCTTTCTTCTGGTTATTCAATTGTGTTGCTTTATTTTAGTTTGTTGTTTGAATTTTACATTATTATCACCATAAATTGTTAGACTGGATAATATAAAGACGGTAACTACTAATAATTCTAATCCTTGTGGGATCAACCTATACTTGACAGTGTTAGCTATAGCTACACCATACACTTGCGGTTTAAAACCATAAAATCATAATCTATTAAGTTTTTGGTGTTGTTGTTGAAGACTTTAATATTAGGAAAATCTTATTTTTATTAATCTAGTCATTTTAGGTGTTTTTATTTCTTTTATTTTTGTATTTGTTTCTTTATCCTTATAGCTTTATTTCTTGATCTTTGTATTTATTTGCTTATCCTTATAGCTTTATTTCTTGATCTTACGTTTTTGGCTTAATTTTAGGATTTGAATAGTCATTGTTACATCTACCAAACATAATAAAAGGATGGAAAGGACAGTATTCTGAAGGAGACTATGTTAGGCCATCACTTAGGGCATCTTTGGGTGCTTTGAAAACTTAATTGACATTTAACATGATGTGGCATTTGTGGGGGTGATCACCCTATTCAAGAATGTTAAAAATCATTAACATGGGAGCTCCCAATTGGTATACAAAACTAGCCTTGTGACATCTATGGGCGTGATCACCTTACCTTAATCATGAATGTACCCAATTTGCATGCAGAAGTGGCCTCAAAACACCTCATATGAGAATATTTATATGCTAGAGTGGAGAAATTATTATGAATGTCCATGGAACGATTATGCTTCATCTGGACTTCTATAAAAACAAAACCACTAGGAGTAGCGACATGTTGAAGATGCTCTTATAAAATTCATAGTATTAACCGAGGTTGCCCCCTTACAACTAACTAGTCAAGTGTTGTGCCCGAATACATTAATTAAATTTGAGGGGACAAACAGATACAATAAATTTACAAAGTGGAAGGAAGCTAGGGGTTGAAGAAAATTAAGAACCTTTTTTTTTTTAAAAAGAAGGTAGATGAGATGTCAAAGAAGATAGAGGAAGAAGAAATGGAGGAAGCAGTTATTTAAGAAGAGAAGAAGGATTACATATAAGAAGACAAAGGGGAGGAGCTAAGTAAGGAGGCTGTTGAGTAATTATAGTCGTTTTAAGTACAAAGGGCTCCTACTTCTCACAAAATAAAATTTCAGATTCAATCGAAGATCCAAGGGGTTTTATTATTCCTTATATATTGACAGTTAGTTACTAAAAAAAGCATTAGTGGATTTACTCTATTTTATTAATTTGATACCTTATATCCTTATTATTTTGCAGCATATGACGTATTTGCAAGCTAGTGAACCTTCATATAGGAAAGTGGATAGAAGCAAGCCATTGATTATAAATCTAGGTTGAATAAGGAGTTGCTAAGAAGTCCAACTATAAGACTCGTAAAGAAATGATAGTTAGAAGTGTTAGAGTAATGCTCTAAAGGCAATTACCTTTAGCACGTCTGTACTGACTTTGTTTTGATTAATAAAGTGAAAGACATTTTTCATTAATTTGATTTTTGTTTAGATATGAATTGATATTGATCTTAAATCGAATTAATGAAGTCAATCATACAAAACATAGCATGAAGGAAATCATGATGAGATCATGATAATAAGATTCCTATCATGTGTAATTATGCTAGTATCGAAATAATCCCTAGTCATAGGATTAATAAGACATGACATTATTAATCCAGATAGACTAGCACATGTTATACTCCTTGATTTGGTCAAGTAGTGGATCTCACAAATTGTAAGCATGAGATGTTTAGAGTTAACATATGGATGCTTACTAAGGGTAGTAAGTACATCGGATGACCCGCTATGAGATTATCATATGGATGATCTATCAAAGGTCAATGATTAATCTCATCATAGCAATGGTGCAAATATCCTTAGACTTGAGGTATTCAATGATATCTTGGATACTAATCCTATGCTTTGAAATCATTCCTTATTACCTCAAGACGAGGTCGCTCTTTAGGTGGTGATTGGGTACAGCTATTGGTATTCGAAAGTAATTGGGTATCAAATAAAGAATTCACCACTCCTGATAGAAGGAGATGATAACCACGGCCTCTTGTTGGGTTATTACTCAGGAGTCTCTAGCCTGAACAATTATGTACCATGAAGAGAGTCTTCAATGACGCATAGAGTAATGAGATCTAAGGACAAGAACTAACATCAATTGGATTAAATGTGATGGAGTCAATCTAGTGGGAGTTGACCCATAGCCCATACTCTAAACCAAGTAAGGTATAATATGGTGAAAGGGAAAATTGCATGGTAATTGTGTATAGAAAGGTTAATAAGTTGGATAATTAATTATCGAAGAGTTCGTGTGTTAATTCACTTATATTCTGGAAAATTGGCATCACGAAACCCTTCATGATTTGCTTGAATTAAGAGTTAACTCAAGTTTCTAAAATAGCCGAGAACTTAAGAGTCACGCGCATAAAAGATTGCATGAAAAATATAATGTGTATGGCTAATTTTAAGTAGGTCACGATCGTGGCTCATTGGCCACGTTCGTGACAGAAGGTACGAATGAGTACATAAGTGAGTTCTTCACTTATGTACATAAGGTCTTACCATTTCTTACACACTTAAGTGAGAGCATAAGGGCTTTAGAAGAGTTCTAGAGTGAGAAAGAGAGGTGTCTTGAGTCTTATTCTTGCAATTTATGCAATTGTTACATGAATCAAAGTGCATGCAACAAGATTCTTGATCTATCTTTTCATTTTGAGCATCTACTAGAACTCATCTAGTTTGGTGATCAAATCACCTTATACATTGTTTCTTCTCACTCTTTGCGTGTTCTTGGGTGATTAAGGAAGGGTTTGGTGTTTTCAATAACCCAAAAAAGGAGAAGAAACAAAAAAGGAGGAGAAACAAAAGGTAAAAATGTTTTATATTTCATGTTCTTTTACATATCCATGCATGCATGTATAATTTTGTGTTTTTTGGGTTATCATGGTGTTGGAATCTAGATTTCGACACTTCCGATACATTCTTATGCATGTGATGCATACATCCATAGCACACCCAACAGTGGTATCAGAACAAGTTTATGCATGTAATAGATGATGTATTGAACATGTGCAAAGTGTTTGCTGGGTTGTGCTGACATGTATGTTGATTTGGAATAATTTGTTAAATTGTAGAAATTTTGATTTTCTGATTTTCTTTTGCAAAAATGTTTATAAGATGTTATATCATATTTATGTCAAAGGAAATTGCAATTGAATGCCATTTGCTATTTTATTTCGAATTAATATGCAGACTATTGATATGTTAGTTTCTGGGAATTTCTGGAAAACTGAATGCATGTGCTGATTTTGAAATTTTCGTAATAATTCTAAAAAAAATAATTTTCTGATTTTCTTTCACATAAATGTTTATAAGGTGTTATGATATGTTTCTGTATAAAGAAAATGCAATTGAATATCATTTTTTATTTTATTGCGAATTTAGCTTTGGACTGATGCATGTATGAAGTTTTGGAAATTCTGGAAATGTGAATAACATGCATGCTTGTAAATTTCATATTAATTTTTTATAAATTTTATGCATGCACATGCAAGATGAGAGGTTGCTACGTGTATAAGATGGATGACACTTGTTGTTAAAGTGATTATCTTATGCATGCATGATGTAATGTTTGACTAATGTTAGAAGTAATATGACAAGTGTCATACACTTGTGATGTGCTGGCTAATTCTTATTTATTAATAAATAATTCCTAAGAATTAGGCTTTGAAATTTTTTATTAGACACATTTAGAATGTGTATAAGATTCTGGAATTTTTCCATAATTAATTGAATTTGATTCAATTATTAAATCAAGTCAAAGTCAACATTGATCAACTTTTTGAAAGTTGATGGAGTTGACTTACTTAATGACTTATAGTATATATTTCGGTTATAAGACCTTAATAAAGTTCTTATGTGATAAGAAATGTATTATTTTGATGGTAATAACATGCTTAATACATGTGTTTGAAATTAGGGTTCTGGAAATTTTCCGAACATCAAATAGGTCCCTTTAGTATCTAGTAGATTAACTTATTTATGTTAACGATTTTGGCCGTCAAGATAATTTTGGCTAGTGTTTAGATAAATTTGAGATGACCTAGTGATATTATAGATGACTAATTGATGTACAAAAATTTTAGAAACACTAGGGATTAATTTAGAATTAATCCAAGTAGAGCATAACATTTCTAGTGAGACTAGAAAAAGGCATATATACAAGGATTAAAGTGTTTAATTTGGACATCAAAATAATTGAATTTTAGGGTTCCTAATCGAATCACATACATAATTTAGATTAGCAAAGACTAAAACTAGTACCCAATTAGGTTCAAGATTTGAATCGAATCACAAACTTCAGATGCATAGTCAAGTAACATCCTAAATTGAACCTCCTTTGTATGATACATGCATTAGATGCATTTTAAGGGTAGTTATAGACATAGGCTCAATTTAATTGAGTTGTCCATAATCTGAATGTATATAAGTGATATACATATACAATATCGTCCAAACATTGATGAGACTAAAGAACAAATCCCTCAACCAAAATGTTAGGACTTACGCCTTCCATTAACATGATATGAACTAGAGTTCTTTTATAGTTAGGTTGTTGGCCAAACCCAAGCCTGGTCTACACGATATGTTCAAACCATGGAAATTAGATTTCCAGATTAATGGGTTGGTCTTAACTAGAAGCGTTGATTTGTTAGACAAACCCAAGGTCAACGTGGATAGAGACGAAGTTGGATTATATACATGGGATGTATAAAAATCAAGAGTTGATAACCCAATGAGTGTGCTAAATCAACAGTTGATGGCACAAGTCGATAACTAAAAGCAATTGGTATGAATGATACCTACCGATTGACCTAAGGTAGCTTGTTGGCCAAACCCAAGGTCATTATTGGTGATATCGGATATCGACCCATTAAGAAAAATATAAGTTTTCTCGAATTCGTAGTGAGGGCTATGAATTTTAATAAGAATAGTGGCACCTAGCATGTGATTAAAGTCCTTATCGATATGCATTAATGTACATTCTAACACTTTCTCTCGTTCGTCCAGGTTATTGAATCATCGCGATGTCTTCATCTAGTGTGAACCTGTGCTCCCTATTAGATTCCAACAAACTCACAAGACCTAACTTCTTAGATTGGCTACGGAATTTGAGAATTGTTATCAAATTCGAAAAACTAAGATAGGTCCTAGATGAACCACTTCCTGATCCCCCTACTACCGATGCAGCTGATGAGGATCAGAAAGCTTACAAGAAGTTACTAGATGATAGTTAGCTGGTTACCTGTATAATGCTGGCCTTTATGTCACCAGAACTACAAAAGCAGCATGAGGCTATGGATGCTCATACCATAGCCTACCATTAAGGGAATTGTTTGATAAGCAAGTTCGGTCTGAAAGGTATGAGACCTCGAGGTTACTTTTCCACTCTAAAATGGCAAAGGGATCATCTCCAGTGTAGCACTGAAGATGTGTGGATACATTGAGAGGTTAGCTAGTTTAGGTTTTGTAATGGATCATGAATTAAGTGTATACTTAATTCTAACTGGTTTGACCAATAATTATTAACAATTCGTGATTAACTATCGGATGAACTAAATATCCACAACAATACCTGAGTTGATTAATCTCCTCAAAATAGCTGAGCAAACTGTCAAGAAAGATAGTAAGGTTGTGAGGTTAGGAATGAATTAATGAGTTATAACCTACCAAATGGATATAAGTTTATATTACACCAACCTCTTAACCTCTTCTTTACGTTCTCCATCAAAGGAATGCACTCCCTAAAATGTAGTCTCATACTTGTAATAAGCAAGTTTAGGAAGATGAATGGAGAATGCTTTACCTAAATTCTTATGATATTAATTAGCTAAGCAGTAGGGTACTGTGCACTCAATGATAGAATAAGTTGGTTGTTGCGTTTATTAAATATCTAATCTTGAAAGCTCTTTGAACACTCTAAATAAGGGTGTAATCTCCCTATCGATTAGTTCACTAAAAGATTAAGTAGTTATACATTGTCTAATTCAATTCCTGAGTTTTTCAGAAAACCTAAACACCTCAGGTACCTAAATTATGAAATCCCAACTAAGAGAATCATAGGCATTATGAAAATCAATCTTCATAGCTTAATTTCTTAAGCCATTTCTTTTAGAATACCCCCTAAAAAACTATTATGTAAAGAGCACATATATCTTTATTTGATCTATCTTCTATGAAAGCTCCCTATTTTTCACTAATTAAAGGTTTTATAATCTTTTTCATCCTCTTTGTAATGATTTTGGAGATCATTTTGTATAAGAAGTTGCAGCAAGAAATTATTTTAAACTCATTTAAAGAAATCAAATTATTCACCTTAGGAATACAACATAGGAATGTGTAACATCTTCCCTGTGTCAAAGAACTCCTCTATATAATTTCCAAAAAAAACGCCTTTATAGTTTTAATTACCATATTCTTTATGAGATTCTAATATTTTTCATAAAAGAATCCATTGGAGCCATCCAAACCTAGTGCTTTTTTTGGACTCATACCAAATAATGCCTCCTCAATATGCTTATCACTCATAGGTTCCATTAGCATCTCTTCTTTTAAAAGTTTATTACTAAGAAAGTGCTTATTAGTGAGGTAAAAGACTTACACTCATAGGAAGATCCCATTAGTTTCCTGAGGTATATTGCTGCCTCCTCTTCAAATTATCTTATGAAGAGATCACTAACTCATCATCCCTTTTGAGAGAATAAATTTTGTTTATGTTCCTCCTTGCCACTATTAAATTATAGAAAATCTTGGTACTTATTTCCACATTTTTCATTCATATTACTTTAGATCTTTGTTTTAGTAAGGAACTATGATTATAGATTGCCTTGTAGTACTCTTAGAGTGCATTTCTCTCCTTTATAATCTTTAAGGGGTCCCTTAGGTTACTAATTAGCCTTTATTACACCTTATTTAGGTAAGCTCTAGCACCTTCTATATCCTCCAATATAATCCTCTCTTACTCCTAGAACAAAACCCTTTTAGTTCTTCCTTTATTGACTAAAGTTTCCTTACACATATATACATCTTGTGACCTTGAAATTACTTAGCCATCTAAAGTTTCCTTACACATATTTACATCTTCTGACCCTGATATTACTTAGCCATCCAACTTATAATCACTTCATTAAATCCTTGCTCTTTTGGTAGGTAATTTTTTTAAAAAAATAAATTAATTTCATTTATGTAGAATAACAAAAATGTTACCCTAAACTTCAAAAAGGAGGGGAAAGAGTTATCTATTTAAGAAATCAGACTAATGCCCCAACATTTTAACAATACACTGGTAGGACTAGACATAAAAATATATTTGATCTTACAGACATATGTTCCATTGACTTCAACTAATTCACCTATTTTACACCAATACTAGTTTATATCAAATAGATTGGGAACCTCAATATCCTTGCAGTGCATAACTTCAATCACTCTTCTTACCTTTATTTAGTGGCATGTATGATGAATTTCTATACCAATTCAATATCCAGTGTCATACAGGCTTGATCGTGAGATTCCCTATCATACTCCAGTTTCTCCTTATAGTCACAACATATTCTGATATGTAATTGTTAAAATTAAAAGGAAACCTTTTACTATTTATCTCAAACATATTTTGCACTAGCACTAAAGTTTGATCTGATATCAAAAGGATAATAAAAATTGCTTTACTTTCTAAAAATTGGATCATCCATCCCCCCCCCCCCCCCCCCACCATTTACTAATGCCCTGTCTAACTTTTTTTCTAATCTGCATCATAGAGCTTTATTATTGTTCTATGTATAAAAATTTCCTTCATACCTCAAGTTTATTACCCCCAGCTTATCCATACATTCCTTAAAGTTAGGAGAATAATTCCTCAAACAAGCATGTCCATCTATTTCAAATCTGATGAATGTACTGTTAAAATCCCCTAAAATAATATAAGGACCATTGGTTGAATAGTTGAACTTTTGGAAAAACATGGTTGGATCTATAAGCAAAAGACATTACTACCTATGTATTCTCTCACATAAAATAAACCTTTAAATACATTACTTGGTCATTAGAATGTAAGGCTTGCACTTTAACTATTTTTTGAACAAAAGTTATCACAATACATCTATAGTGGTGATTGTGATGATTTTATAAGATAGACCACTACTTCCCTAATATCTTTAAGCTAATCTCCTTATTTAGTCTTTCTTCTTGTAGTTAGCCTAAACTTATAAATAGGTAGTACTTATCCCTTAGGGATTTAGCTTTACTACTACTACTATCACCATAACCACCACCACCACCACCACCCAGACTACTACTACTACTATTACTACTACTACTACTACTACTACTATTACTACTACTATTAATATTGTTACTACAACTACTGCTGCTGCTACTAGTAATTATTATTGCTATTATTATTATTATTTTATTTTTATCATCATCATCATCATCATCATCATTATTATCCATACTACTATTATTAATATTCTCATTATTAATATTATTAGTATTAAATTTCTCCTTCTTCTTCATCATTTTCTTCTTATTATTATTTTTTTCTTTTTTTCCTTCTCCTTCTTTTCTCTCTCTCTCTCTCTCTCTCTTTCTTTCTTCCTCTCTTTTCTTATGGGTTATTTGAAAACAGTCTCTCTACTAGTTAGAGGTAAGGCTGCATACTATTGAACCCCCTAGACCCTGCAGAGCAGCGAAATTTATACTAGATGTTGTTGTTGTCATTGATAGTCTGTAAAATGCCAATCAACACAGGCTTATTGTCTAAAATAAAATCCTTAAGGCTAATTTTTTGAGGGGTTATTGATTCCCTTCACATTCCATGACATTATTGACATACTAAAGTCTAGTTAGCTTTAGGCCCTCTTGCCTTATTCATTGATCTTTTGCTTCTATCCACTTTGAAATCTTTATTATCCATTAACATGTCTCTTCCTCTATCTTTTATATTTTATTCTCTCTCTATTATTATTGAGACTGCTAAGATTGCATACTACCTCCTTATGAATCAATAGCTTCTCCCTCTTATTCTTAACCTACCAAAACCCCTTCCCTAGTTTCCTTACTTGTATTACCTTCCTCATCTAAGGATTCTTGACTAGTTACACACCCTTCTTGGTTTTCTAAGGCTCTAATTAACACCCTCCTCTCATTCTTCTCATCAACAAGGTCTCCCAAGCTTTTCCTAATCTCATTCTCACTAAATTCCTCCTGGACTTCCTTGACCTTAGGACTTACTTCGTTCTCAACCTATGAATTAGTCTCTAATCCTGTCAACTCATTAGAATCTCCTTGTAAAACCTTCTAACAATCTCCTTCGACTATTTACCTTTCATCCTTTGTATAGGTTTTCATTGGTATATTAGTTGAATAGAGTCTTCATTCAATACATAACCCTCCCCTAACCTTATTAGGGGAATATGCTCCAACAGTGCCTTATATAGGTCCATACTTACACACATCCTTATGTATTCAACCTTTCTTTTTAAGGTTGTGTTCTTATCTATACGTATTGATTTTTCCACATAGCTGGCCAGTATGCTAAGCACCTCCATAAAATAGTACTCCAAAGGGATGTTGTGCAAATTCATCCATATCGAGTCCCTATCATGCTTAACAGTATAGAATTCATACTATTTTACACACAAATAGTATGAAATTTGCAATTATTTTGACTTAATTTTAAATCCTAACTTAAAATACCTTTGTTTAACCAAAAAAGACCTAACAATAAAAAATCAATAACTTAACTATAAGTTTAACAGTAATTACATATCATTAAAATTCTAGTAAAGAAATACTAACTAACACAATTTGTAGCAAATACACTATAAATTATAATTCAAGGTAGCTTTTTAAGTCCTTATGCATTGTTTTCCTAAGTTTAGCTTAATTTATTTTATATTAACTAAAATTTTGGTGAATAAATATAAAATGGTTGAATTGTTGGTTTTTTGCTTATTGATGAATTGTGCTGGATAAAATTGAATTATGTTGGATGTAATTGAGTTGTGTATGATGTAATCATACAAAATGAGCTATATTACATAAGATGGACATGCACATTGTGTAATTGTGTCTGTTGAATATTTGAATTATTGGTTTTTGACTTATTGATGAATTGTATTGGATAAAATTAAATTATGTTGGACGAAATTGAATTATGTATGATGTAATAATACAAAATGAGTTATATTATATAAGATGGATATGTGTATTGTGTAACTGTGTATATTTAATACTTGAATTGTTAGTTTTTAACTTATTGATGAATTGTATTGGACAAAATTGAATTATGTTGGATGAAATAGAATTGTGTATGATGTAATCATATAAAAATGAGTTATACTATATAGGATGGACATGCATATTGTGTAATGAAATTGTGTATTCTTTATTTTGATATATGTCTTTATTTATTTTTACAGATAAATGAAGGATGTTCAGGTACTCTTGAACATTTAACCACTTTAGGAAGATACAATGATCCAATTTGGGCTTATGCTACATTGGTCCCCAGTATGAAGAATCGTACTATGTGCTTGTTTTGTAACAAACATTTGAAAGGTAGAGGAATCACCCGATTAAAGAAGCATTTAGTTAGAGTTAAAGGAGATGTGGAACCCTGTAAAAACGTAAGTCAAGATGTGAAGTAGCAAATGAAGGCTTTGCTTGAAGAATATCAACACAAGAAAGATAGAAGGGAGAGATTGAATTATGAAATTGGTAGTGGATGATCGTTTGCTTGTGTTCATGATGATAGTAGAAATGTTGAAGGTGGTTGTGGTAGTGATAGTGGTAGTGTTAGTGTTAGTGTTTCTTCCCAGAAATAAGTGAATATTGCATATGGATATGATATCAGGAAAAGAAAAAGGTATATGACTAATTTTTTTGCACCACAAACAACTTTTAGAGTCCACCCTTCAATTCATAATGCCTTGCAATCAAGAGATGCAGCTCACACTGTAGACATGACAATGGCTAGATGATGGTATGATATAGATGTAGCATTCAATACTTCCCTATCATACTATTATCAGTCTATAGGGGGATGTTATAGCCTCTTATGGTCTGGGATACAAAGCTCCTTCCATTGATAACTACAAAGGTAAACTTTTGAGTTGCTTAGATTCTGAAATTAAAAGTTATTTAGGAGAAAGAAGAATGGATTGGGCTACTTATGAGTGTTCAATCATGTCTGATGATTGGAAAAATAGGAGACATGAGTATATTATTAAATTTTGATTTATTCTATAAATGACTCAATGTTTTTTAAGTATAGTGACACATCTAGCCTTATTAGGAATACCGATACTTTATTTGAGATATTCGATGAAGTTGTAAATAAAGTAGGGTCAGAAAATATTGTTCAGTTTATTACTAACAATGAGTCCACTTATAAAGCAACGGGAAAAAGGTTATAAAATAAGTATAATTCTTTTTTCTAGACTCCTTATGTTATACATTGCATTGATTTAATGCTGGAAAATATAGGGGACGCTAGCTATTTTTTTATTATTTATGAGATTGTGCAGAAAGCCAAAATGACGAGTTCATCTATAATTGTGCATGGATGTTGAATTTAATGATAAAGGAATTTACCAATGGTATGAATTTGTATCATTCTATTGTGACAAGATTTGCAACAAATTTCTTATCACTTCAGTATTTTGTTATGATGAATAAAGAGTTCAGACAGATGCTTACGAGTGATAAGTAAGTTACATCTCAGCATACTAGATCTAATGCTGGATTAGCAGTTTCAAGAATTATACTAGAAGTTAGTGAATTTTGGTCTCAATGCCTATTTGTTATCCAAGTTTGTGAGCTTTTAGTAAAGGTGCTTCGTTTGGCTGATAGTAATGAAAAGGTAACAATAGGTTTTTTTTTATGTCATAGAGAGGGAGAAGGAAGCAATCAAGGCAAATATGAAAAATATGTTTTCTTTGTACATACCTTATCTTACAGTCATCGATGACAAAATGCTATTACAGCACTATGCTAAAGCATAATCTGATACTAAAATCGGTACGATAATTCGTTGCCTGCGTTAAAACGAGGGGAACAGCAATAAGGAGACAGCTATACAAGTCCGTGAACTGGCAGCTCCACTCCACCAGGGGTCCTGTCACTCCTTCATCCTTTGTGAGCTGTATTCCATCTACTTTTTTCTCAATTTCTTTTTCCTCTTTAAGGTCCAAACTAAACATCATCAATCTTATCTTTTTTCTTGACCCACCCGGTTAGTCTGGCCCCAATGAAAACAGCTACAATCACCAGTAAATGCTCGAATCTTGTATTTTCTCTGACAAAACCACACTTTTTTTTATTTTTTATATAAGAGGGAAAAAGAAACCGATTACACGACATGTCTTGGGAAGCAAACTCCTAATATATCCTCGAGGAGGAGTACATGACACCCAATGGGTGGAAGATCAAAATAAGTTGTGCCAATCACAAAATACGCAGCATATCTCGCTAGCCAGTCCGCGCAACGGTTCCTTTCACGGTAGTTGTGACGATGGACCACCATCCAGTTCCGCGTGAACAGTTCGTGAATCCCTTGAACAATGGGGTTCTGGATCGAGGATCTGCTGGCCGAGGAAGAGAGGAGTTGGATGGCCACCGCCGATTCGACTTCCAGTTCAATCCGATGATACCCTAGAGTCCATGCGAGCGTGAGCCCGGTAAACACTCCCCAGAGTTTCGCAGACACTGAAGAGCACCAGCCAAGATTTTGGATAAACCCGCCAAGCCAATTGCCAGAACTATCTCGGAGGAACGATCACAAGCTCCATCTGTGTTCAACTTGACCCACTCGAGTGGAGGTTTGCTCCATCCTATGAGTTGCTGGTGGCGTGGGGGCTGTCCGGTTATAAAGCTGCTTTGCCAAGTGGTTGACTTGTGGATCTGATCTGCATAAGACAAAATAACAGAAATAGGTGACGATGGCCAGATAAAATGAATATCAAAAAGGGACCCATTACACCAAGCCCATAATAACCAACAAGTCGTGCCAAAAACAGTCGACCACTCTTGGTTATACACTCGTTTGTGGCCGTGGATATTAGTATAGAGCCATTGGTGGGGTGGTAGAGTGAAAAAATCAGAATTAACAATATGCGGCGGAAATGCGTTCCACACTCATCGGGCTCTGATGTAGTCTCGAGTCGTATGAAGAGAGGATTCTTCGAAGCCGCAGTGATTGCAAGACCCCTCCATCGTGAGATGTCTACGAACTCTCTGTTGGTTAGTCAATGACCTATCTTGTGCGAGGAGCCAGAGGAAGGACCGAATTCGTTGTGGGCTAGGCCAATGCCAGATGGCCTTCCAAAGTCCAGGAACCTCGGTGGCCTCGTGATCCTGAAGCATGGAGTAGGTAGACGCAACAGTAAAATGAACAGTGTCGGACGGACCGCAGGATAGCTTATCCTATCCTAGGAAAGGCCTTGGGGGGAAAGTTCCAGCTATCAAACGGCATATGTCCATCGGGAGGGAGCCTTGCAAGGCGTCCCAGTTCTAAGTACCGTCAGCGTCGACAAACTGATGGACACTGAGGTTACTATCGAGAGCAGAAGTGTAGAGCCCGGCCTCTAC
>JANZXP010000006.1:8734827-8750157 GCA_027576715.1 Erythroxylum flavicans
TTCCGTTATCTTAGGTTATGTGTCGGAATGACCTACGGGCGTCCCGATGCGTATCCTAGGGTAATGGGGGGTTACACTTGAAACTTGAACTAATATATTCCTAACACATTGTTCTTCCTCTTCCTCTCCATGAAAATTTAGAGCCATCTAGATTCGTTCAGGAAAGATTTGATTAATGGATTTAGGATGAAAAAGAAGAAATGTGTTGGAATGTTATGAACTGGAGAATTTTCATTAAACATGTTTCGGTATTTTGATTATATTTTGATCTGTAGATTTCCAAATGAGTTGATTCTTAATTCAGATTAAATTAGAGATATATGTCTACAATTTATTGAAGAAGTAGAATGTTAATTTTGTCTCTAAGAATTTCAAAATTTGGCTTGAAATTGCATCTTGGCTTAGGCTATAACACTACCTGTGACAGAAATCATGCCCTGATGTTATCAAATAAACTGTATTGATGTAGGCTGGATTAGATAAAGGTGCCTTCACAAAAATTGTATCTTATTCTCTTAGCTTTCAATTGGTATATAGTTTGTAATTTTTAAATATTGGAATTGAGAGATATGAGTTGTGTAACTTGAATGCATGATCATGCCCTAGCCAAATGTCAAATGTACTTAGTCTACAGTATTTTGAGCATAACTCATAGAATAATGAACCAAATTACATGATCTTAGAGTCATTAGAAACTTAAGGCAAAGGGTAACAATTGTCTATAAGAAAGTGTTACAAAAATATACCATTTTCCTTGTCATAATGATCATGTAAAGTAGACCCGAAAGTTATGTTGACGTGAAAGCTGGAATAGTTAATAGGTGTATGAATTTTGACACATTTGGAGTACAATTGATCTTTGCATTGGTTTATTACAGAAGTTTATCTGGGCATATGTCATTGAATATGCATGTTACATGATACATTTATAAAAATGCATATTCAGTTACATGAACAATGTGGTAACATGAAATTATATTTGATTGCATATAGAAAAGCAAGTAGAGAGACCACTTCCAAATATTGCCAGAACTTCAAGGCAATAAGCAAAAAGGTAGCAATTGTGAGTAACCTAAGATGGTCTCACCTTGACTTGCTTTGTTTATTACTGAACTAAATTTGACATTGATGAATGTGTACTGAATTTCGAACATAAAATGTCCAAAGACTTTTGATGCATGATTAAAACATTAGAAGTGCTACTTGTATGTGAATGAAATTGACTACGTGGTTCTCAACTTGATTGTTCATGCTGGACCTAGTTCGATGATTATTGTGTACAAGAATATGAATGCAAATGTAATTGATCAAATATGATGTTTGGAATTGAGGAATGCATTTTATTTCAATGCATGAAATATAAAGGCAGTTGTGACTGATATCACCAGTGAAAAAGAGCTTAAAGCTTAGACGTTCGTGATTAGATCCTAAGGCTCAATGTGTATAAAGAGCCCTATATCCCTAACGGATAAGGGACAGTATGAAAGAGCCCATTATCCATAATAGATACGAGACAGTGAAAAGGCACACAGTCATAACAATGAAAGAAATGAAATTGAGTCTCATAACATAGTATATCCATATGATCTAAATAAATTGAATGATTGCAATGTTTTGAGAACTTTATGTATGACATATGTGATCATTTGTCAATGTGTGTGTCCTATAAAATTGTACTGAAATGTTGAAATGCTTGAATTTTGTTCTTTTTGACATATGACAAATGTGATATTACTTGATAAAAATCAAATTGATGTAAATTATGTGGTAACATGATTATTAATTGTTATGTGGATTGACAAGAGTGAACCATCGAGGATGGTTACTCTATTGAGTTCGCAAAACTTACCAAAATTGCAATGTTGACAATTTCAGGTTCAAGATAGAGTTACGACTTAGCTACTAAGACTGCATTTTGGCATAAGTTATGGCTCAAAGGTCGGTCAGCTGGGGACAGAAGATTAGTTTTTAATTTTTTGTTTATTTCCTCATTTTTGTAGCATACTTTGTAAACTGAACTGTGAGCTTTGATAGGCTGACAATGTATCCATATGAAATACTACATTGTAAATTATGGTTTATGATATGAAATGAGGAAAATTTTGAACTATAGATAATGTGTTATATTTGATTTTACTTATGATGCCATGTAATAAAGTGAAAGTGAGATAGTTAACATGTTACTCTGTCGGGCATATGCACGTGTATCCATAAGGCGCTCGTGCATGTGTCGGGCAGGATTGGGGGCTTAGAGTTGGTGGTATCAGATAATAGTTGGCATCTATAGGGATATGTAGAAATGTTAGGTATAAAATGTTGTGAAAATTTCGGATGGTAATTGAAATTATTGTGTATTATAGGTTATCCGACGTAGGCGATCAAATAGAACACTCATCTGACCTAGGATCAGAAAGAGCCGGTAGAGAGTCGTTTGCGTCTCGACCTAAGGGAATGCCTCCAAGAATGACTGGGAGAAGAGAAAGGAGGTACGACAAACTGCGAAAGCAGGGGGCTGTGGACTTCTACGGAAGTGTAGACCCTGCAGAGGCCGAGAGATGGCTAGAAAGGACAGAGAGAGTCTTTAATCAGATGGATTGTGAATCAGACGAGAGGTTTGACTATGCAGTATCTTTATTACTAGGCCCAGCCTACCAATGATGGAAAATTGTTCTAGGAAATACCATCAGGCCTTGTAGATTGAGATGGGAGGATTTTCTGAGAAGCTTCAAAGAGAATTATATGCCCAAGATCTACCTGGACAGAAAGATGAAGGAATTTCTGAAAATCAACTTTGATTGTACAAATTGGAGAATAGTTTGAACTGGAGTAGCCTTTCAGGAGCTCTTGGACAATAATAATGTTGTCTCCTATATGTCTGCCTTGTAGGAAAGCACCTTGGTTATTGCTGATCACTTGAGCTAGGATTTTCTTCAGTCTAGTAGCAAGTATTTTGGAGATGACCTTATAGAGAAAGTTAGTGCAACCAATAGGTATGAATTCCCCAAAATATGTAGGGTTAGAGCATTTATGAATCAAACAGATAAAGGTTCTGTTGATCTCTTTAAGGAGAAACCCCTTAGAGAAGAATTCCTTGACTTTTTATATTACAAAGGGTACTATCTCACTCCAAGACTTCTAAAAGTAATACCTATGAAAGCCATTAGGTCCTGGAGCTTTAGATCCATCTATGCTAAAAATTGCAGCTTCTATTTCTATGTTTTCTACTGATTTTGTAAGAAGATCCGATTCAGCTAGTGTGATTTGTTTGAGGGATAGGGTTCTGAGTTCTTCTAAGTAACATTAACATTGTTTAGAGTACCTAGAACTTCCTATTGTGATTGTAGCATTGCACCATTTATTCCACGTACATTCCATGCAATAATGGATATAGTTAAAAGGTTTGGCTTGTGGAGCCTTTCTTTTTACCTCTTTTGGATCTCCTTCTCTCCAATGAGTGAAATTCATCATTTCCTACATATTCTTTAGGTGTTGTATAAACTTTAGGAGTTTCAAGGATATGAGACTGCATAGGATTAGTTTGACTCACCATTGATTCTCCTTCAGTCTTGTTCATAGTTTCTGGAGTATTGGCTAGTGTAGCATGGTCATCCTTGGTTTCTGTTTGAGATATATTTGGTGTTTGTGGTAGTTCCTTCTCCATATTGCATATTGCACTGTGCTCTTTGAATATTTGCATGTGTATTGTTTGACCGTTTTTCACTATCTCATTGTTTTGTCTCTCCATATCATCAGGTGGCATATACTCACCTATTATTGGTAACATTGCATCATTAGATATCATAGGAAGAGGGTTTTTCAATGATTCCAGATGTGTAATTGCTTCAGCTGACTCCGTAAGCTCCTGGTAGGTCCCTCTTTTGAAGATCTTGCCCGTGGCCTTTCAACTTTTGGTTGGATTAGTGGAAGGTGGTTTTTAATGGTAAGAAATTTTAACTATGTCTTCCCTTAGTTTATCTTCCTATCCTAACCTTATTATTGGAATTTCATTAAGGAGTTCTTTGGAAGTGTCCACACTAATACAAATCTAGGCATATCCAACACATTTCTTCTTTGTTGTATGTTCATCTATGTATAATGGTCTTCCGATGTAGCCGGCTAGTGCTCCAAGCTGTTAAGTAGTCCAATACTCTAGTGGAATGTTGTGGAAGTTGATCCAAAGTGGAATGCTTCGGATTTTAAGGTTTTCAAGGTTCAAGTGTGGTTCCTAAGTTTGTAGGAAGATAGGATGGTTACCAAAATATAGGATGGCTACCAAAATGCCATGGACCTTCCTCCATAATCTTTTGGATTTTTGAAATAGGAAAATTTCATCTTTTGGTTGTAGTTTGTCATTACCAAGGAGAGCTCAAGAAGGAAAGTCGGCAGGGTGGAAAAGAGAGGTGTTTATGAAAAGTCTGTTTTGTCTTTAGTTTTACTGTTGGTTATCGGTGAAGGAGGAAGTATTCAACAAGATTGTGCAGGACCTCTTTAGGGTACTAAAAATGTAGGCTGAAGGCTACGATATTTGTGGTGTAATGGTTTAAGGAAATAGGTTTATAGGAAGAAAGTTCAAAGGGAGGGGAAAGAAGGATCATGGCTTCTGCTTGTAGTGAGAAGTGAGAGGTTCTCTCTTAATATGGCTCCTTTCTCCATCATAGACAAAAAGTAATGCTTATTGTGATTGTTGCTTGTGCTTAAAAAGGCAAAACTTGGCATATAGAAACTCCAATTTGAAAATTAACTTTTTTAATCTATATCACCACTAATTTGCTAAAAACTTGAAACTCTAACTACCAGAGCAATGAAACAATTTAAGAAGAAAAAAAAGGAAAATGGTAGTTTTAGCCACCATTATATGTTTGAAATTATGGTTGATCATATATATACAAATGGAATGCCCATTAATGAGAGGGAGTGTTCTACCTCTGATAAAGGTTTAATCCTATAGAGATATGACTTGGGTGTCCTTGTTCCTTTATTTGAATGCTACGTTCTTTGTATGTTTTAAAGTAGAGTGGAGCTAAAAATGAGTATTAGGCTCCATATATATTAGAAAATTGAGCTCTATAGTGTGTGTTGAATCTAACAAATAATCCTACTCTGATCACAAATGAATTGTATATAATAATGAGCAGGGTTAAGTCCGCATGGACTGGTAAAGCTTATGTCTTTTCCTAAATTAATAAAAAAATAAAGGAAAGCAGGTTTTAAGTTGGAAACTAAACTAGATTAAAACAATACATGAAAATAAATCAAGAACATAATTTAATGAAATCAAACGACAACGAACATTTAGCCCAATATATAATTATATTTTTGATTCTTTGAATTGATCATTGATGCAAAGTTAAACACTTTTATTCCTTAATAAATTATTTATAGTTATTAATAAGTTCTGACAACGTATCTATTCTTATTTTCTTGTTAACCAAAACAAAGTTCTTTAATTATTTATCTTATCAGAAAACAACCAAAAATAAGCTCTTTAGATTTAATCTACTAACAACGTTAAAAACTAGATAGACTTAATTCTAGCTAATAAACACACAAAGTTAGTTTATTTATACTATGTTATATATTCACATAATATGACTCGAATCTTATATTGAATCCTGTTATTTTAACTTTAAACATTAGAATAATCAAATTATTACAGATTTAATCATTCTAATTGGCAATATATTTTGATAATTAAATGATAATCCTCTTCGTATCAATAAACAAAACAACTATGTTAATAATTTCATAAGATATATAAATGCTAAAGGATAAAAGAGTAAAGAAAAACAATTAGATCTTGCACGAATCAAACTTCAATTAACCTTTGGTTAGAAAGAGAGCGTTTAGTTGTATACAGTTTTAAAAAATAGCTTAAAAATAAAAAATGCAGAAAATAAATATGAATTAAGAAGAGAGGAGATGGGACGACTGCTTATGCATCTCCAACCATTATATAATCTTAAAATCCTATTTATTCTTCATTAAAAAAGGGATTAAAGACAAGAACAAAATTAAATCTAAAGGATATTATCCTACCAAAACAAGTCATACCTAATCAAAACTCCTAAAAGGAGCTAAACATAAACATAAGTATTTAGGACCTGCTAATTTTAGAAAGACTTTATCCATTTAATCACGTTTAGTTTTTAAAGTAATATATCAACTAAGGCGTGGGTACGCCTTATGCTTAAACCTACTCTGGAACTCTTTTTTTGCAGGCTTCTTTTTTAAAATTTACATATTTATTCCTTCTGTATTAGATCTCTACTTGTAAGCACATTTTACTCCAAATCTTCAATCTACGTCATAAAATACAAAATATATGATTGTTATCCATAATGACAAAAATGTTATCAATTAGAATATAGCAAATTAATATAAAATATGTATATCTTATGTATCCTATCGCTTTAGGTGTTTGTAGAAGACACTGAACTTGTATGGGCTATTGCCTTTCGATAGGCCATTTAGACAGTAGGCCTTTACGGTCTTTCAGGTAACAAAATGGGCCTCTTGCCATAAGAGGTTTATTGACATTCTAGGTAAGAGAGAGAAAAAAATTGGGCACAACAAATAGATAGGCTCATGTAAGACAGATTAGAAGACCGAAAATAGTTTTTGTTTTGGATTTATCATTAGAAAATGCAACGACTTAGGGCTTTAAATATCTTCAAGACGTAGAAACTATATGGAATTGGTTTTGAGTTCTTGGACAGTTCGGCCAATCTTTTAGTATAAGCATTATTAAAAGGCTTAACAGTATCGTCGTCTAGGGGTGGTGGCGCAGTTGGCTAGCGCGTAGGTCTCATAGCTTCTGAGTTATCCTGAGGTCGAGAGTTCGAGCCTCTCTCACCCCAACCTCTTTTTGGGGTGTATTATAAGCTGATATTTGTTTGACCTCAATGCTTATTCTTTATCAGCCTTGAGGAGTTTGGTATACTCGTTCATTTGCATTTGTGTGGAATAGTGTTCCACATTGTACTTACATTACTCTCTCCCTGTGGATGTAGAAAGCTTTAACAAATGGGTCATTTTCCATTATCTCATGCTTCTTGGATAATTACTTCAAATGGGATTTAATGGACATCCGCCATTTATAAATTCATGCCATTTGGTGCCTGTCATTTCTTGTAAATTGAGTTGAGACACATGAGAAATGACAGCACTTAGCACGTAACAACCTGTCCTCATGCCGAAAATAATTTCGCTCTTTAGTGCATATAATAAGGGATATACATTATACAATGCCATCTTTAAATTTTTCTTCAATATCAAGACAATAGGTTCTTTTGAGGTTATGAGCACTGACACGGTAAACAGTTGTTTCAAATATACCACACCTTACCAATCAGTAGTCTCACCTTTGTTCACCTTTGTTTAAAATATAGTTGATTATTTTAAATTCATCAGTCCATCATTTACTAATATTATTCAAGCATTATGATCCCATAATATTCAAGTTCTCTTTCATTTTTACTTAATATACGTTACTCATCTCCTTTGAATCACATTAATATTCATAAGATCACTTTCTTTTCTATAACATCTCCAATTTTCTAGATTTTTGATACATTTATATCATCAATATATTCTTTAGTTTTAACCTCAATTATCACCCTAAATATATCACACATTTAATCACTTAATTCATCATCAAATTAGGTCCATTTCAAGCCATATTCAAGCCTAAATGCATCATAAGAAATTACCTTATCATTTGTTGATTCAAATATCACTTAAAGAAGAAGAACTCACATTTATGGCCATTTCGAGACCTTGCCCACCATCATGGGATTCCTCCCCACGATCGTGACAAAAGCCAATACATCTGTCCACGATTGTGGGATGGGTGCCACGATTGTGGCCTATCCCTTTTTCCTGTACTTTTCCAAATTTCTCACTCTTTACTTACTATATTCAACACCTTGTGCATAGTTCATCATTCCTAACTTAATCCCTCATCATTTTCACCTCCATTTTAACTCAAAAACACTCATCAAACAGATCATACATTATTGTTCATCAATCATACAAAAACAGAACATCAATATACACACATTCATCGTCAACGTTTGATCATACTTTATTAACACCATTTTCATCATCACATTATCTTTAAACTATGATCCTAGTTCATCTCTTTTCAAGAACATCACATGAATATCCTTCTTAAGTAAAATTTTCGCCTTCATTATACTCTTAATTCACAACTTATTTCATCTACATAATAGCTTATAACTCATCATTTTCACACTCTTAAAACCAGAACATATACGTATATATTTTTTCTTCAATGTTCATCACTCATTCATCAACATTTTTACACACTCTCATACACCATTTACAATATCAATCTATTCCAAAACATCTTTAATACGATTCATAATTTATTACTCATCATCATACGAAAATATGACATATATCTACTTATTTCCTCATCCACGTTACAACATATATTTAACTCCATTATCATATCATACTATCTCAAACCAATCGAAATCTACATTTCATTTCATAAATTATTACTTATCACTATACAAAAACAAGACATGAATATGTCTATTTATTCATTCACGACACACATATATTCAACACCATTTTCATAATCATTCAACCCCAAAATAATCACCATATTTGTCTCATTTACAACAACCCATGAAGATTAATTTATAACTTAATTGATTTGCTCAAAGCTTCTTCAAAATCTCCAAGAAACCCTAACTCCTTATGTTACATGATCGTCATCTTACCAAGGTAGAATAGGTGGGTTTCATCAAGAAAAAGAGATAGCAAGGATTTTTGAAGTAGCTAGTGATGGAAGATGCTAGCAAGGATCAACATGGAATGGGTGAGCAGAGAGTGTTGTTGATGAGAGGTCAAAGTAGAAAAGAAGAACAAAATGAAGAAAGCATTTGGCAAAGGTGAAAGACAATGAAAGTGAAGATGGTCTTTTAATTTGGTTAATGTCATGGGAGTAGATATGTGGCAAGGCAACTGACACCTGTCATTTGCCACATGTCTATTTCTAATGATTCTCACTTTGTTCTTTTAATAACCAGCCCATTTGTTTCCCAATTTCTAATACAATTGTCTCCCAATTTTTAATGACACTTGTCATTAAATCTTAATGCCATATATCAATTATTTCTACTACCATTTGTCGTTTATTTTTACTACCATTTATCAATTGTCTTATCGCTTGGCATTTTTCTAGTCCAAAAATACTCATAAATATCAGAAATTTCCCAAATTTTCACCACAAATTCTAAATTAATATTTATACTTACTAAATCAATTTTCAAGACAAAATATTTACTATTCACATCATAATCACATTAAAATCATTTGTACCCCAGAAATGAGTGCATAAACAGTCATTGTAATTTGTACAAAATCAATTCACGTAAGTGTATTCTACTTTTATACATGAGTATGAAATGCATTTCTTATTTTTTCTATAATATTTCTCATGTACAATTATCTAGGGTTCTAACTCTTTGGATGGAAAAACAGGATATTACACAACTTTCACCACACACACCCACAACAACTTACACAAACTCAACGCATGTTATATTTATAACATATTATACCCTAAGGGATAGAATGAGACTAATTGTGTCATTTCAAAGATATAATGAACTATAGTTTAATGAGTCAACATATAATTATTAGGGTACTACCATCAAATGCAATTAATAAATTATTAATCATTCTATTATGGTTATTAAACAAACATTAGGCAATTCGATTAATGGGTGTGAATATAGAATTAATGTATGATTATAGTAGTCCACATATTTCTAACATTTACTTCCGGAACTTTGAACTTAACTTTGTCTCTAGACATGAAGGCCAGTGCAAATAGCTACTTACAGGACTCCTGCACCATACGTTGATTGAGAATTCCAGATCAATTGTTATTTTAATTCTTCTATATATCACATCCCCTCTTATATATACACATTGATGATGTTACATGTCCCTTTTATGAAAATTTGTCTCTTCCATAGTCGTTCTTAAATACTTGTTTCGCAATGAGATATATGCTTTAAAGCTAATATATAGGACCCCCATCTTTATCGGAATAACTCTGGAATCACCAATTAGAATTATAGTGTAACATCTTGCTTCAGAATGCCTCATACTTCTTCTAAAAGTACCTAGACGTTTTCTGGTCAATTTAATTAATATAGCAAAGCAATTTTGGCTTCTCATATAGATTATCTATTACGTGAGGGTGTAGCCCTGAAGGGTGATGTAGAGGGCACATGGGTATAAACCGTGATTGATACTGTAAGCAAATGAAGAGACATAGGATCCTTGCTTTGAACAAAGTCACCAGAAACAGGAGAGTATAAGTGACCATATTTAAGCATATCACATGCAGTGTGGGTTCCAGCGGCTTTAGTTGCTTGGCCCTTAAACCTAGTGATCTATCAGGATCTGGTTTGAAGTGTCCTGTGTCCAAAATCATTGCTATTATGGGCAATGGAAATGAGAGGCACTGGGCAACTTGATCTTTGTCTAGACATGGTGTTTCGGTCGCATTAATTGATTTGATGACGCATTATGGGCAGTTCATCCTAGCCGTCACGCAATAACCAAATATCAAACATTTTTCATGTGGGGTGGATTCCATTAATGTCTAATCATGAGAATTCAGGGTTTTGGGCGATTTGAAGCGTATAGAATGAGACAGCAAATTTGTGAAGGAGACAGCAGCCACATGGTCTAGTGATTGGCATGTAGTCTGGCATTCAGGGAACCCATTAGTAGCCCAACGGGCTTGTGTTGTTTGTCCTTCTGGACTCCTTTTAAATGGTCAATGATGTATTTGTTTTCATTCTGCTCTTTCATTTACAAGCTCTTGTGGGTGTTGTTTTAAAGGATATCCCTTTTTCTATTAGTGTACCCATTTGCTCTCCGTATATACAAATAAATGCACTCAACTACCTAATTTCGTTTGGTTTGCCAACCGGTGAAGAGTCACAAGACAAGAGCGGAGAGATTTGCAAATGCCAAATTTTCTGTTCTAAGAGTCAATCAAGCCCCAAGTTACTTGATTTTACCCCTGGTTTTTGTTGCCTATATGGTTAAACGGATATGTTATAGTGCCAACATTGACCTAAGTCTTCTTTTGATATTTGGAGCGTCAAAACCATAACTACCCTAAATTTGCTTTTTTTATCATTTTTTGTTTTGGTAAAATTACACAGATACAAGCGACACAAAATTGCCAAAATAATACCCATAATACGCGCTTTTCAGGAAATGTAATTGTTTTCCGGCTATGGTCAGTGTGACGTGATCCTGATTCCGTATCTGATCTATATGTGACCTCTAGGCGACACTACTTGCCTCTCGTCCTTTTTCCCGTGTATATTTTTTTTAGAAAGAACAGGTTTGGATGAAATGTAAGTTTCTTCGATAAAATAAAACGAAAATAATAAAATACAAGTGTGAGCTACCGGCGACAATAGAGCCATGTCAAGTGGTGGAGGTGGGACCTATTTATGACTTCTGCCTCCACTCAAGTTTTGGGCTAATAGGAGGGCTGAGGTTGAGAAGGGAACTCCTGATGATGAGTCTGAGGTGGATACAAATACACACCTACCTCACATGAAGTGTATTCCGTTTCTTTTCTATTTGGCCTTCCAATTTAATTTCAGCCCGTGTTTTAATTTATTATATTACTGTAACTTGAACAACCACGGAGTCGAATGGGTAATCATGTTGCGTGAACTCGATTGAAGATATGTGGGGGAGTATTTATTATGTACTTGTTCATGATTACCACATTAATTATTCATTTAATTGCTGTCGGTTCTCATTTCAATTTCAACCGAAGTTTTAAAATTGAAAGTGTGAGAGACGTTAGTATTATTAACCAGCAATCCATTTTCAGGTCTGCATGTGCCTGTAAAGCTCCTGCACAAAAGAGGGAAACTAATAATACCCTATGAGCAAGAGTAGCAAAATAACCTTAAAGCTTGAAGACGGAGAATTAATAGCGATACTGGAGCGGCAAATATGAAATAACCCCACAAGGGCAGCTTTCATATTCATGGTTTATTCCTGTAAGGCACTGCCACATATCATATCATATCATGCAAAATGGATTACAATTATAGTGGATGCAACGCCAAGCAATGTAAATGTCTTTTTTTTGGTACGTAGGGTAAAATAGAATCCACCATGGTGTAGCAATGTGGAGGTCATTTTCTGAAATGGATTGCATTTTTGGATTGTATGAACCGACGATGACGACGTAGGCCATCGTTCTGTCAGGGTTCCTGCAGCCAAATTTCGCAGCTTCCATTGCCAAAACAAATTAACCCAATCCTTTCGTACGCTTCGAAATTAAGATCATCTTTTTATATATGCTATATGAAGTCGCAATATATGTTTATTTGACAAATAGACCTCACAATCATACAAAATGAAACATAAATAAAATGTTCTAAGTGATTCAAAATTAAAATTAATTGACTAGAAGTTAGTTCACATTATCATAAAACAATTACAGAGAACTTCGATTCCAGGCCTTCCACAGCCAGATTATACATTCACGTTGAGCGATGATGAAGATCGTAGTGCTAGGAAATTATTATGACTGAAAACAATAATCATCAAGACACTGATGTGTGACATACGGCGGTAGCCTCAGGGTCTCAATCAAGACACTTAAAGCGATATTCCTAGTAGGCCTAAGCCTAGGTTACTGTTTTAACTTGTACCCTTGGTTGCGATTCTCATCCAAGTCAGACTAGGGTTGAAGCCAGGCAGACGTCTCTTGCCTTATAGATTAGTCCGGCATGCAATGGGCGTCCAAATTTCTTGAAGAATCAATTTTATATTTAATTTGGAAGTATAAAAAACAATATTCTAATTTGTTTAATTAATGTTGCTGAGACCAGTAAGAAAAGTACAAGAAAACAAACCCAAAGTTAAAACGGTGTTTTCGTATTTTCCGAAGCAGACTGTGAGGCAGTTGAGAGGATGACAGGAATTATATAGTTCAATTAATTATATTGCGGTGGATATATACAGTGTTGTAGAGTATACATGTACATTACTCGTCAAAGGTACACTGATTTTGTCCACATTCAACATTTTCATCTTATATTATGTCATAATTAAGATCATATATATATATATATATATAACATGTTTATAAGCTTCTATTAGTTTTGAAGTTTCAGAGACATAGTTGAAAGATTAAATTTATCATCCGAGTCTCTTTCAAAAAATAAACGTTATTTAGAAAACTAAGAAAAATATCATTAGACAAGTTGATAAGCTTACATTTTCCTACATTGCGTTGTACAATCTTCAATAACTTGTAAGTGAAGGGAATTTTAAAATCCAAAGCCCGATTATTCAATCAGACTCGTCTCTGTAGTCTGTATACCCAAAATAAAATAACATAAAATAGGGAAAAGTAATCAATGCATACGATAAAAGGAGATATCTTATCCGTCACTAGTGCGAGTGTGAACTTCTGGGTGACCACTGCGATATGATTTTTTTGTCCACCATGTCCATCTGTCGCAAGATTTAGATCACATATCAATTTCCACTTATTTCAAAGTGATAACAACGAGCTCACAACATTATCCCTTCTCGTGACTAAACTTAAGTCACCTGAGACCTCAATCGTCGTCGAGAACAATTAAAAAAGAAAAGAATCTGTTCTATCCATTTAATTCCGCGTTTACTCCACCGCCAGCCCACGACGAAAACGAAAAGGCCAATAGAGGGTTTGGTCATCTGCTACGCGGCTCACACAGACTGCCTTCGCGCTCGGCCCACCGACATGTAAAACGCGGCAGGGTGGACCCCACTTCTTTAGAAAAATTATATTCATGACCATGGCATGAAATTGTTGACTCTCGTTCGTCGTCGCGTGGCATGTGCGCTTTTTCTTAGTACATAAAAACTAATAACAAGATCTTAATTACGTTGGTTTATGTCTTATAGGTAGTGATTTTAATTTTAATTTAGTTACAAATTATTTAAAGATATTTTTGTGAAGTATATGATAAAGTTCATAAAGCAATTGTACATTGTAAATGAAATTATACTTATGAGATTCATATTGCATTTAATATATTATCCCTAAATATTCCTAGTTATTGTTCTATTAAGATTGGACATTAATAGAACGTAAAAAGACTAGCGTATATTTTGTTTTTCTTTATAAAGGAAGTAGTCAATCTCATAAGTTAAAGTATAGATGTTAAACAAACGTGTGAGTGCTTGTTAGAAAAACAAGTTTACTGAACAGACCAGATATGAAAAATCCGTTTGGAACATCACTTATATGTCTATAGAATTCTCATTGTGATAATTGTATAAGTGATCATTTGACTTGATACTATCAAAGTTATCTTATATGAAGATTGCTATGTTTTGATACTATTTATGAACTATTTAATCATGGGTCGTTTAATCAGTAGTCATTAGATGCAACATGAACTATATAGAGGTAGTTGAATGATCAAGATATGATTCACCATCTTAAAGTAATTAGGGAAAATGTTTCGTTGTTTTTAATTAGTATTGATTCAGGAAATCTTTAGCCAAGATGGGATAACATTTTATAAATAGTTTACAAATATCATTAATTGAATCAATAGCTACTGGCGGAGAACTAATACGATTGGACTCAAAATAAAGTAGACATCAATTCCATGCTCTATGTCTAATTAGAACATTGATTGATGAAATGATTAAATTATATGGAAAAATCATGCAAAGAAAGGTTAGTAAAAAACACTTTGACATTTCTAAATATTTGAGTGGTCTTGATGCGTTGCTAGACGCCAATCTTGATCTATGATTATAAATTGTTTAATTAGAACATAAAGATAAATTAAAAGGAGTTTTAATTTATTTAATTTTAATTATGAATTATAAATTAAAAGGAGTTTTAATTTATTTAATTTTAATTATGAATTATAATTATAATTTATAATTATTTTCAACATATTTGAGAATTTAATGGGTCTCATATATGAAATGAATTGAAGAGAACAAAGTTAGTTTAATCAAGTTAGACTTGATTGTAAATTTTAAGAAAATTTATGATTAAACATGAGATATTTAATAAATAAGAATCAATATAAGATATTGAATTTTATTGAGCATAATTAGTATTTAATTAGAATTATTTGTAATTTTAATTAAAGTTTAATTGAAATTATAATTTAATTTCAATTAAATTATTAAAATGTCCGAAAATTATTATAAATAGGCCTAAGCTTTATAGAGCTAGTACTTCTTGCTTAACTCTCTCTGTAAGAATTACAGAGTTCTCTCAACTCA
>JANZXP010000006.1:8750257-8764191 GCA_027576715.1 Erythroxylum flavicans
CAGGACCAGACATTTGTTTAACTACGGTGGTTGAAATGGATCAGTTTCGGGAACGATTTGAGGAACATAACAAGATAAAGATCAAGCTTCGGAATAAGATACGAATTAAGTTTCTACTTTATTATGATTTGTGTTAATCATTTTATAAAATTAAAGAGATATTAATTTTCAGAAAATTAAAAATTGCAAAAATATTTCGTAATTATCAAGATCCGATTCTGACACAATTTTCTAACAAATTCTTTTGAAAAAAAATCTTCTAGTTCATTGTGACCGGGTCCATGACATAGATATTGGCTCGAATGGATGAGGAGCAGAGGAACATTACCATTAAAAGAAAAAAAGGCAAAGTTGGATACTACGATTGCTACAGAACAGGAACATTTTCTCCGCATGTAGACCAGATTCAAGGGAAGGGTAAATCAAACCTTCAAAATAGGAGTTCAGTCTCTACTTGGCTCTCCATTTTCGTTCTTATTCTACACCCTCTAATTTACCATATTTACATAATTTCAATCTTAAATCTTCAAAGAATTCTCATCTATCTTAATAAAATAAAATACTTAGCATTAACGTCCTTGAAGAAAAAATGAAAGAAAATGATTTTTCTAATCTTGAATTCTTGATTGCAATTGCTAAATTTGATTTATAATGACTTCATGAATCTGCAAAATGTTAAATACTTTGTTTAACTAAATTTACACTTCTATCTAGTTCTGTATAATCTTAAGTCGTAGTCTCTCTTCGACATTTGGAATCTTATCTTATCATCTTTAATTTGTTCAACACCAGCAGTATTACTTCTAATACGTTTAATCCTTCCTATTTTTGGTTTGGTTAATGTATGTAACAACTTCCCATTTAAGATAAAACCCCTACCACTGCCAAGCTACAAGATCTGGAAGAAGTCATTAGTTATTATGCTTTCTTCAACAAGCCCGAGATATGGCTCAAGCAATGCTTAGAAAGTTTATTACGGGCATTAAATGCAAGTGTGAAGCTGTAAGAAAAGTCTAATGGAAAACGTTAATCAAATGTATAAGTATGTGGGTGTGGAGGCGGGTGATTTCCGGCGAACGGAAACAAGCACAACCTTTTCCTTGTTTATAATAAATGTGTGTGATTGGAGTGTCTTTTGTCGTTTTCCCTCCCTCGTTCGGATCTACATCTCCATTGTAAATTCCATTTCTTAATTCTTATAATTCTAGTCAATATTAATCAAAATGCCCAGATGCCTCCTTTTTTCCACCGCAACATAGTATATAAACATGATACCAAAATGAACATAATATAAACAAGATTCAAGATGGTGGTGGAAATTGACTACTAGTGAATTTATTAATTTATCAACTTCCTCTGACGCATACTAGAATAATGAAAGAGAGTTTAATTATATAATTACAGTGAGTTGCAGGCAAGAGCTGCTTGAATTGATCTGTTTATGTTGACTAAAGATTAGAGAGTAGAGAGTGAATCCCTACATTTTATTATTCCTCCCATATTTCAAAGAAAATACTATATATAAGGGACTGTATTCAGTGTTCACGAGAGCTCTACCTTGATTGGATCCATACAAAATTCCTTCTCTCTCTCTCTCTAAGCGTAATCAGGGAAATTTTTGAGGTACGAGAGAGACCAAAAAACAGCCATTGAAGCTTGGGGAAGACACTTTTGGCGGGTTTATAACGAGACGTTCATCAAAGTTTTTTTTTTGTGAGTTTTTATTGTATTTCTTGTCAAGAATCTCTCTGTGCTATTTAAAGGTAGCGTCTTACTCTTTTACTCTTTCATTCTTTGGAGTACTTCGCTTCGCTTGTGCTTCACTTGATTGAATTCCACAGACGATTCTTGTTCACTGATCTACACGTAATCTTGCTCTCTCTTTTGTTTTTAGCCTTAGGTACTAAATTAAACCGAATTTTACTGCAAGTGAGCTCTTTTCCAGTCATCCGACGTGCCCGAAATGTGTCTGCATTTCTGGCCGTTTTACGTTTTCTGAATCGGAATTTCCTTTCTTTTGTCCTCTTTCTGAGTTCAAGTTGCAATTTGGCATTTGTAGAAGTATGTTCTTTTATAAACTTATTTGTGTTTGTGGATCTAGTATCATTGCTCGTGTATTGATCTTCAACCAAGGTCCCATTTTTGTCTTTCTTAGCAATAGTAGCTCGTTTAAGCTCCTTTTGGGAGTAAAATACTGTCGGTTTTGACACAATTTTTATGCTTCAACTTTGTCTCTTATCTGGGATATGATTTATGAGTAAAGAGCATCTGGGTGTCTCCTGTTTTCCGAACTTTAAGGTTTAATTTCTTTCACGAAAATTTGTTTGTTTGTCTTGTTTTAACACTGTTTGATCGACTATATGGAGTTTGTTTTCTCAGACATGAATTTACAGCTGTTATTCATTCAGGTAAGAAAATGTCAAGGCCTCTGCATCGAGGCATATCAGGGTTGCGGATCTCTGGGAACAGTCGTGATTTTTGGGAATCGCAAAGGAAATACAAACCGGCAAAAGAAGATTTGGAAAGGACTCGTTCTTCTGATCATAGTTACCTTACCTTCAAATTGCCTTTTAGTCTACTATTTTCTGATAATACAACACCTTCCAAGTATAGTGTTAATGAAAACGGCTTTGCGTACGACACATTCAACACAGGGACTGCAAGAAGTCGACACAAATTGGCGTGGCTACTTCTGAGGTTTAGTTTGGTTCTGATTATAATTCTGGCTTTAACTGGGTCTTTTTGGTGGACTATTTCGATATCAAGCTTGTCAAGAGGTCAAATAGTACATAACTATAGACGTCTCCAAGAACAACTTGTTTCTGACCTTTGGGATATTGGCGAGTTGTCTCTTGGTTCCTCAAGGTTGAAAGAGATGGAATTCTGCTCGTCGGAGTCTGAAAATTATGTTCCATGTTTCAATGTTTCAGAGAATCTTGCTTTAGGCAGTCCTGTTATTAGTGAAAGTGATCGTCACTGTGAACAAGGATCGACCCAAAGTTGTCTTGTGCTACCACCAGTAAATTATAAGATTCCTCTTAGATGGCCTACCGGAAGAGATGTCATCTGGGTTTCAAATGTTAAAATCACTGCACAGGAGGTGCTTTCCTCTGGTAGTTTGACCAAGAGGTGACAAACTGTTAAATCCCCTTCGGAAACTTTATGGAGGTTTCAGTACTATTTTCAACTCATATTTCCCTCCTTCTAATGTCAGGATGATGATGCTGGATGAAGAGCAAATTTCTTTTCGTTCAGCCTCTCTAATGTTTGATGGTGTTGAAGATTACTCACATCAAATTGCTGAAATGATTGGCCTACGGAATGAATCCAATTTCATACAAGCTGGGGTGAGTTCCAACCATTATACGGAGACATCCAACGTATGCATGTACTATTTTCCTTTTTCCGGTTGAAAGTGAAATGTAAAGGATTTCCTTCACTTGGATTTTGAGCTTTAAGCAAAAGGGAAAAGAGAACACTAGTATTCCTTCTTCCTAGTCATGCCCTTTGAAGTGCTGGCATAGGAATCCTATTTCATTCATTTGCTGCGATCTTGTGAATGTATTTGTAAATGGTTTTTCTATTCCTGAACTTAATGACGGTATATTAGCTTACGTGGACTTATTTGCGTATATTTGTTCTGCTTTATTCTGTTATGCCTTCTGTAATATTGAGCAAGCCCTAGATTTTGAATCATCCAAGTCACTTATCTGACTTGCTTGTTCCATTTGAAATAATTCTTGATAATTACTGCTTTATTTACTAATTTATGCAGGTCAGAACCATTTTGGATATAGGATGTGGCTATGGCAGCTTTGGCGCACATCTGTTTTCAAAACAGCTTTTAACTATGTGCATTGCAAATTATGAAGCTTCAGGGAGCCAAGTTCAGCTTACTCTTGAAAGAGGGCTTCCTGCAATGATTGGTTCTTTTACTTCCAAGCAGTTACCTTATCCTTCTCTATCCTTTGATATGTTGCATTGTTCCCGATGCGGCATTGATTGGGACAAAAAAGGTACCAGTTCTTGATTATTGATCACATATCAAAATTAAAGGTTGACAGAGAGAGAAGCTAGTAGTCTGTTATGTGAATATTCATTAGATTTCCACACATCCTTTTGTTGCTTTTATTTGTTTGCTCTTTTCTAGTTTTTATTTTTGTCAAATAATTGATCATTTATTGATGTGATACAGATGGCGTTTACTTGATTGAAGTTGATAGAGTTTTAAAGCCGGGTGGATACTTTGTCTGGACTTCACCAATTACTAATGCTCGTAACAAAGAGAACCAGAAAAGATGGAACTTTTTTGAAGATTTTGCTGAAAGTCTCTGTTGGGAGATGTTATCTCAACAAGATGAAACTGTAGTATGGAAAAAGACTAGTAAAAGGAATTGCTATAGCTCAAGGTGGCTGGAAAAAGAACTTATATTCATGATATTGTGATTTATGGTTTTAATTAATGTATCATACGTATTCTAGATACCTGTTCCTATATGAGGTGTTTCTTAGCAAAAACTGTTTTGTCTATAGGAAGTCTGGTTCAGGCCCCTCACTCTGCAGCAGAGGCCATGATATTGAATCTCCTTATTATCGACCACTAGAAGCATGTATAGCTGGAACACACAGTCGCCGCTGGATTCCAGTTGAAGAGAGGAGAACCTGGCCTTCTAGGTCACACTTGAACAATTATGAGATTGCTATTTATGGTAATGTACTTTCGGTACATTGTTTCTCAACTCCATTTTGATAGAAAATTTTATTTACTTTGAAGCTGTGGATATTTTAATTTCTCAGGCTTGCATCCAGAAGAGTTCATGGAGGATGCTGACAACTGGAAAGCAGCTGCCACTAACTATTGGTCTCTTCTTTCTCCATTGATATTCTCAGACCATCCAAAGAGACCTGGCGAAGAGGATCCTTCTCCACCTTATAACATGCTACGAAATGTGTTAGACATGAATGCTCATCTTGGTGGTTTTAACTCTGCACTGCTGGACGCTGGCAAGTCTGTTTGGGTTATGAATGTGGTCCCAACAAATGGACCTAATCATCTCCCTTTGATACTCGATAGGGGCTTTGTTGGCGTGTTGCATGATTGGTACATTTTAAATCTCCTCTCATTCTTTCTATTTTGCTTCTGTTGGTTATGTTACTGTCTAGGTATATATTTCTGCGTTTAGAATTGAAAAGTGGATCAATTGGAAACAATTAACAGTTGATTGCTCTGGTCACTAGAAAGTATGCTAGGCTATGATTTTCAGATTGTCCTATATTATTGTGTGGCTAATATAACATCTGGTTCTAAGATTTGGACCCTTTTTTGTTTCTTTAATTGTCAGAAAGTGAGTTGATCATGGAAATTATATTTCCATCAACTAATAAGGCTGTTAGATGTAGTACAGATGTGGAACTTGGCTTGATGCTATGGTGACTGTCAATAGACATATGCTGCAGAGCATATTGTCAAACATGAAAGTTCCACACAGGGTAACTTTCTTGGGGTCGGGATTATGCACAATAGGATTCATGATTGAATAATTTCTTGATACACATATTGATGCAAACCCACCTGTAATTGTACTCATATCACATAGGTGTTGCGTTAACCAGTTTATTCCTTAATTATACGATTATCTTTTTTGCTTTCTTATTGATCAGAAGAATACTTAGATTTTCAGGTGCGAAGCATTCCCAACGTATCCAAGAACTTATGATTTGGTGCATATGCAAGGATTACTATCCCTTGAAACTGGTCAGCAACGTAGATGCACTTCACTGGATATATTCACCGAGATTGATCGGTTACTTCGACCGGAGGTACCTGAATCAAAAGTCCTTTTTAACATTCTTAATGTCTCTTATGCTTCTCGTTGTTAATGTTGGAGAAGCTTTGAGTTCTGATCCATATATAACCATGTAAGCATATTTGAATGCCATTAACTGTCTGCTATAATGCATAGCCGAGTTGCAGTAGTAACTGAACTTCTACCATATCTATCTGGTAGATTTGCATTCATGATGCTACTGGTGGGTGGATATTAATGATTCTTTTGAGTGTTTAAATATCCTGCAGATTAAGGCCTACGAAAGGTTGCATAAATTCTATGAGAGCCTTATTAAGTAGGGTTACATTTGAAAAAACATTGCTGTCAGAATGGTCTGGGCCTTGTCCAATGGTGCTTTTGCATTAAAAAAGTCTGTACTTCCGTGATTAAAATTCGTTGAAATTAAAACTAAATAGTATTAAATTTGACCAGTTTCTTTTGATTTTGTCATTAAGTTGACCTTCTAACCAGCCCTCTTCAACCATCTAAGTTTTTCATTGGTCTTCCGATCCCCATGTTCCTTTTTCCATGTTCGCCAAACCATTTATTTTGATGCAGGCCAGGTGTGCATGCACATAATCTACTAATGTGATGAAGCTGAGAAGGTGTTTGTGCGTTGTAAATCATCATCTGTAGTCATCTTACCATTAGGTTTTGACAATTAGCTGAAGCCTATCAAAATTGTCTACGACAGTCACCAGAAAGGATAAGAACGTTTACATCTTCACATATGTAAATGAAACCGCAATCAACTTTGATTTCTTTCTATTGGCGTTACAGTTTAGCTTAGAAGTAGTTGAAAGTGAAGTTAACAAATCTGATGAAAATTTTTTGTAGCATCTTTTTCCTGCACCGAAACCATCTTTACATATGTCTGAACATGGAGTGGTAAGATGCTTGAACTGTGTGTTTACTGACAATATTGGTGTTTGGTGCAGGGCTGGGTGATAATTCGTGACACAGTATCGCTTATTGAATCGGCAAGAACTCTAACAACACGTTTTAAGTGGGAAGCTCGAGTTATAGACATTGATAGCAATAGCGACGAAAGACTTCTTATCTGTCAAAAACCTTTCCTCAAGAAACAGGCAAGCTGATTGCAAATTTTTTCTTCGTAGTAGCCCAAGAAGTTGGATCACATTTATTCATATTCATTTTGTTCAAGTTAATGAATGTTTATAAAGCTTAGCCATAGCATTAAAGATTGTGAACAGAAAGAAGAAAGCAGAGAACAGACAACAGGGAACACAATGTATCCTGGTGGAACCAACCACCGAGACTTCCAAAGCCGTAAGGCTTACAGAGGTTCATGTAATTACTCAAGTCGAGGCAGGGAGTATGCAAGAATATAGAATTAAATTTGTTAAGAGTTTTTAGTTTCATTTTACTGTCGAGTTATAATTGTACAACCATAAGTAATATTGTGAAGCTGATTACAGAATAAGCAGGTTCCTGTTTCATTAATTATATCGAATTGTTACTACTAACTAATCTGCTGAAATTCAACGGTTTATTATTGTAGTTGCAACTATAATGAAAATATTAGTAAAAATTCTTCGTCTTCACATCATAAGTTGGTTCTATTTGATCAAAACGGCTGCCCCATTGACTTTCCAGTAGCTTGCATTGATGTACTAGTTTCGGTCATGCTCATAGCGGCCTGCAACTAAACTAAGGAAACAATTGGTTTCCGATAATACCAAATGCCAATATTCTGTTGCCTCTCTTTCTTATTTATTACTTGATTTCATGTCTTTTAACATGCCCATGCCCATGCCCATGCAAGAGGACATAGGGATGGCACTCACGTTGATAAGGCCTGAATTCTACAAGAAACCTATTGTTAGAGACCACCTTCTCTAACACTAGATAACCAATACTAGCAGGAGCCTACACAGGAAAGTGACGAAAGAATGGTGATATTGATATTCCTCAGCTAGACTTTGAGAGCTAGCAAATCTCCAGAATTCTAACTCCTAACATATCATAACTGAATGCCCATTCTCTCTCCCCATAACAACATTTTATTCCCCGTTCTAACTAACACTCTCATGGCTCACCTTCCCTCTAAAATTTCCCAATTTACCCTCACATATTCGTTGAATTGCCAGAATTGCTAGACTTTTTATTTTTCCTCTTACTATATTGTTGCTGAAATCTGGTCTCAACACCTATCAACACACATCCAAATTAGTCTCGAGGAATGCTCTGGTCTAGCACTGCAACTTCTTACACTTATTATTGTTAAGGTAAATGTGTCAAGCTAACATCGCTACGGAATTCCAAGAAATCCGACGGTCACACACACACGCACATCCAAGAAAGAACGAAGGTCCTGAGGAACACCACAAATGTGCGAGCAGCTTCAAGGCAGTGGTGAAAACCGTTGAGAGCAAAACCATTGCCAAGAACTGAACATACTCCTGAAAGAAGAATCTTTCAACGGAATGAAGAAAGTAAAGATGGTGTCTTCTTTAGGTAATTGGTTTGGTTTTTTGACCTGTTCCTGCTTCTATATGCACCACTGGCACTGTTTCTACTGACGCTGGTGGATGAGACACTGCTGCTGACTCTCCTTGTCGCCTTTCTGCGACAGTTATAGGTGGTCCCGAGGGCAGCTTTCGTAACACTGTCTGTGACGACCTCCCTTACTCTCTGTGATTTTATGGGCAGCTTGTTCAAGTAGACAAGCTTTGGAAGAAGACTGGAAATTGCCTTGTGAAGCTGATCATCGCCAATGTTGCTCTGGACGGGATTGCCCAACAAATTTAGAGCTTGCATAGAGTGGTAGTTGGCAACAAGCTGACCCAAAGCTTTGGCAGTTGTAATCTTGTTAAAGCTCAAGTCCAGGACTGTGAGCTTCAGGAGCCTATGCAGTCCTTCAACATTACTAATCTTATTGCCACCAAGAAAAAGTTCCTTGATTGTTGTGCAGTTTGACAGTCCTAACATCACAAACACCCAAGAAAATTCAAACCACATAACAGAGAAGTCTGAAGTGTCAATTCTCAGGAAAAGGAAAAATGTAAGATATAAAGAGGAATTGATAAATATTCAGTTTATTAGGAATGACACCTTGTCCTATTCGAGCGATGCGATTATATCTGAGATCAAGCACTCGCAATCGAGTTAGTTCTCTCAGTCCCTCGATAGTGCTGATCTTATTTCTTGACAAGTTTAACACATGAAGGCCCTTTGGCAATGATCCTGAGGTTATGCAAACTGAAACCGAGGAAGAAACAAACATGCAGCTCCTTTAATACCAACAAGTATCTAGCATCCAAAACAAAAGAGATCCGTATCTTTGCCACATGGTATTTATATTTTTACCAGAAAACATACCTATAGAATTATTAGACAGGTTAACAGATCGAAGACTAGAGAAGTGTGACATGACGGGTATGGCTTTTAATCCAATTGAAGAGATATGAGCCGAAGTTGTGGAAGTATTCAAGGACTGGATCATACTGCTAGCAATTAGAATCTCCTCAGACACGCTATTATCTGGACATCGAGTAATTGCAGACATGCTTCTCGCTAGCGATTTGTCATTCTCAGGAGATGGGGGGAAGGCAGTGCCATCGTCGCTACCCTCATCATCATCATCGTCGGGTGGTAGCATTTGAGTCTCAAGATCTTTAACCCACTGATCAACTCTTGAGAAGGAAGAAGATTTCGTTCGGAAAGCAACCCACTGGTTATGGCGCCAAAAACCAGAAAATGAATCCCCAAAGCCGCTCCAACTTTCTTCTATACCTCCATTGCCATATTGGTCCTTGTTCAAGGATTCTCCAATAAATGACCCCATAGATTGTGTTCTGTTTAAAAACACAGTACGGTTCGGTTCAAGTGTATCCGAATGGTATCCACCTTGCTGGTTAAAAGAAGTACTTACAGCTTGCTGTTGTTGTTTTGCAGTCAATTGTTTATGCAGATTTCTGTGGCTCCAAAGGAACAATCTCGGCTGCAGCTTTCCACTCCTCGAAGGTAGGACTTGGCTTGAAGAATGCTTCCTTAATATCACTTTGTCAGCGCTGCAATGGCTTCTTAGAGATGCAGGGCTACCTAGCATTCTCCACTTCTCTGATTGATCATGTGATTCCCCAGAAAAGAGCAATTTCGAAGGAGGTAACATCTCTGCCGATACCTTCAGCAACTCATTTGTTTCCAGATTAGAGCAGGAACGTTTGAGCTTTGCAGAATCGCGGAACTGAGTTTTACAAAACCCAGTATCACTAACATGTCCATTTTGGACCACTTCAATGACACCCATCGCCTCATCATTTTCAGTTATTTTTGTATTATGATCAGTGAGCTCAGTGGTAAAAGCATTAGAGGAGCCCATCCTCGTCCTTTCAGTACTAAATTCGTATCTACTTGAATTACCCATGAAAGATTGCAGATCCAAATCTGATAAATCCCTCTTCATCAAGACATTCTCTTCATGCTCATCTTCCCCTTCATATGCTACTTCAGGAGCTTCGTCCATCCCCAGAGTCTTACAGCTCATCTCCGTGACACTTGCAAACTTGTTCTGCATATCATTAGGTGCTGAGACTGTAAAAGTTGCTCTTTTCAACTCAGTCTTTAAATGTTTAACTGGGTAGTCAGGCCCAACTTTCGGGGATTTCAGAGTCTTGTCGAGGCCAACTTTATTCAACAAATCCTTGTCAACCTAAAGTTCACACGGCAGAGAAGTTAAGAATAAGCAATCACATTAGTCAACAAACTTCAAATTATAATAAATATGTTTCCGAATCAGAGTTGATCCTCACCATCTTTTCATTCCTTCTGCCAGGCAGCCCAAAGCAGCAGCTGAACCTCGCCATCTTGAAAAGTAGTCTTATTCAAAGTCTCCGAAGAAGCACTCTTTAATCTTATTATTCTTTGCCAATCTTCTATCTTTGCAAATTCAAGTCTGTGCTACAAATGGTCACATCTCTCAAGAATGCTAATTAAAATGGTAGGGGGGACAATTATTGGGAAGAGAACAATGGTTACATACAAGATGATCGAACCAAGTTAGCCGTAATCAATGGGAAGGCACCAAACCAAAGACTGAGTCCAATAATATGAAGATAATGATGCCTGAAGACCGGAAAATGAAGGGCTAGTGCCTGTTCCGGTACTACCACAAATCACGACAATGTCGGCCAGAGTTGTATGAACAGCAGCTCCTCTCTGGAAGCTTCCAAGAAACTATTCTCCAAAACCTCTCCTGTTCCATATTCAACCAAATGTAAGAGCATTGCGGATCCTAATCTAAACAATTACAAACAATTGACAGGTTTGTTCAAAGTCGACCTAACAACGAAATCTTCAGAACCCCATTACAGAACAAAAGCAGGAAAAATAATGACAGAGTTTCTCTAATCAAAAGGAAGTGCTAACATCCCCATCAATCTACAGGGGAAATGATTAAAAATTTCGCATAAATACCAATGCAGCATGAAGACAAACAAACAAGCTTTCCATACACAGTTTTCAAAAGAACCAAACTTTGCGCCAACACATTTAGACGAAAAGATGAATCTTTTAACAAAATATTACAAGTTCTTCAACAAAATCGGTGAACCCATAAAAGAAACCGTAGTTACAAGAACAAAAGACAGCATAAAACAGAAGGTTAAACATACGCACAACCTCCACCTTGTTGTACAATAACAACGTACACTCCTTGTCTTTGTAGCAAGGATATAGTTGGAGACAGAACAGACCAATAACAGAGTTCTGACAAGAGAAGATTAATGGTGGGAAATGATGGGAAATCAGATAAAACATGTAAGAGAGCAGACGGTAGAAATAGACAAATGTGAGAGTTGCGATTGTGGGCATAGACAACCCGCAAACCCAAGCGTATCAGACATTACATGCATTTACACGATTCAGACTCTGATTGTTTACGGGGAAACAATATGCAAGTAAAATTACCAGGCCACTTTTTAATTGTATTCTATATTTTGCTATGGAATCTTTTATCTTTATAAACCTGTAGCATACCAAGATGAATATTGACTACAACAATTTCGTTATTGGAATGTAAGTCCAATAACGAATTCGAATATAAAAAAAATTAAAGATACATTGGAATGTAAGTCCAATAACGAATAAGAGTTGTATCAACGAAATATAACTTACAATTGATCATTGTTGTATTCAATATTCATCACGCATATGTAGAAATATTTATATTAAATAATATAATAATTTTTAATTGGTAATATTAATTCATTTTATAATGGATAAACGTTATTAATAATTAATTATGTATTTATTAATTATGTATGATAGTAAATATTTTATTAGATTTTTTATTTAATAATACTAATAAGTAAAGTTAAGCAATTTATTATATTTTATTGTAATTTGTACTTTAGAAAATATATAAATTAAATTATTTATTTTAGTTGTTAATCAATAAATAATGATTAAATTTTTATTACATTAGTAGCTATACTTAATGACAATGTTGATTAACTTTTTTATCATATTGGTCAACTAAACTTAGTGTTGGTATTGATTAAATTTCCATTTCTTAGCAGTGTCTTATATTTTAAAAAATAAATAAGTACGTTGACTTTATATGTGTATTGATTAATTTTTTTTATCATATCAGGCTGTTAGACTCAATATAAGTTTTAAATAATTAGGGATAATTATAAAAGAATCTCAAATTTTATTGAATTTTTAGCAAAAATAGTCCGATATTATGTTCTCCCTTAATTTGAATGACATGAATTAATTTGAATGACATGACAAACTACATCAAATTAATATTTTTACCATATGACTGCTACATATTGTATTTTTGTTACGTATGAATTTATTATTTAATAAATTAAGAATATCAAACAATTTAAACACTACAAGAAAATCATACATTGGCGGCGGAAATTTATCGACGGAAACAAAATCGAAGCTAATTACCAGCATTATCCGTCAGTAAAAGTGTTGTGAAAATTTTCACTTTACGACGGACACAATTGTCGTCGATAAAGGTGGAGGGAAAACATTCGCGCAAATTTTTCGACAAAATATAGCGACAATCAAACCATGCTTGTTGGTAAGAATTGTGGGAATGCTTCCTGCAATTAAATAGCGTCGAAAATTTGCTGACGGAAATAGTTCCATTAGTGAAATATGCTTTGTTTAATAGTCAGTGTCGGTTGTTTACCGACGATATATAATCCATCGTTAATTTTTTGACGGTGAACACTCTCCATCGTTAAAACACTACTAGAAATTACAAATTACCGACGGAATACTGAATCTATCACAAAATAAGGCGGCAAGACATGGCACGATGTTTGGTGAATTTGAATAACGACGAAAAATATGTTCCGTCAGTAAATGACAAGTTGTTCATAAATAAAATGACGTTGTTTGGTTTTAATCCAAACGATGTGATTTTAGTTATCATCTTAACCTGACCCCCTCCCCCTCTGCTATTTTTCTTCTCTCTTCCCTCGGTTGCGTCGGTTTTGTGCAATTTTTCTTGCTTCCACCGTCAGTTTCTACTTGTTTTTTGGCCCATCGTGTGTCATGTTCAGGTAAGCTCTCTATTGAGTTTACTTTGTCTCCAAAAAACGAAGCTCTTAAATGGTTATATATATGTATACCGTGGGTTTTGGGTGGTTGGTTTTTGTGTGATGATTGTTGGTGTATGCGTTTTGTTGTGTCATTATTGGTTTATTTGTTGTTTACATGTATTGTTGTTGGTAAATAATAGAAAAATGCATTTGTTTTGTGATTAGTTAGAGATAATACATATTGCCTATGAGTTGTTCGATTAAATGTCCCTTAGATAGAGACTTCCTTGTTCAGATAATACATTTATGTTAATTTGAAGTTACAATTGCATTTAGATATTGACAATGCTCATTCAACTTTTAAGAATAGTCATCCTCTCCTTTTGGATGCATGTTGGGTAATATTGGGTGTGATCAATCAATTCACTTTATGAGTAGGTTTTGTGTCTAATGATAATTTGAATTTTTTATGATTAAATACCTGAGCATTTAGGTTTTGGACATCTTTATGATATTCTAAAGTTACAATAACACTTTTATAATAGTTCTTAAGTATTCACAAGTAATCATTCATTCA
>JANZXP010000006.1:8794172-8821577 GCA_027576715.1 Erythroxylum flavicans
ATTACAAGTATTCTTTCTTCCCTTCCAGAGCCTCTTCAGGTCTCTTACAAAGTATTCTTTCAGCTATCTTAGCCTCTATAGGCTATCAGCCTTTTCTTTCTCTCACTAGAAAAAGAATGTGAGCTTTTATTACAGTAGGGTTAGCTCTCTTCGTATCACTCTACAAAATTTCTCCTTTCTAAGTAAGCACTGAGCGCTCAAAGATCACTGATTTCTGAATCGTAAGATTTGTAAGAATTTTCTCTAAGATTCTCTAACGTTGTAACATCTTCAACTACGACTCGTATTTATACCCTTCTTCTTTAACTATTTCTTGATCTTTGATAACCTCTTCTTGATTTTTCATAATCTTCATTTAGTTGAGTTCTATAACCAACTCTAACTAAATAACTATCTGACGTGCTACTGTATCTTCATGGTATCGTCTATGTCCTCTTTGCATCTATATTGACTTTGTGTCTATGTTAACTTTGCGTCTATATTGTCTTTGCGTCTGTGTTGACTTTGTGTCTATATTGACTTTGCGTCTGTGTTGACGTTGCATCTATATTATCTTTGCATCTGCATCTGTGTTTTGACTTTATGTCTGCATCTGCGTCTGTGTTATGTTTGCGTCTGTGTTTTAACTTCACGTCTGTATTTCGATTTTGTGTCTGCATCTGCGTCTGTGTTGTATTTGCGTTTGTGTGGTCTTTGCGTCTATGTTTCCTTCTGCGTCTGTGTTCTGTACTTTGTCTGCACACTTAACACACTTGTCAAAAATGTTCATTTGTTTCTAATATTATTATTATTTGATTGTCATCAAAATTAATCACGTAAAGTCCTCTTGACTTAACAGCTTGTACACCTTCATATTATGATTTTGTATATTACTGATACATATAAAGAAGAAGAAAAATGAGACTTATTGTGACATTTTTAAGCTTATTATCATATCTACTGAGGAGGCATATATTGAGAATGATAAAAGAGCCTAACAGGTATAATCCATTAGTTTGAATAGCATATCTTATTGGAATGATTGTGGATGGTGACATTACATGCATTGAGTAACTTCGTATGGGTATGTGTACTTTTTACATATTAAGCACAATATTGTGAAATATTGGTGGACTAAAAGATAATAAAATATAGATGTAGAGAAAATGTTAGCAATATTTTTACATCTCCTTGCCTTTGACGAGAGAAATCAAGAAATCAAGTATGATTTTCAACATTTAGGAGAGACGGTAAATAGACATTTTCATAATGTATTAAGAGGTGTGCTTAAGTTATGGATAGTTATATTTAAAGTCCCCAAACTTATCCCTGAGAATAGCACCAATGAAAGATGGAGGTGGTTTAAGGTAATAATATTCACTTGTGGAGTTTTATTTAGTACAAAATTTACTTTTGGTTGATGATGATTTTATATGATTTTGCTAATTTCATAATTGCTTAGGAGCTTTAGATGGTAAATATATTAATGTAAATGCACCAAAAATTGAAAAAGCCTAACATTGCACTACAAAGAATGAGATTGCCACAAATGTGTTAGGCATGTGTTTTGTGGACATGGAATTTATGTATGTACTACCTGGCTAGGAAGGTTCAACTACTGATAGTGAGGTTAGTTTATATATCTCATAAAGCTTGTAGAATTACCTCACACAAATTTTCTTATCAAAATTAAAAAGAATCCTATTCCTAACATTACGTTTCATTTTTATGCCTATTTTGTCTATTAGGTTCATAAGTTGAGTCATTATTTAGGATCAACTTATTTTGGTTTTCACATTTAAAAATCTTTCTCCTTTTAAAAAATAGAATTGAACCTATTTAACCTTAAGGGCTTCTTTATCCTTGAAAATTATTTAAATCCTTTTCTAATGGTTACCTTGCCCATTATTCTAATTAAAATATTTCATAGTCCTCTTTTAGTTTTAGGAAAAACAAGCTTCAATTCATTAAACTTTGGCTCTTAAAGAGTTTGAATCTTTACCAGACCAAAGAAAGTTCTTCAATGTACAACCTTGCTATAACTTTGATTAAGTTCTTAAAAATCATTAGATAAATGCAATAATGGACATAAATGTTATTAGGATCATAATTTTTAAGTTTTAATTTGTCAGTGAAAGATAGAAATCCATTACTATAATGATTTATTCTTATGTGTATGCTATCAAACATAGATTGACAATCCCTGAACGTTAGTCTCTTGGTGGTTATTAATATGCCTAGGTATTTGAAAGGATGATCCTTTGTTTTCAAATTTAAAATTAAACATAACTATTTAGATCAATAAGCTAGGGGTAAGGCTTTGGAAGCAACCTCCTCCACTAATCGGGGATAAGGGTGTGTATTACTAAAACCTTTCCTTATCTCGCGTCTCAGCGAGATTTCTACTGGGTGTTATTGTAATTGTTATTTAGCTTAATAAGCAACTGTAGCTAATATAATTAAGTGGGTATTGTCTATGTTGACTAATAGCCTTGAAAGGTTGTTAAACACCTTTGAAGCATTTATGAGAGTCTAAAAAGTAAATAAATTTGAGTATAAAATAAATCCAACCATGTTGATTTTGGCCTAAGTGAAGGGTTGAATTTATAAATAGTACTAATAATTAGTTGAAACCAATATTTTAAAAATCGTACCAGACCGATTGATTCGACTGAAAATAGTATGAACTCACTTGTTATCTGGTTCGGTTTAGTTTAATAACCTGTTTATGTAAAAATTGACCAATTTATCAATGAACTGGTCAGTTTACCATTGAATTGGTTAGAGCCGATTGGTTCTTTAACCATAAACGCTTGTACTCTTTACCATTATTTTCATTCTTTTCTTTTTTGGAAACTGATACTTACTCCATAACCCAGAAACAAACTTTACTACCATTACTCGGTAGAAGCGATAGATGTAACCAATCATGAATCAGTAGGAGCTAGCTAACAGCACACAATATAACAACATAACTGTGGCCACTAATTTCTATTTTGAGTACAATTATATGCTTCAATAGACATAAACGTGGCCATCTTTGCTGCACAAGTATGTCTAAGGAACGTGGGAGCTTCGAGAGAGTTTGAATACTCGACCAATAGGGAGAGGGAGGTGTGAACAAACAAAATTCCAAAGGAGAGAAGAGAAAAAAGTGAGAGTCTTGATTTTCTTAAAACACCAAAGGTTGCAGTCAATTGCAGAAAGGTCTGAGTTGGAGTGTGAATAGATCAGGGAAAAACTAGAAGAAAAGAAAATAAGTGAAGCTCGAAAAGAAGGATAGAAGTGGGCCTTGTGTGTGGTGTCAAAGTAGCGTGGTAAAGATTAAACATTAAAGAGTGATGAAAGAAGATGGTAAGAGTTTGGGATGAACAAAGAAGCAATAGAGAAGAATAATCTAGAATAAATCAACTTTCCCTTTTGACTTTTGATCATACACATGTACCTTTAATTAATTGGTTGTAAGAATTTATAATAATAAGTATTTTTTCTTTTTAGTCTTGATAGAATGAATGCTTTATTTCAATAAAATTGTCATTTTGATTAATTAAATTAAATCATTAGAAATTAAAATTTGAAATCAAGTTTAACATTTTATTTTTCAAAATAATAACGATTATGTTTTTTTTGTCTGTGACAATATGAATGTTTTATTTTATTAATTGGACAGAAATATATTATTTTAATTAATTAAATTGATTCATTAAAAATTAAAATTTGGGACCAAGTTTAATATTTTATTTTTCAAAATAATAACTGAGTCTTTTTTTTAGTATGTGACAACATGAATGTTTATTTCACTATTCAAACAAAATTATTTATATCTATTTATTATTTTCAATTATATATTAATATATATTGGTGCATTCGTTATTTCAATAAAATATTTTATTATGTTTATTTCACTAATCAAACAAAATTATTTATATCTATTTATTATTTTTAATTATATAATAATATATATTGGTGCATTTGTTATTTCAATAAAATATTTTATTTTTACTTACTCTTATCATTTTTTCTTCTTATTTATTATATATTGATTTTATAGTAGTTTAATACCGATTGAACCTTTAAACTGTAAAACTTTTCTTTGATCGATTCAATATCTGGTTCGATTTTTAAAACATTGGTTGAAATTGAAACTTGACTAAATAATTGGACGTATTCATTAAAAAACATGTTTATCCTTATATCAGGAGAGTGGGATGACATTGGCTTCTCCTCCTTTGTAGGATTCTTTCTTAGCTAAGAACAACTCAATGTGAAATTTATAATTTTATCTCCACTTCTGTAAGTTTTGTTTTCTTAAACCTTGGTTTATGGTATACAGGCTCTTAAATTCCTTAATAAATGTTGTATACTAATATAATGGAATCTTTCACTTAACAGTTAGTCTAGAATCATAAAGCGTAATATTTTATAACCATCTAAATGAGGAAAAGTTGTAACAAAATTTAAAATAAGTGGCAATAGCTTGATGAATATGTCTATAATCAAATAAAAATATTAAATATTTTTTACGTTTATTCCTCATTAAAGGCTATCAAGATGATAGGAAAAATTAATTATTTTTCAATAAATTACAACCGTACCACTGTGGAACAACTCATCACTAATTTGCAATAGATGACAACTTAATTTTTAAAACAACAGGGCAAACATATAGACGGCACAAAGTAGACACTTGACAACTTAATATTGAATAAAGCAAGTTTAAGGAAACAATGCCATATATAGTAACCGATTAACAAATAAAACTACATGTACACTGTAAAACAGAATAAGACAAGGCAATGGTAACTTAATTAAGAAGGGAAAATGGTTGAAGAACTTTTTAAATGAGGACTTGGTTTCCCAATAATAGATTTAACCACTACTTTCTTAAGGCTACTTTTCAAAACTCCACCTCTCTCTGGGATTAACCTTAGTGCTTCTTAACCACCATTTCCTTGGTTCCTTTGCTGATTATCCATGCTCTTCTATATGTGTTCCAAGAAAAAACGTTGATACAAGATCAATATAATTTGATAAATGAGAAGTGAGAAGCTTTCGATTACAGTTATGTGAATTTATGCTGGATCATTATCATTAGAGGGATTTATATATAGGCTGTAGGCAATGGATCTAGCTATTGATAAGTTTCTGTATGTATTCGTACGTAATATTATGAAAGTTTCTCTTGAAATCGAAAACAACTTCAGCTTCAGTTGCAAACGAGTTTCAATATAAGGGTGATATTTTGGCTAATGACTGATTGATCATTTGTTTCAAAAGTCTAAATAACTTTCCTGTAATTTTTAATCAAAATAATGCATATGATCTAGTAACTAGCCTATAGAAGAATAACATCTGTCATACTACCTCCATTCTCTATCTTCTTCAAATTTTCTCTGACTTCTTACTACTTTTTTGTTACCTCTCATTTTTTGGTTTTACTTTAATTCCCTTTCTTTTACCCTTCCCAAACACGACAGCAGATATACGTAAGGTTGGTGTTGTTTATAATTTCTAGAAGAAATAGTGATGATGGTCGTCAACTCTCCGAAGGGTCCCCTGGCTATAGGCGACCCTTCGCCATCCATAGAATCATTCCCACCTCTGTCCCATGAGAAGCTCAAGGGCAAAGAGGTAGGAAAATCTACTAGGTTGAAGGATAATGGAGATACTTTTTAGTGTAAGTCGTTAGATGGCGGAGCATGGAGAAATAAGATTGGTATTGAGCATCACAAAGGTAAGATAAAATACTATCTGAATGTTCTGCAAGTTGGAATTTTTACTCCTCCTATGGAGTTGCTACAAGCAGGCGTGAGAGCTTGGTCCAATGCATTGGTTGGATTTTTCTGGTTTAAAAGAATGGCTTTCCCAGCGGTTAATACATGGGCAATGGCAAGATGAGGCAAGAAAGATCTCGAAAAAGTTATGCTAATGGAGGATGGGTCAATGCTATTCAAGTTTACTGAGACTTCAAATATGTCTGAGATCATTGAACAAGGACCTTGGCACATAGGGGACCAACCCCTATTTTTATGGCAATGGAAACCAAGGATGGGATTGGATAGAGGTTCGATTGAGGTTATTCCGTTATGGGTTCAGTTTCATGGTTTATTGATGGAGTATTAGTTGAGTCATCTAGCTAGTGCTATAGGCAAACCTATCTGTATGGACTCTCATATTGTAGCAATGGACAGAATTAGGTATGTTAAGATATGTATTGAAGTCCCTAAAAATGCTTCATTACCAGAAACATTGCCTATTCTTCGTCTAGGAGAATTGGGGGAGTTGGTAAGAGATGTAATTTCCATTTCCTATCTATGGAAATCGGTATCTGTTAATAAGAGTTAGGTAACTACTGGTAAAATTTTTAAATCTAGATGGCATGATGATCTAGTGACAGAAGAGAAAATGTATGAGGGTTAGGAGGGGATTATAGAATAAGGCAGTACTTGAAGGTGAATGAGACTAATGTAATACTGGTTGAGACACTACAAAAGGACACCGAGTGAATTGCTTCAAGGGAGAAACAATATTAAAGGAGAGGTATTGGATCCTGGGAAATCTGTGGAGAATACTAAGGAGTTGGGTAATGATTTGCATGATCCTCATTCAGTGGCACTAAAGCAAAATAGTAATAGTCGAGGGGAGAGGATTGGTGTAAATGGATGTAATAATTCAGGGGAGACTTCAAGTCCTCCTATTCTTACTAATAAGGCAGTATTGGGAGTGGAGAAACAATCTAGTAGGAAAGTTGATCAATTGATTAGAGAACAAGATCAGGTAGAGTTGGTGGATACTGTTGATACTGAACCAACCTCTACGTTAGGGAAAGAAGAAGTATCAGACTTTGAAGTGGGCGATGCAAGTCTGTTATCAATTAGAGTTGCTAAAAGAAGTGCTAGTAAGAAAAAAGGCAAGAAAAAAAAAGCATAAAGGGGTTATATCCCCTTAGTGTCTTTTTTAGGGGATCTTATATATGTCAGTACTAGTATGGAACATAAGGGGCCTAAATAATCCCCTTAAAAAGCTAATGATGCAGAAAGTAGTAGCAGATAAATAACATGTTTTAGTAGGACTTCTAGAAACTAAAATAAAGGCTAATGCTATACAGAATGGGGTGGCTTTTTTGGGTAGAAAATGGAGTTTCTTCTCTAATCATATTCACCACTACAATATGGCATGATTTTGTGTTGGTTCAATATTGACAAAGTAGAAGTAAAAGTATTAAAGATGAGGTAGCAATTCATGCATATACATTGCTGGTTAATTGGTAAGTTCCATTTTGAGGTTACCATTATATATGCCTCAAACTTTGCTTTTCAACGAGCTAAGTTGTGGGAGGAGTTATTGGACTTACATATGGGTATGCAAAACCCATGGATAGCTATAGAAGATTTTAATTGCTATCTGAATTCAGCTGAAGTTGAGGGAGGGGTGCGTTTTCATGGTGGCTCAGGTTTAGAACTCATTCAGTTATTTCATAGTACTGATTTAGTGGATCTTAGAGGTATTGGCAGATGGTTCACTTGGGAGAACAAGTAAAAAGGAAAGATCTTCATTAAGAAAAAACTTGATTAAGCATTGATGAACCAAATTTGGCTCAGTTCTTTTCCTATTGCTTCAGCTGTGTTTGGAGAACATGAGTTTTCTAACCATGCGCCCATATTAGTCCAACAGATGTGTGTTGGCTCAAAGATAGGGGCACCATTCAGGTTTATAATGGGTTAACATAGGTAGAGGGTTTTATGGTTATGATTCTCAACATTTGCTAAACAAAGGTAGTTGTGCATAAAGCTTATTAATTGATGCAGAAGTTAAAACTTGCCAAAATCGCTATTAAAGAGTTTAGTAAGAACAGAACACAAAATTTGCAAGAAATGGGTAAATTCCTGGGTGAGATTCAAAAAGAGTATTATAGGGATCCTCTTAATGATAGATTAAGATCACTTGAAGTAGAATGGATGCAGAACTCTCAGGAAGCTTTTACACTGCATAATTCGATCAGTAAATAGAAAGAGAGACAAACATGGCTTAAGGAGGGAGACATTAATACCAAGTTTTTCCAGGCATCAATGATAGCTCGGAGAAATATCAATACCATTACTGAATTGAAGAATGAGGAGGGTAATAGATTAACTTGCCAATAGGAGATTGTTGATCACATCAGGAATTTTTTTAGCAAGCTAATGAGGAGCATCGAAAATGTACAGAATGGATTTGGGGTTAAGGATGTGCTAGAATTTTGCCCAAGCCGTGAATGTTTGGAGATGCTAAATGCTCCTTTTTCAACCAACAAGTGAAAGAGGCCTTATTTCAGTTACATAGTTGAAAATCTCCTAGTCCGGACTGGTACTCGATTGGTTTTTTTCAGTAGACTTGGAACATTACTGGATAGCTTTTGACAGAGGCAGTGTTAGAGTTTTTTTTTCATCTGGTTCACTCCTAAAGGAGATCAATCACACCTTCATATATCTGATTCCTACGAAGGAACGACTGGAAATGATTACGGACTATCGTCCAATCTCGTGTTGCATAACTATTTATAAAGTTATAGCATCTTTATTGGCTGATAGATTGAAAGTAGTGCTGGTTGAGGTGGTAAACAAGGCTTAAGGGGCGTTTATTCCATCAAGAAGCAATGGGGATAACATATTGATATTGTAAGATTTGTTAGGAGAATACCAAACTGGAAAAAAGATCAAGAGTTGTGCATTAAAGATTGACTTATATAAAGCTTATGATACGATTGGTTGGGGATTTTTGGGGGATTGTTTGGAAGGTATTGGTTTACCTTCATGTTTTTGTCATTGGATACTCCAATGCATTCAAACTACATCTATGAGTGTTTTAATCAATAAGATTCCTACAAAACCATTTTCTATCACTAGCGGGATTAGACCCTCTCTCCCTTTACCTATTCACTCTTACGATGGAGGGATTATTAGGATTAATATCCAAAATGGTAGAAAGTAATTGGTTGTTTCAGTATCACTATAAAGTGTAGGGAAATGAAATTATCACACCTACTTTATGCTGATGATGTGATACTCTTATGTAAGGCTGAAACACAAGCTATCACGACGATGATGAGTTTGATGCATACTTTCTCAGGATGGTGTCAGGGATGCAGCTGAATGTACAGAAGAGTGGGGTCTACGTATCTTCATATGTTAGCAACCTATAGTGGATTACTAATTTGGTGGGGTTTTCTCTTCAAGAAATTCCTTTCCGGTACCTGGGAGTCCCAATCACCTCGGGTAAGCCAAAATTTTCAGATTTTTTGTCATTGTTGGAGAAACTAAAAGCTAGAATCAATGCTTGGCAGAACCGTTTCTTATCAATTGCTGCTAGAGTTACTTTTATTGTGTCAGTTTTGAATAGTATACATGTACACTGGATTGTGGTAATTCTAAAGAAAGTGATCAAGAAAATGGAGAGGACACTAAAATCTTTCTTATGGAATAGAAAACATGATAATTGCAAGGGGTCAAAAGTCAAATGGAGCAATATTATAGTGCTAAGAAAACAAGGAGGATTAGGAATCATTTCGATTACACAAATGTAAAGGTTTCTACTAATGAAGAGAATTTGGAGATTATTCGTTGATAAAGAAGCGTTGTGGGTCAAGTGGGTGCAAATTTATCATCTTAATAGCCAAAGTTTTTGGCAACTTCAGTTGAGGTACAATTACTTTTGGGTTTTTAAGAGCTTGTTGAATCTTAGAGAAGTGATCTTTCTTTTTATTAAATATAGGGTAGAGAATGGAGAAGATATTAGTTTCTGGTTTGATAACTGGATCAATTTCACTCCATTGTGGTTGCGAAATGATTTACAAGCTTTACAAACTAGAATTTTGAAGGGTACTATAGTTGTGTGGTTCTTTCAGGAAAGGGCTAGGATGAATAACTTCAGGTTTGTTCATCTAATTGATAATTATGCCACTAGAGTGCAACTTAGTACACGGCTGGACAAAGTGAGATGATCTATACATAGTATAGTGAGGGCTGCTTAGGAAGTAGTCCCGTGGGCTGATTTAGTATGGAAGCAGGTATTAAGTCCTAAATCTGCTATTTTCTTGTGGCTAACAATCAAGAATTAATTGAAAATGAAAGACCAATAGTTTTGAAGTTTTGACCCCCTTTGCGTTTTGTGTAAACATGTAACTAAGAGTAGAAATCATTTGTTTTTTGAATGTGAATACACCAAAGTAGTGTGGAGCAGAATATTGAATATGGTTAGAATCCTAAGTTTCTCCTTTGAATCGAATGAAGCTTTGAACGATGTCATACGGTATTCTAGAAAAGGGCAGCGAAATAGTCTGCTTATCAAGACAGCTTTTCGGATGGTGATATACAACATATGGAGGGAGAGAAATAGACGTATCTATAAGGAAGAGGAACAACACAAGTATGAGCTTGCCGAGACAATAGTTAACCTGATTAGAGAGATAATGATAGCCAAAGGGAAATAAGAAACCATTAGTCAGGAACTTAGATTGATATGGCTAATCTAGATGTTTTGGGTGGTTTCGATTGTATGTTTTTAGAAGTGTAGACGTAGTTTTTTTTAATTTTTTAAATCCTTATAAAGGATTGTATATAAGTTTTTTCAGCTTTGGTAATATATCATTTTAATTTTCAAAAAAAAAAAAGCCTACAAGCCAATAAATAAGTGGGGAAATTTCTTAATGACCATAATTTTTGCTGAAACGACATTAACTTTGATCTGGGATGTCTTTCAATTTTCTGTTTTGTTTTGTGTGTTCTTTGTTAGCATTGTTCCTTGCAATGGAAAATTCTTATTTAATTTGTAATTCAAATTAATCTAAATTGACCAAGTTCTAAGTTAATGAAACTAAAACTTATTTTTTAGTTCACCATTTAAAATTTTTTAATATAAATATAAATATTTATTAACCAAAAAGAAACATTTGATTTTTATGTAAAACTGCAACTTTCATTCGTTAATGCGTTTGTGAAATATGTGGGGAAAAGGGCAGTGTTTTGCACGTAACATGCAATGCAAGGAACTAGCAGCTTAAATCTTAGAGTAATATTAGTAGGAAACTTCAAATGTCTCCCCAATTGTGGTGGAGTCTGTATACTTCCCTACAAACTGTCGAGAAAATGATAAGGTAGGACTGTATAGTTAAAACTTAGTACTAAAAGCTACAGCTTAGTTTCCAGAGTAAGAGCTATATCCTAAAGAATCACGAGCCTACGCGACTTTCATAAGGAGTTGAAATAATACAAACAAATTAGTCATGTTTAGCTCAAAACCAGAAAAAGGGTGAGCAGTTTGGGCTTACTGGTAACTAGATATTCATACAATCCAATATAATTAGTTTTGCCCCAACTTTATTTACAGTTACTGTCAATAAGGTAAACAATATCCATTTGCCATTTTCATACTAATTCAGATATTAAGGAGCCTAGTTATAATGAATTATCTTATCCAACTTGTGTTCATCATTGTTAGAGTGTGAATGGTTTGCTTTGAGTCTTTGAAGATTATTGCATTTTTCTTTTGGCAAATTGCAAGGATCAAGCAATTCAAAATAATTTTGAATATGGTAAAGTTTGCATGACTTCTTAATATTTATTCACCTATAACACTATACGGTCTTAGTCATTATACTGTCAATGATATTGTATCTGTTATGTATTTGATTCTATAGGATCATGTAAAATGGAATCCAAAAAAGATGACACCCAATAGAAATCTCACCTACTGGTACACAAAATGATATTGTATTAGGGATATAAACTTGATACATAAAATGTACACCAGATACATAATTGGCAGTTATGCATTTAGTGCACATTTTGGTTATCAGGTTCATAAGTTGTCATTATCTCTTGTTTTGATTTTCACAATTAAAAAACTTTCTTCTTTTAAGAAATATAACTGAAACTATTTAACCCAAAAGGCTTCTTTATACTTGAAAATAATGTAAATTCTCATTTTCATGATCACCTTGCCAATTATTCTAATTGAAATATTTCAAAGTCCTTTAGCTTTAGGCGAGCTAACTTCAATCTACTAGACTTTGGTTTATAAAGGGTTTGAATACTTTTGACTAGGATATTAAATGAGACACTAGTGATACATAGTTCAATCCACTGTATGAACACCTTAGGGAAATTAAAAGGCTTCAGTACATTGAGAAGGAAACCCTATTTTATTGAGTCATAGGCTTTTTGGAAGTTAACTTTTAGGGTACAATTCTTACTACTTCTCTTCCTAGAGAAGCTTTTAGTAATTCTTGTACTAAATGAATGTTGTCACTAGTCAACCTCCCCCGTAAATAAGCACCTTGTTACTGACCTATATGGTTAGGTAACGTTAGCTTGAGTCTCTAAGTTGTAATCCTAGCAATGATTTTGTAAACTGTGTTGCAAAAAGCAATAAGTCTATAATATTTAATAGAACTTTGTTCTCTACCTTTAGGCACCAAGGATATAAATGTATTATTGATCTCTTTTAGCAACTTTCTCTCTCTCAAGAATATTTCAATAGCTTCCATAATGGTTTCTCTAACTAGATTTTATTTTTTTTAGAAGAAAAAGACATTCATCCTATTTAGTCTAGGAGCTTTCTAAGGGTTTAAGGCCTTTAGGCATCTATTGATCTCATCCCTGCTGATCGATTGCGTCAATATGTTCTTCTTCTTATTTGATAGTTGCTTTTTTATTATTTCCTTGATAAGGAAGACTAAGGAAGTGACATTTAAAGGTGACCCTGAAGTGTTAGATTAAAAATCAACTACTTCTTTATGAATTTATTCTAACCACTAATTATGGTGTCTCCTTTTATAAGACTTATAATCTTATTAGTAGCTTTCCTTCCTGCAACTTTCTTGTGAAAGAAATTAAAGTTCCTATCTCCTTCTATTAACTATTACACTCTTGATCTCTGCTTCATTATGAAAATTCAAAATTTTGGGCATGGGAGTAATTTATTTAGACTTGCTTGTCATTTTCTCTTAGTCTTGAATTTGTGGGCTCCTGGTAAAGCTCATTATAAACTTATGATAGTTTCAGTTTGGAGTGTTCCAGTAGTGACTGAGTATCACCAATCCTTTCTTTATGAAGTTTTTTTTAATTCCTCTTTAACAGTCTTCAACTTCCTAGTTATTGTACTATTTGGCTCCATGGAAATCCTCTACAATCCTTGAGTTATTGCTACCTCAAATCCCTCAACATCTGTTAAGTAATTGTTAAATCTAAAGGGAACTTTTCTAGATCCATTAGTATAACAAATATAGACTATACAAGGAGAGTGATTAGAGAACAAATTATTAAGATACGAAAGCATACTTTACAGAAATTTCTGTATCCATTCTAGATTCAGCATAATCCTATCTTGCTTCTTCTTTAAGTTCCATTCCTGTTGTTATTTATTGCTCTATATGTAGAAATTGCCCTCATATGGTAAGGTTAGGAGATGAGTGTCTCTAATGCACAACTTGAGGTCTTCTCTATAATTCTTTGTGTAGACATTGCCATCAGCTTTATTTAGATCCCTTATAGCATTAAAATCACCAATAGTTAACCTCAATCCCTATATATTGGCAATAATATCCTTGAGTTTGTTCTACAGGGAGATTCTTTGAAAATTTTGATTGAAACCATGTATCATAATTATATTGACTACCTACAGTTCTTGTAAACACTTTGTCTTGATGTGAATCTCTTGATGTAGGATTTATGTGTTTAAAACATTAACTTCCTCCTCACTGTAGAGAAGAAAAATAGTCCCATTATGATGATATCTGTATTTATCCATAATCTTCCACTTATTATGTAAAAGGTTGAGGAAGGTGCATTTTTCCTTCTTGGTCCTAAATTCCAAATTACCAAAAGTAATTATTTTATTCTCCAATATGAACTTGATAACTTCTTATTGCTTTGTGGGTGAATTTAGACTCCTTACAGTCCAGGCTAAAACCTTCATACTTCACTGGTTAAAGAGGTCACCCTCTTCTTCATGTTTAATCTCCTTCTATTTTTTGGGGTTTTAAATTCCTCCTCTAATTTGGCCACGTCGACTTGCTCTAATTAAATGTTATTTTTTAATGGTAACTGTGACAGATTTAATTCCTTCTCTTTCTGAGTATATGTTGGTTGGTTTCCTTTGTAGAATGTTTTAGGACTTGTGTGCTACCAACTTTTTTAACATGATCTCCTTAGTTCATCTCCTCCGTGTTTTTTTATGCACAACCTTTCTCCACTCTGGTTTGTTGCTCACTAACTTTTTGAGAGGTTTGCATTCATTTTTCTCCTCCACTACTTCCTCACCTAGTAGTATTTGGAAACCTACCATTTTGAAAACGCTTCCCTTTGGTCTCCACATTTTGGAGGTCTTTGGTTTAAGTCTCCAAGTGTAGGTTACTTTAACTATATCCTCTACCATTTCTATGTTACCATTCAACTTTATTTTATCTTTTGTTTATTGGATTGGATATTGAAATGTGAGTGCATTATGAGGGTTGCACTTGTAGATCAATAAAGAGAAACTGAAGACAACATCAAAATATTTTGTCCTCTTCTATTTTAAATGACACATGTCCATTTTCTCTTTAAAACCTAACTGCTTTATGGGTTTTATGAGAGCTACTGAATAAGTAAAAAGACGTAGGTGTGTCAGTTGTAAAGTGGAATAGGAGAATAAAAGAAGGCATAACTAAAAACAAGGAAAAAAACTAAAGAAAAAGTTAGCAGCTGGTCACCTATTTTCTCTTCGGTTAAGCCATATTAGGAAGACTAGGAGAGAGTTTTTGTGGGCTGGAAAGAAATACAACAGCTGATACATTTTATCCTTTTTGGTTTGCAATAAAATGAGTGACTGTTGGACAAAGAGACAACAACTGAACCTCTATTGAAGACATTCATCACCATCTTCTCGATTTTCAAAGTGGGGAAGGAGGAATAACGAAGACAGCGGTGGACAACAACTACTTTTCATCAATTTCTCTTCATTTTTCAACATAAATGGAGGCTACAAAGGCTGATTCTTAGAGCTTGATGGAGAAGATGTAAGGCTAACATCCCAACACCAAGTCACAATTAAGCTATTTCATCTTGATTAATGTTGTTAATCTCTTTTTGGATTGTTATGTTGTTTACGTTATTTCAATCAGTTTCATATAGATGATCTTAATACATTATTTAGATTGTTCTATTACGAACTTATTGCTATAATGTTAAATGTAATCTGTAATCGTTACATTTGATGTTTATTATTAGCATCTAACGATCGTAAATCATTAGGAACAACATAAAATAGGTTAGATAACCTGAATGTGTGAGGTTACTGCCTATATTGATCATTTTCCATGTTGAAATGTTACTGCCAAATTGAATCTAGAGATCGTATCCTTGGTTATTTAGTAGTTAGGTTTAATTAACAATTGTATCTTAATTAAACACAATCTAAGGGAAAATCGGGATTAGTAGAGCATATTATTAGTCTCAGATCAATAATCTGAAGAGAGGTAAGAAGACCCTAGAATGATGGAATATGCTTAATCGTGTTTAGGCCGAAATTGACCCTAGAATTGGACCTTACTTATATTCGACACTTTAATCATTTTCAATTGTTTGCTTTAATTTGATTTCGATAGTTTACTTTGATTTTATTTTCTAAATTGATTAAAATCCCAATACCCCCTTTTTATATTTTCTTTACATCAATTAATTTATTTACAGAAATTAACCAAACATTCTCTGTGGATTTGATCCCCACTCACCATAACTAGAAATTTGAGTGTGTAGAGTTACGTACATTTTACAGTGCACTCGACATGTGTTGTCAATTGAGAAATCTTAGAGTGCATAATGCAGTTGATCTTAAAGCAATTAAGTTAAGTTGAATAGCTTTGGTGTACTACATCCAGAAGGAGCGTAATTGTAGAATTTTTAGATAACAAAGTCAAAGCATTGAAATGGTTTTTCAGGATATTTTCCTCCATTACAGATTGGCCATTTTAGCGAGAGGAATAACTGTTAATATGTCAAGTAGTTTGAAGAAATGATGGGGATTGGAGTAATATTGGTTTATGTGGTCTCAAAAGTACCCCTTAGATAACAAGATGTAGACGATTACTAAGAACCATAACTATTTGTAATCTAGACATTTTGGACTATCCTTGACCTTTTGTATTTTAGTTGTAATTATCTTTAATCAATGAAATCTTTAATTTTTAAAAAAATCAATAATAGGGGCTACCATTTGTTGTTCCAGAATTTTGTTCGGTGGTGAATGGAAAAACCTAGTTTTCTATTTTTGTCTCTCCAACTACTTGGGTCCACGTGTGTTTAACTTTTTGAATGCTAATGGGAGATGTTTGTCACTCTAATATTGTCTATGATGTTTGTGAATTTGGTTCTTTATTGGTAGGGAGGATCTTAACTATCAGAGGTGATGGTGGGTTTTTTTAGAGTCAAATGTAAAAACATCATTTTGGATGCACTGTCAATGTCTTAAGTTTTGTTCGAAGAAGACATGGTCTAAATATAGGTGTGACATTTAATATATTGAGTGCTACTATAATTTACAGTGAGACATGATATTCTTTGTACTCAATCATGACATTCTTATATTAAAGTGTAGGTATTACTTATTTGTATAAAAGATGATTTTTTTTGTACATAAAATATTATTGAATATATGAAGCCCAAATATAGTTTGGATTAATTTATGATAGTCTATGTATAGTCATAGTATTCCTCTGTTAAAGTGAAGGTGTTACTTATGTAAATGATGATTTTTTTTACTTAGGTGTGATATGAGATGTATTTAGTATTGATATAATTTGCACTATGGCTCTTTACACTTAGTCATATTATTCCCATAAGTCATATTATTCCCATATTAAAGTGAAGGTGTTAGTTATCTACAATAATTAATGATATTTTTTGTTCATATGTGTGTTATTAAATGTATAAGACTCATGGTATAATTTATATTGAGGTAGATTACTGCTTATGCTAATTTTTAGTATCCATTCATTAAAATTTGGCTGTTACTAAGCTTAAAAAAGGGCGTAAACATAAACTGAGCTGACTTAAAACTCTACCCGATCTATATATGAAACTATGTTATTTATTTATATCAGAAAACAACGTTTTTTTGTTACTGAGTAAACTGAAACGAAGGCTTCAATAGTGTTGTGGTTTGTGCCCTAGTGAACACTTACATCTCTGGCTCGACTCTCGCTCCATCACAATATCACTCGCGCACTATCGTTCTCAATTTGTCACTTGTTTCGCTCGCTTATTGTAGTTTTGGAAAGTTATTTTCTTTTCTAATAATGAATGTCAAATTTATATTGTGGATGACTTACCACAATCATGGGTTATGTTAACATAACATTTCTAGCACTTTCTTACATTCCCACTATCGTGGATGCATTCCCACGATCGTGGGTTATGCAAATTTGAAAATCCCAGCAATTTATCTTCCAAATTTCTAGCTTTTTTCAACTCCTATAATTTACATCAAAATCACCTTATGCTTAGTTCATCATTCCTAGCTTAATTCATCATCATTTCCTCTTCATTCTGACCTCCATTTTAGCTCAATACCATTTATAAACAAATCATAATCTATGGTTGATCAAAAACACAAAAACAGATCATCAATGTATAAATACATTCATCAAATTTCTATACACATTCAACTCCATTATCACCTTCATTTTATCTCTAACTATCATCCTAGTTCTTCTCTTTTCAAGACACTACACTTGCATTTTCTTTAACTTCAAACTCATTCTAATTCATCTCTATAATAACGAATAAAATCCACATTATTATACATAAAAAACAGAACATGAAAATATCCATTTATCTATCAAAATTTCTGCACTCTTTCTACACCATTCTAATGATCACTTTATCTTAAAAACATCTCTATAACAACTTATGAATTATTACTCATCATATACTTAAAAACAAGACATCAATATTCCCATTTCTTTACCCACGCTTCAACATATACTCATTACCATTTTATGATCTTTCAACCTCTAACTATCATTATAGAAGTTACTATTTAACAAACCATGAAGAACAATGCTTTACACTTACTTGTTTAACTTCAAGCTCTTCAAATAACCACTTAACCCTAACTCCTAAGCATCACACGATCATCGTCATTTAAGGAAGAAATAGGCTAGGTTTTTAGTAGCTAGATGAAGAGGACAACATCTTGGAGTTGTAGTGTAATGTTTTGACAAAGATCAACATGAGAGGGTTGGATTAAGTTTTATGAGATGAAGAGATGTAAATGAATGATGAAGATGAGAACAAGTGATAAAAGTAGAAGTGAAAGACAAGGATGATGGTCTTTCAATGAACATTTTGTATGAGTTTATCAAGCAAGGTTAAAAAGCTTGGTAAGTGTTATGACACTTACCTCTTAATTAACAATACTAATATCTTCTAATATTATACCCATATCTTTTAATCTATAGTCCATTTGTCTCCAAATTTCAAATCTAATGGTCACTCAAGATTTTATTACATTTATCATTAAATCCTAATACCACATATCAATTATTTCTGCTATCATTTGACACTTATTTTTATTACCATTTATCAATTGTCTTGCCACTTGACATTTTTTCTAGTCCAAAAAAACATTTCAATACCCAAAAAAAACAATTCAATAGAGCATTAAAATCATTATCATTTAATATCCAATCCAATAAACACAAGATAACATAATCAATTCCTAATGAGAGAAAGAAATAACAAAATAATTAAAAATGCTTAACTCGGGTTGTCAGCGTCGATGTCTCCTCCGAACCAATATCGAGACATTTAGCCTTTCATAGGTCTCCTAAGAAAAAGCTTAAGCCTCACGAAAATCATCCCTAACCAAAGCCCCTTCGATTGTCTTCACTTACGGCAAGCTTCTCTTCTCCATATTATTTACTACATTTTTCATTGAAGTGGCAAATGAAGATGGTGGTTTTTGGTCCACCTTCACTATTCGCTCACTTCTCTTCTCTTACACCCAAGTTTTTCCTATCGCCACTCCTCTCTTTGTTCTCCTTTGTCGCCTCCTTCTCTTCACTGTAGCTGATGGGATAATTAAAGTTAGATGGCCATCATCCCTGTTCACCTTTGTTTTAAAACCTTCTGCGCTATTAAAGCGTTAGCGTTGGGAACACTAAACACTAGCATTTGCATTCAACGTTAACGGTCATGTGCAATGCAACACTAGTGTTGTTGTTAAATGGTAGCTTCCTTCTGTTGTCTTGTAACGCTGCATCTTGATCTAAAACGTTTACGTTTATGCTACTCCTACCTCTCATCTGTGCTGTCGTTTTGGCTGTTTTCCTTATTTGGCTTATGAGTCATTTTATTCATGCTTTTGCTCCTCTTCCACGTTGTTTTGCTTCTATGAAACGTAGGCTGCTGACATTCAATTCACGTGTTTAGCTCATATATTGCTGCATGCTTCATCTTTAATCTTCTTTGTATTTTTAACATACATCTCATTTTTCTTGGCATTAATTACTAGCTCCAATATTTATCATTCTTGCTCTATGACGACAAAGGATTGTGATTCTTCAGAAAATGACTGAAATGTAATGCTTTCTACTTATTTTAAATTCTTTGCTTCCAAATTGTACCTAAAATTATATATGAATTAAATTGAGTATCTTAAGCATTTTCGTATCATTAATCACTAAGTGTAAATGATTAAATATATCAACAATTAAACACATATCAATTTCCCCATACTTAGTGTTTGGCCGTTTTCGAGCAAAACATCCAAATTAAGCTTAAAGACATGAAACATTTACTCAATTCTCATATTTTCCAAGACTATATAATCATAAACAAAGATGAATGACTTTCAAAAATCATAGCAAGAATTCAACATTCAATGCTTCTACTTATGATCAATCAACAAGCATCATCTTCGAAAACCTAGCAATCTAATGGTAGGCTTGGAATATATGTTTAAGTAAAGTATATCTATAGGTACACTCAACACCATTCATGATCATGTCATTCCACAACTTTGTATATCATTTCATTTCTCCACCACTAATGTTCATATGCAAAATCATGGATCAAAGGACTTTTCAAGGTTGTAATGTGGGCAAAGGTAAGGTGAGATGTGTTTGGGTCATGTTACTTGAAAGCCATCAAAGTAGTGAAACAAAAGTAACACTCAATCAAGAACTGGGTACTGTCAACTATGACGAATGCAACATTTATATTTCACAACCCCATTCAACTCTCACACACCAATCACATGAAGCATATACCAATCCAAAGGAATCACTCATACAATTTATGCCAACAATACGTTGAAACCACAATAAGTGAACCTTCCAAGACAACATCTACCTTATATCTAATATACTCAAATAACCCATTCATCACAACTTTAGGAGAATGCATTAATCATAAACAACTTTTCAATACATATGCACTTGCTTCTAGAAACATATATTTAAACATATTTTTTTCGTTCTTTTTTGTCTTTTTTGTCTTGTTCTTTTCTCTTTTCTTTCTTTCTTTTCTTTTTTAAACATTAAAAGAAACTACATTAACATGGGAATTTCAATTAGAAAACATCCCAACATTATAACAAACCCGTACATATGGACACTCCCACACTTAGAATTTTGTATATCCACAAACTCAACCATCACAAATGCTCTACTAGCTTATGGCTTGGGTAAGACATTTAGGTAAGTATAAAGCATGTAATGTGGTTGATACATAAAAAAAAGTATAAAGCTCAAAGGGGGTTAAAAAGGGGAAAATCATGTCAATAGGTAGGTTATTTGGCTAATATAGTTTATGAAAAACAAAGAATGCCTAATCATATACATGTTAATGCATGTGATAAAAATGTGGTCTCGAATAAAAGTTTAACACAAAATCGGGATGGACATATCTTGAAGGTCACACATTATCAAAATATAATGAGACCGATATGGATGTTTCAGTCTAATAAGGCTCAAAATCTTACCGACTTTATCTACCACTAGTCACTACTCTTCTAAAGATGATGCATATTAACCAATCATAGGAGCAAAAGTAGATGCCAAAGTTGCTATAAAATTCTCTGGTCAATTCATTCTCTACTAATGATTAAATAATCCTAGAAGTAATAGAAAAGGAGTAAATATTTCTTTGTTTGTTTTATTCTTTCTCTCATTTTGATTTAAAACTTAAAAACAAGCAAAAATAAACCAACAAAGAAACACACATATATATAAAAAAGAAATGTGAAAAAGTAAAAAAGGAAATTTACTTCCCTTAAGTTGGCTTCTAAGAAGCGCCTTGGTTTAAGGGCGCTAGCTCGACTCTATACTTTCTTCACGTGACAAAATTGTGATCTTCTGGTATTATAGTTAGTGCCACTTCCATGCGAGGTTGTTTTGGATAGGGCCTTAGTTGATCATCATTCCTATTTAGCGTTTTCCCTATCCTTAGATTCCCAATCTCGACTGCGTTCATAAACTTCGGAAATATTTCGAACATTTCTTTGCCTTTTTCTTCTTCATTTAATTCCTCTAACCTGCTAGGTAAAGGTAAAGATTCAATCTCAACAATAATTATGAACTCCGTTTTTACCTCCAAGTTAAAAGATGTATATTTTTCTGCTTTGAGCTCCTCCTCAACTTCTTCCATACAAGCAATTCTTTGAGGGTTGACCTCAAAATTCTCAAGCTCCTCTTCACTCTGTAAAGTTTTCATGCTAATATCCATCAAGTACTCCTCAAGTTGATATGGTTGCATTTCTTTGCTTTGTGATGCTAGGCGGTTAATAAATTCCATCAATTGATCCTCTTGGCTTGTCAAGTTCTGGATTATAGAACTTGTTTCCTGCTGTAACTGCAAAGTGTTAGCAATGTACACATTAACTAGTTCTTCCACAGATGTACCTGAGTCTTGATAGGAAGCCTTTATTATGTACTAGAATTGCTGTGCTTCTTGCAAACTATCATGGAAGTAATTCGGCTGATTATCCTATCCATAACAAAAGTTAAGTTGATCAGTCCAAACATTATTATAGGATTGAGAATATGAATTAAATAAAAAATTACTTCCATCTATATCAAAAAAATTTTATTATAAACACAAAGCAAAAAAATGAAAAGATCATGAAATAACTAAAAAGAAATCAATTACGAACAAATATATACAAAACACTAATTAAAATCACAAACGAAAACTAAATACCGCACTCCTAAAAAATGGCACCAAAACTGACATACGCATCAAAACATTAGTTAAAATAAAATAAATAGACTACTATTATAGCAGTGGTGAGTTTAGGTCGATCCCACAAGGAGTGTTCGATTAGCCTATGAAATGAAATTAATTGATGCTTAGGAAAAAAAGGGGGGGGGGTTTAGATTTTAGAATAAGAAAATAAAATGAAACTAATTAATGAAAACAAATTAATAAAAACATGCAAAAAATGATAAAAATGGGGAATTCGGTAGGGATCTCATTCTTTGATTCAATCTCGGCCTACACCTTAACTAAGCATAATTCATTGATTTGTTGTTCTTTTATCTCTCATAGCAATTATTAGTCGTAGATTAACAATAAGCTCTGTTAATCTCAATTCTTCCTTATATCCTAGTTAATCACGAAGCGCTCGTTAATTAACCCTAGATATCAGGAAACCTAGAATAAGCTCTCTAAGTTTATCCAGATAACCACATTATAAATTAGAAAAATAGACCAATCTAGGCAATAATCACGCAAGCTCTTATTTAACCTATGTGATGTTATCTCTAATGATTCGGAACCATTAGTCGCTACACATGAAATGGGAATACAACGATTACATGTTGCATTCGATTCTAGCAATAGGATTTCGTGAAAAATGGTTCAATAGAGCTTTAAAATCATCATCATTCAATACCCTATCCAATAAACACAAGATAACATAATCAATTCCTAATGAGATAAAGAAATAATAAAATAATTAGAAAAATGCTTAACCAGGTTGTCGGTGTTAGTGTCACCTCTGAACTGATATCGAGACATTTAGTCTTTCATAAATCTCCCAAGAAAAAGCTTGAGCCTTATAAAAATCATCCCTAACCGAAGCCCCCTTCGATTGTCTTTACTCACGGCAAACTTCTCTTCTCCATACTATTTACTGCACTAATCACTGAAGTGACAAATAAAGATGGTGATTTTTGATCCACCTTCACTATTCACTCACTTCTCTTCTCTCACGCCTAAGTTTTGCCTATTGCCACTCCTCTCTTTGTTCTCTTCTGTCGCCTCCTTCTCTTCACTGTGACTGATGGGACAATTAAAGTTAGATGGCCATCGTCCCTATTCACCTTTGTTTTAAAACCTTCTGCACTATTAAAGCGTTAGCATTGGGAACGCTAAACACTAGCATTTGCATTCAACATTAACGTTCATGTGCAATGCAACTCTAGCGTTGGCATTAAACTGTAGTTTCCTTCTGCTATCTTGTAACGTTACATCTTAGAGTGAAACGTCTATGTTTCTGATACTCCTGCCTCTCATCTGTGCTGTCGTTTGGCTATTTTCCTCACTTGGCTTATGAGTCATTTTATTCATGCTTCTGCTCCCTTCCACGTTGTTTTACTTGCATGAAACGTAGGCTGCTTGCATTCAATTCGCACGTTTAGATTATGGACTGCTGCATGTTTCATCTTTAATCTTCTTTGTATTTTTAACATATTTCTCATTTTTCTTGGCATTAATTACTAACTCCAATATTTATCATTCTTGCTTTATGACGACAAAGGATTGTGATTCTTCAGAAAAATGACTCAAATGTAATGCTTCCGACTCACCTTAATTTCTTTGCTTCCAAATTGTTCCTAAAATCATATATGAATTAAAGTGAGTATCTTAAGCATTTTTGTATTATTAATCACTAAGTGTAAATGATTAAATATATCAATAATTAAACACATATCAACAGGGTTGAGAGATTGAATAAGGAAAACATTCTCCTAACTCCAGATTTTGATGAGATAGAAACACGTATTGACTGTTGCAGGGGTATGTTGACTAAAGTAAAGAAAAAGGATCAACTCGTGCTTCTAACTTACTAGACCTCGCCTATACAGACATATACATACCTTATATAGTTACCTTATGCAATTCTAGATATTTTCTAACATTTATTGAAGATTATTCCTGTTATAGATATGTGTTTTTACTTAAGGAAAAGTTTGAAGTTCTTGATAAGTTCAAGATCTTTAAGGTCAAAGTTGAGAACCAATTGGAAAGGTCTATCAAGATTGTCATATCAGATCATGGAGGTGAATATTATGGCAAATATGGAGTTTCATGACAAGAAAAGAGTCCATTTGTCAAATATATGGAGTCATGTAGAGTCGATTTGTCAAATATATGGAGTCATGTAGAATAGTGGCTCAGTTCACTATACTAGGTAGTCTTGAGCAAAATGGTGTGACCGAAAAGTAGAATCGCATCTTAAAGGACATGATAAGATCAATGCAGAGTAGGACTAACCTGCTCGACTACCTATAGGGTGAAGCTATAAAGACTAGCTTATATATACTCAACAAAGTCCCAACCAAGTCAGTTGTAAGGACGCCTTTTGAGATTTAGAAGGGCTGGAAATCTAGCCTCTCCCACATTCATTCATGGGGTTGCCCTACTAAGGTATGCTTATATAATCCTTATGGGGACAAGTTGCATGCTCATTCTACTCATTGATATTTTATAGGATATCCCGACCACTCTAAGGGATACATATTATATGATAGAGAAGGAAGGGCTAAAATAGTGGAATCACAACCAACTAAGTTTCTGGAGTATGATGTTTGTGATGAGCATGGCCTTTCTTTCCCTTCAAATGAGAGCAGGGTGGATACTACAGTCATTTCGAATCCATCACCCATATATTCAGAACTGGTGGATCCTAGTTTAAATACCATACCAGTACAGGAACAGGAACCCATACCTGTACAATATGAGGTTCCTAGGGTACAAAAACCAATTTAGTTAAGGAGATCCACTAAAGTGAGTTGACCTGCTATTTCATTGGACTACATAGTCTATTTGGGTGAACAAGCCTATAATATTAGACATGTTGTAGATCCAGTCACTTTTTTTAAAGTTTTTTTTAGACCCAATGCAGATTTGTGGTGGGATGCAATGAAAGATGAGATGCAATCGATAAAGCATTATAAGGTATAAGAGCTTATTGATTTTCCTCAGAATTGTAAACATGTCAGTTGTAAATGGATTTTTAAGACCCAAAAGGACTCTCAAGATAAAGTTATGCTATTTAAGGCTCGACTAGTTACTAGAGGGTTCACTAAGAGAGAAGGGATTGATTTTAATGTTACCTTCTCTCTTATATCCTCTAAGGATGTATTTCGAATGATTATGGTAATATTAGCTCATTATGATATGGAGCTATATCAGATAGATGTCAAAATTGCTTTTTGGAATTAAGACCTTTATGAAGAGGTCTATATGGAGCAACTTGAAGGATTTTAGGATCAAGATAAAACTGACATGATTGATAAACTGAGCAAATCTATATATATTTTAAAATAAGCATCCTGACAGTGGTACCTTAAATTTGGTGAGGTTGTCACCTCTTTTGGCTTTGTGGAAAATAAAGTTGAAAGATGCTTGTACTATAAGATCAGGGGGAGCAAAGTTATCTTTCTACTTTTTTATGAGGATGATATCTTGCTCGCATTAAATGACTTGACCATGTTGCATGAGGTTAAGCAACATTTGGCTAAACATTTTGACATGAAGGACCTTAGTGAGGCATCATTTGTCCTTGATATTCAAATTCACCAGGATAGATCTCGACACTCATTAGGCCTCTCACAGAGTATACATTAAGTGAGTGCTGCAGAGATTTAATATGGCTGACTTTAAACCTGTTGCAACCCCTATCTCTTATGGAGAAAGATTATCTTTGGCTTAGTGTCCAAAGAATTACGTAGACAGAGAGGTTATATGGAATGTTTCATATTCTAGTATGGTTGGTAACCTGATGTATGCCTAAGAGTGTACTAGGCCGAACATTGCATTTGTTATTGGACTGCTTGGTAGGTATCTGGCCAATCAAGGATTGGATCTGTCAGACCCCGTTATCGGAGTCTAACTCCTACTTGCTCTGATACCATAAAAATGTCAGACCCTGTTATCGGAGTCTAACTCCTAATTGCTCTAATACCATAAAAATGTCAGACCACGTTATCGAAGTCTAACTCCTACCTGTCAACCTGAATCCCTTAATGATCAGCGTGGGTGAGTCCTCACTTACACATATACTTACTTCGGGACTATTGATATAACTTCTCCCAGAAGCATCCAAACTTGGGTTTCTTTAGATAGATAAAAAGAGGAATGCAAGAACTACAATTCTCATGAAGACATCGAAGACTAACTTTGTCTTTTGAAAGGTCGAAAATGGGACAGAAGATATTCAATGAACAGTGACCCAGAAGAATTTTGGGAACACAGACAATGTTTTTTTCGATTATCATAACTTTCTCTAGAGGAATTGGATCAAGATGTTCCTTCTATGGTTTGAAAGAGGATTTTAAGATCTACAACTCTTATGAAGACCTTAAAGACCAATTATATCATTTAGAGGATCAAATTTTGACTAGAAGATGTTCTAGCCAAAATGAGACGATGCTAACATTATGAGATGATTACTGACGTCATTCTGAGACGAAGCAAAATGAGACAATCAAACTGAGACGCAAAAGTCAAACTAAGATGATGAACAGTAACTAAGACGATAATGACGTCATTCTAAAATGATGTTGATGTCATTCTGAGAAGAAACAAAATGAGACGGTCAAACTGAGATGTAAAAAGTCAAACTAAGATGATGAACAGTAACTGAGGCGATAATGACGTCATTCTAAGATGATACTGACATCATTCTAAGATGAAGCAAAATAAGACAAACTGAGACACAAAAAGTCAAACTAAGATGATGAATAGTAACTGAGACGATAATGACGTCATTCTAAGACGATGCTGGCGTCATTCTGAGACGAAGCAAAATGAGACGCAAGATACAAAATAGAAAATGAGATGGAAGTCAGAAATGAGACGCAAGACAGAAAATGAGACGCAAAAAGAAGCAAAGAGAGATGCAACTAAAAAGTCTATGAACAGTAGCACAGACGATGTTATACTCTATGTTCTATCTTCTATGTTTTACTATATCCATCCTTATACTCTCCAATCCTCCTTACCTCTGTGTTATGACGTCATCACAGAGGATATTTATACTCTTAAATCCTCATTGCCTTTTTGTTGTGACGTCATCACAGAGGATACTCTTCCTATGTATTTTTCTTTGCATCTACCTTATTTAATGCAATCCATTATTCTTCTCAACTGATCTCATTTATTCCAAACTCATGTCAGGAAT
>JANZXP010000006.1:8821677-8845399 GCA_027576715.1 Erythroxylum flavicans
ATTAACTCCAATAGGAGAATATAATTTATCCAACAAAATCACCAAAATCATTTAATTCATGCTTACTAAAAGATTCGGGGCCTAACAGGATCACTGGTATGCAGTTAAACAAGTGTTAAGATATCTAAAGGGCACTAGCGATTATCTGTTGATATTCAGAAAAGTTCACAATATGAATTTCATAAGCTGTATAGATTTGAACTTTGCTGTGTGTCTTGATGATAGGAAGTCCACATCAGGATATATGTTTACACTAGCAGATGGTGTAGTATCATGGAAGAGTGTCAAGTAAACACTGGTGACTTCCTCGACTATGCATGTAGAGTTTGTAGCATGTTATAAGGCTGCTTCATAAGCAATTTGGCTCAAAAATTTTATTTCTGAGTTATATATGGTTGATTCAGTAGTTAGACCCATTCAGTTGTATTACGATAATCTTTTTACAGTGTTGTTCAGTAATGACAATAAGAATATCACAAGGCCTAAGCATTTGGAGGTCAAGTATTAACCATAAAGGAGTTGATAAAAATCGATGACATTGAGGTGAAGCATTTAAGGACTGAGGATATGCTTGCTGATCCTTTGACTAAAGGACTTCGGCCACATCTTTTTAAAAGACATGTATACATTATAGGTGTGTTGGAGTCCTTAGACATTATTAGTTAGGGATCACTATGTTTGCTCCTCATACATTTGTATGTTTCTTACGTATTATGACAGTATGTTTTATTAATAAAGATGATTATCATTTTGTTCTCAGTCTATACGTGCTGTTATATATTGTTATAATACAGGTTAAAGTCTTAAGATTTGTGTTTATCTTAAGTGTTTAAAAGGTCATTAGGCATGTATACAAATTGAACTTGAGCCAATGATGCCCGCACGGACAGAAATTAATCTTGATATAATCCGACAACCTTTTTAAACAAACTAGATACGTAAGGTTTTCAATACTTTTCTAGACCTCAAAGATTGTGATTGTCCAAGTAACCAAAATCATGCAATAAACTAAGAAAATTGAACCAAAATAATACGCCACAATTGAGATTAATTGATAAGTAGAGTTAGGGTTCGTGGAACAACAAGAACATTAAGAAAACTCCTTATAAAGCTCTCAAATGATCAAAGTGTAACCCTAAAACTAATGTTAAGGAAACTACTTATAGTTCCCAAAATAACTCAAAATTGGGCCAACATTCTGGGCCTAAATGGATAAAATAATACTGTCTGAATCGTCTTAAAAATGGTAGGAAACAACCCAAAGCAAAAGAGGCCAGGCGGTGCGCCTAGTCTGGCGCGCCTAGCGTCTGGCTTATTGGGCGTTAGAGTGCGCGCCTAGGTCCACTGATTACTGGCATACGCACCTAGCGTGCGCACCTGTCAATATTGCTCAGGCCCAGAACTTGGCTCAAACTGACAAACTGAAGTTAAGAGCGAGCATCTTGATTCTTGAGTCCATCATCAACCACGTAAGTCACGAATGAATTTAACTTGGCCTTGAATCTTTTATGCCCAGTCCGACTTGCGGGGTTAGGAGGCAATATCAAGTCTCGATTAGCGCTATGTTGATCTCGATGTCTGTCATTATATTCATCATATGCTGCCTTGCTAACATCAACCCCTCCTTTGTCGAAATGATTCGTCCTCGAATCTACATCCATATCAAACAGAGACAAGTCAGCAACATTAAAAGTAGCAGACATGTTGTACTCACCAGGCAAGTCAATTTTACAGGCGTTAATGTTGATCCTTTCCAGGACTTGAAAAGGACCATCTCCTCTTAGATCAAGCTTGGGCTGCCTATGATTAGGAAACCTCTCCTTGCGAAGATGAAGCCAAACCTAATCGCCAGGTTCGAAGATCACCTCTTTATGTCCTCTGTTGGCTTGGCATGCATAAACCTCATTCTTGCCCTCCATATGTTGCTTAGCCTTCTCGAGCAACTCTTGAACCAACTTGGCTTTCCTCTTTCCATCTAGGCTAATTAACTCAAGCAAAGGTAAAGGCATCATATCCAATACAGTTAAAAGGTTAAAGCCATAAACAATTTAAAAAGGAGAATAACTGGTAGTAGAATGCACACTACGATTATAAGCGAACTCGATAAACGGCAAACAATCAGACTACATTTTCAAATTTTTTCCTATCACAGCATGCAACAAACTCCTTAACGTTCTATTCATAACTTCTATTTACCCATCGGTTTGTGGGTGACAAGTAGTAGAAAACAATAATTTCGTTCCCAATTTTCCCACAAAACACGCCAAAAATGAACCAAAAACTTGGTGTCCCTATCTGAAACTATTGACCTAGGAATATCATGCAATCTCACAACATCTTTAAAGAAAAAATCATTAACATGCACGGCATCATCATTTTTTTTTGCAAGTAATAAAGCGAGCCATCTTACTAAATCTATCCACAACAACAAAAATGCTATCTACACCCTTTTTGTCTTCGGCTACAACAAAGTCCATAGAAATGTCCATCCAAGCGTGAATAGGTACGGGTAAGGGCATGTATAGGCCATGAGGTTTGGTGGTCGATTTAGCTTGCTTATAAGCAATGCAACGGGCACAAATACATTCTACATCCTTTCCCATTCCTGGTTAGTAAAAATGCTCATGCAATATGTCCAATGTCTTAGCAACATCAAAGTTCCCCATAAGTCCTCCAAAGTGGGCTTAAAGCACAAATAAATCATGCAATGAAAAATTAGGCATGCATAAACAATTCTGACGATATAAATAACCATCATGCCTAAAATATTTCTCAAATGCACCATATTCATAAGCAGCATAGACACTAGAAAAGTCCACATCATTGGCATACAACTCCTTAAGATGCTCAAACACTAAAAGTTTTAAAGTAAGAGTTGAGATTAAGGATACCTACGCGATAAAGCATCAGTAACCACATTCTCCTTACCTTGCTTGTAGTGCAGCATGTATAGAAAGGTTTCTAAGAACCCCACCCGAGTTGCATGTCGCTTGCTCAATTTGCTTTGTCCTTTCAGGTACTTAAGAGTCTCATGATCAGTTTTGATGACAAATTCCTTTGGTGGCAAATAATGCTGCCACGTTTCTAAAGCTCGCACCACTGCATAAAGTTCTTTGTCATATGTTGGATAATTATGTTGCGCTCCACTCATTTTCTTACTGAAGTACGTAATAGGCCTCTTTTCCTGCATTAAGACAGCACCTATACAGATCCCGAAGGTATCACATTCTACCTCAAAAGCTTTATCAAAATTAGGCAAACACAATACAGGTGCTGTACATAACTTCTGTTTCAACAAGTTAAATGCATGCTCTTGATCTTTTCCCCAGCTAAATCCCTTATCCTTTTTGACAACTTCGATCAAAGGAGCAGTAATAGTGGAGAAGTCTTTCACAAACTGCAGGTAAAATCTAAGTCATGAAAGCTCTTCACATCTGAAACACTCTTTGGTGTTGGCCAATCTCGAATGGCCTTCACCTTCTCCTCATCTACCTCAATCCTCTTCGAGCTCACATCAAACCCCAATAATATCAATTTATCAATGTAGAAAGTACACTTCTTAAGGTTTACAAACAACTTCTCGCGTCTCATTGTATCAAGCACACAACGAACATGTGCCACATGATCATTCAAAGTAATGTTATACATAAGTATATCATCAAAATACACAATAACAAATTTACCCAAGTAATCAGGCAAGGCATGGTTCATTAATCTCATGAAGGTACTCGGTGCATTAGATAAACCAAATGGCATAACTAATCACTCATATAAACTGTATTTAGTTTTAAACACAGTTTTTCATTCATCCCCAGGTTTCATGCGAATTTGATGATAGCAACATTTCAGATCAATTTTTGTAAAATCACATGCACCATGCAACTCATCCACCATATCATCAAGTCAAGGAATAGGATGTCGATACTTTACCGTGATCTTATTAACAACTCGACAGTCTACACACATGTGCCAAGATCCATCCTTCTTCGGCACCAATAGAACTGGAACAGCATAAGGACTAAGACTTTCATGCACGTGCCTCTTTGCAAGCAATTCATCTACTTGCCGTTGAAGCTCCTTTGTTTCCTATGGATTATTCCTATAGGCTGGTTTATTCGGAATTTGTGCTCCTGGGATAAAGTTGATTTGATGCTCTATACCTCATAAAGGAGGTAGCCCCTTTGGCATCTCCTATAGGAAAACATCCTCATATTCCTACAAAAGAGACTTAAAAACACTTGGCAAAGATTCATCAATAGGGTTAGTATCCGAAAGAAAACAATCCCTATGTCTAATCATAATCAACACTCTCTTCGCTCCATATGCTCTCCTTAAGTTCTTTTCACACGCATACAAGCTCACTTTATTTTCTCTCAGTTCTCTCTTGTTTTCCCTCCTTACACTTTTCTCTCCAGCACATCTCTCATTCTTTTGCTCACTTGTGCTTTCTCTCTCTGATGAGCCATTATCTCTTTTCTTTTCAGTTTCTTGTCCCTCTTTATTTTTTGCTCCTTAATACCTGAACCCAATCTTCCTTTCAAGGCTTGAATTTGGTCTAAGTAAATTTCTTGTGGAGTCATTACTTCAAGAATGAATTTCCACCCTTTAAACTTAATCAATTACTTGTTGGTGTATCCATCATGGTTAGCTCGACGATCAAATTTCCATGGTCTTCCAAGTAGAACGTGACCAGCTTTCATAGATACTACATCACAAAGAACCTCATCCATATACCATCCAATGGAGAAAGATAGTTGCAATTGTTTGGTTATACTAACTTTCCCACTGTCATTGAACCACTACAAGTGATACGATTCTAGATACTTTAGAATCGTTAACCCCAAATTTCTAACCATATCCAAACTAGCAACATTGGTGAAACTTCCTCTATCAATGATCAAGCTACAAACTTTAACACCAACCAAACATCACGTATGGAATAAGTTCTCTAGTTGTTCTAACCTTTCAGTCCTATGCTGAACACTAAGCACCCCCTAAACCATGAGAGTTTTTCCTCTAACAGCCCGTTCCACATAAGTTTCATCTTCCTCCCCCTCCAAAACGTCATCCTCAAAATATTCCTCGTCATCTTCGGATTCAATCAACCCATCATACCTTAAAACCATGGCCCTCTTATTTGGACATTGGGAGGCAATGTGCCCATTTCCAAAGCATCGAAAGCATTTAATTGAAGAATGTTTGCTAGAAGAAACTTGAGTGTTAGGAGTATTAGATGTACCTTTAGTTTCCAGTAGAGTTTGGTTCAACCTTTTGGTTTCCAGCCCCCTCCATTTTGAATTTTCCTATTTTTCTTGTCCAATTTGCATTCCAATTTGAAGTAGAAATCATCCCACTCTTCGTTGTCCCACGAGACTTAAGTTGCCTCTCAACCTTCATTGCCATGTTCACCATCTCTTCGAGGTCGGTGTGGTTGTGCAAATCAACCACGTTAGCTATTTCTCAGTTCAAACCACTCAAAAATTGAGCCATTGTGGCCTTGGGGTCCTCCTCATAATTAGCCCTTATCATTGTGATCTCCATCTCCTTATGATACTCCTCCACAATCCAATTCCCTTATGTTAGGCATTGAAGCATTTGATGCATCTCTCAGTAGTAATAAGATGGAATATACCGCTTCTTCATGTTTGCTTTCATTTCAACCCAAGTACTCATGGGTTCCTCCCTATTTCTTCTCCTAGAAATCACCAATTGATCCCACCAAATTAGTGCATAATCGAAAAATTCAATGACTGCGAGTTTAACCTTCTTTTCTTTAGAAAAGTTGTGGCATTCAAAAATCATATCCACCTTTTGTTCCCATTCAAGGTAAAGCTCTAGATCATTCTTTCCTTTGAATGGTGGAATTTCCATCTTAGTAGACCTAATGCCACTGTCTCGTCTATCCCCAAAATTAGCTTGTTGAACTCGTCCCCGTGGTCTCACATGATCCCCCTCGCCATTAGATCCACATTCTTCTAACACAATGGGAGCTTGCTGGTTTCTAGGGCTAGTGCATCCCATTCGTGGCTCCTCACATGCGCCACACCTCAAGTCAGCAATCTCTCGGGCTTGCCTCTCTATCTCACCTCTAATTCTAACAAGAGTAGCGTTTACGCTTTTAGTTAACTGTTGGATTGGCTCCAAGATGGTGGCTTGCACCCTGCACGATTGTTGGCCTCTCACGCTATCGTTAGACATACCTCCAATGAAAATTGTTCCTGCAAAGAAAAAAAATAGTAGCAAAATTACCTCACAAAACACTCCCTTACGTGTTTCACTCAAATTGAGAATACTCCAGTCGTGTGTCTTGGCCGCTCTAATGATCTCAGCCTCTTGCCTTTTTCCTATCGAATCCTCAATGTTCAAGTTGTGCTTCGAAAGACCTAACTCCTTCCAATTAAGAAATCCAACAATGGCACCAAGTTTTAGAACTCTTTTCAAAGTAATGTCATGCAAAATAGGTCTAGAATTTCATCGAATTCAATTTGTCAATTCCTAATGTAAGACTTTCCAAAATAGTGTAATTCTTGAACTTAACAGTAACACTTTCAGTTCTGTAATTTTTTCTCGAATTTTTTTTTCAATGTACGCTGAAAGTTTCAACAAAATAAACAAGAAGAATAACTGAAAACTTCACACTTGAATTAATGAACCGACGATAATTGGATGGTGATGGATGGTGGTTTCTTAAATTTTGAAGGAGTTGAATAAGAATTCTCCTCCACACCAATGCTCTGATACCAAAGATGATGCGCGCATAGACGGAAATTAATCTTGATATAATCCGGCAACCTTTATAAAAAAACTAGATACACAAGGTTTTCGATACTTTTTAAGACCTCAAGGATCGTGATTGTCCAAGCAACCTAAACCAAGAACATTGAACTAAAACAGTACGCCACAATTGAGATTAATTGATAAGTAGAGTTAGGGTTCCTAGAATAACAAGAACATGAAGAAAACTCCTTACAAAGCTCTCAAATTATCGAAGTGTAACCCTAAAACTAATGTCAGGGAAACTATTTATAGTTGCCAAAATAACTCAAAATTGGGCCAACATCCTGGGCCTATGGATAAAATAATATTATCTGAATCATCTTAAAAAAAGGTGGGAAACAACCCAAAGCAAAAGAGGCCAGGCGGTGCGCCTGGTCTGGCACGCCTGGCGTTTGGCCTACTGGGGCGTTGGAGTGCGCGCCTATGCCCACTGGTTGTTGGCATACACGCCTAGCGTGCACACTTATCAATGTTGCTCAGGCCCAAAACTTGGCTCAAACTGACAAACTGAAGCTGCGAGCAAGCATCTTGATTCTTCCGAAGTCCATCATCAACCACGCAAGCCATGAATGAATTTAATGCGGCCTTGAATCTTTTAAACCTAGTCCAACTTGCGAGGCTAAAAGGCAACATCAAGTCTCGATTAGCATCGCGTTGATCTCGGTGTCTGTCCTTATATTCATCATGTACAGCCTTGCTCACACCAGCTGATTTCATTAGGACACATACAGTTTAAAATATGTAAATCCATGGATTTTGACATGACATAAGGGCATATAAGTGTTTAATCCCATAAAGGTTTTCTCTATTATGGTTTAGCATTCGGTAAGCAAAAATGAATTTCTCTAATGCTGTTTAATGTAAATTTTAGAAAAATTAAGACCTACAAACGAAAAGATGATACATTTCAGATCATACAAGTATCATCCAAGTTTGCCACATTCTATTTTCTTATTCATATTAGTGAGGTATCAGATATGCATGATTATATTGGATCTGTGTTATATATGACATATGCATTTGATATTTTCCTGTATCGAAAGCCTTATGGGATAGAATGATGAACTTTCATTATCTTTGGATCAAATGGTTTCTTTTTTAAACTTGGTCAACCTATACGATGATTTCTTAACCATTTTTTAATGGATTTATCATCAATACAATTGTTGTAATTACAACTGTTGTAATTAATTATTATCAAAGGGGAAGAATGTTAGAAATTTTCCTTAAGGATAGACAACAATTAATTACAATTTTAACTATTTTGATAAATTTACAGTTAGGTGAATCTGATTTGATCTGGATAAAGATAACAAAATAGCCCAATAAAAGATCTGGCTTAATGAGTTGAAGTTCAGTAAGGAAAAATGAACCCTAATCAGTGTGGATCGGATCTGTATTGGGCCTGGGGAAGCTGGATATAGATGCTATATATATAAGGTTAAGATCTCTTACAGTTGCTTAATCGTGAATTTCCAAATACTTTGACCCATTCAGAGGTTCACGTGTTAAGAAAGCCATAGAAAGGCATTAACCGTGTTGCGGTGAGCAACTCTCGTGAAGGTCTCAGTGGAAACGAGTTTATTTCAGCTTCAGAAAGCTCGTTTAAAGTTATGGAATCGAAATTAGGTATTTTCTGCATTTCTTCATTTATTCCTTTAACATTTAATCGTGGGCGCAAAATGAAGGCTCGTGTTACGCATTACACCTTGATCTAGAAACAATTATTTAAATATTTATTGAAGTAAGCACATGATTTTGAGTTATTTCCAACTAGAATAAGGTTATCAACATAAACTAGAACATATCAGAAAACATCACCCTTCTTGTACGTGAAGAGACAATGATCAGTATGGGATTGATGGAAATCAAACTGTAATAGGGTAGAAATGAGCTTGGCAAATCAGTGATAGGGAGACTGTTTGAGATCATAAAGAGATTTACAAAGATAATAAATTTTATTAGGATGAGAAGCGACAAAACCAGGTCAAAGACGCATATAATCTTCTTCATCAAGATTACCGTATAAGAAAGCATTATTAACATCTAGTTAATGTAATCCTAACCTTTAATAATAGCCACAATAAGAAAATTACAAACACTTACAATGCAAGCTTAGAAACAAAAGCAAATGTCTCACTCCACACCTTCTTTCTGGGTGTGACCCAACACAACTACTTGAGCTTTATAGCATTTAATAGAGCCATCAAAATTGTATTTTATTTTATAAACGCACCTAAAGTAAATAGGTGTAGCACCAGGTGGAAAATCTTTAGTGGTTTAGGTCCCAATTTTTAAGAGCCTCTATTTCAAGGCATATGGCTTCATGTCATTTGGGATCTTTGACTGCTAAAGAGTAAGTTTTAGGCTCAACTCCTACGAAAACAATGGACAAGAAACGAATGTGTGCAACAAACAAATTATCAATAGTGATTAAATTAGTTGAAGGATATGGAGTACCTGAGAAACGTTTTTGAAGCTGGAAAGACAAAGCAGGGTCAATGCATGCAGAGTTGTTGTGATAATGGCGTAAACGGATTGGTGGATGTTGGTTATATTACGGGTGTGAGAGAGCTAGAGGTCAAGAGGTGGTCTGTGGTGTAGATTGTTGAGACGGCGAGGTAGTCTTCAAAGGTGACAAAGAGGACTGATAAGATGGCCCAGTTGACGATTATCGTTGCCGCGATGATTGTCCAGAAGTAAGGCCTGACGGTTGGCCTTCCCCTTTATCACCTGAACAGGAGATGTTTTTAGAAGATGGAAAGTTGGGTCCAATAGATAGACATGTAGTACCGGGGCCAGTAACAACCACATTCTTAGCCTCAGTTTGCAGCTCAGTTGAAGGTAACGGATCCTAACAACCAACATAATAGGGCTCCTGAATAATAGAAGATGAAGATTTAATAGGAATTTGATTAGCAAAAGGAAATATATGTTCATGAAATACCAAGTCCCTTGATATAAACACATCACTGGTTTCAATAGCATAGACTTGCCATCCTTTTTAGCTTTTATGGGTACCCAAAATGACACATTTACGACTCCTTGGTATGAACTTATCTTTTTCACATGAGTGATTATGAACATACATGAAATTCCTATAATGTGAATCTGTTGGTATGGTGGGGGGAAGAAAAAAAATAATGTCAAAAAGAGTTTTAGCCATTAGTAAAGGAGTCGGAGTTTGATTTATATTAAGTGGGTTATTGTAAGAGCACAATCCCCATAAAATTTTATAAGCAAATTAGCTTGAAATTAAATAGCATTTGCAGCGTTAAGATATGCCTATGTTTTCTCTCTACCTGACCATTTTGATATGGGTATCTACTAAACTAGTCTCGTGTAAGATGCCATATTCAGTATAAAAGAGTTTCATAGAACCTGAATCAAATTCTTTACCATTGTCACTATGAATAAGTTTGACACCATGGTGGAACTGAATCTTAATCATCAAATAAAAACTTTTAGGCATTATGCTAGCTTCGGACTTTTCATGTAACAAATAGACCTAAACACCTCTACTATGATTATTAATAATAGTCAAAAAAATAACACATACCATAAAAAATTACAAGTACGGACTCCAAATGTGACAATGTATCAAATCAAAGCATAAAGTAACATGACTAGTACTTAAAGAAAATTATTTACGAGTCTGTTTGGCTCGGTAATAATATCAAACAATTGATTATTTGCATTGCAAGAACTTTTAACTCCAAGAATAAAAGACAGAGGCTGACTTGATGAATGTTCAAATTACTAATGCCAAAGTTGATAATCACCACTGGTAAATGTCGAAGTTGCAGGTACAACTATCATTGGCTTGTAAAACCAAGTCCAATCCTCCTCCAAAATGGAGGAAAAATTAGCTCCAATCTGACGACTATTTTCCCTCCACTTTGGAGAGAAGCTATGGTGTCACACTATAGCATCGCTCCATTACTGTTCATGCTTTTCTTTTTTTTTCCCAACTTTCTAGCTCTTTTTTTCTTTTCTTTTTCTCTTTCAATATTTTCTTTCTTTCTTTTTTCATTCATTCATTTGTTTTTAATTCTTTCTTTATTTGTTTTATTATTTAAAAAATATTTCAATATTTTTATTATATGTTTATTTAAGTAATTATAACTTTATAGTAACATAAAAATATAATAACAATAATATTGTGAATAAAAATATACACGAAAAAATAAAGTTAGGTTAATTTTATAAAGTAATTTTAATAATGAAAAATGAAAGGTAAAAAAGAATATATTCAGAATATTCCTTTTTGGTGTGAAAAATAAAGTTGTGGGTTGGAGTGAAAAGTATTGTAGCATCTCCCAAATGGAGGAAACTCTGCTCCATTTTGGAGGAATGGGTTGGAGATGTCCTAATAATAGACTTTGTTTTTGAATTTACTAGTCCAATTGGGCTCTTTGTTATGTGGTCTTGTATCACACAAAGCTTATCATGAAACATCACTAAACACTTTTGACCAAGTATAAGTTGCCCAACTGAAATTAAATTACAAGTCAAATTTGGAATACAGAAAACATTACCAAAGACCATTCCTTGGTTTGTAGCGGTAGGGGACACACCATCGGGAAGCCCAGTAGAGATGGGGTGATATGGATTCAAATCTTCTGCGTTATTTTTCCTGTGTCCCCATATGTCAAAGAACATCCAACCATATAATAACTAAAAAAGAGAAAAATTGAATAGGTGAGATGCTATTGGAACAGAGGGCATAGGGAAAAATGGCACAGAGGATTTGAATCTGGGGTGATATCTTAAACATTCCTAAGTACAGAGAGTTCACAAGTTATATGGTGCAAAGCATCACTATCCAATGATTAGAAAGCTTAACTTATTCAGCCAGTTTAACCGACAAAACCTTAAATCGTCTAACTTTTTTGGTCAATTTACTTTAATAACTCTTGTTATTAAAAATTAATCAATTTATTAATTAATTTTTCAATCTTTGTAAATTAATAAGTTCTCATAAATTAAAATAAATCATTTAATTTTCATTATCAATTATCCATTGTAGAAAAGCCTTACTATACAATTTCTTGGTGAATGTGGATGATGATGACTCAACTAGATTAATGAGTTTGGTGAGAAACTTATTACTCAAACCAATAAATTATATTACATTAGAAATATAAATGATTGTTGCTTCCAAACCTATGTTAGCTACCATTGCATTAGCTACAACACCCCCTATAACCATAATATTCGTATCAAATTAGCCATCACCATTTCCTCTTCCCTACCTGTCGTAATAACAATGACCATGAACACTTCTTCCTTTGCCATGGTTTAGATGCCCATTATGATAAAAACACGTCTCAAAGGTATGGTTTAATTTTCCACATTGAGTGCACTTAGGCTACTCAACCTGAGACAAAGAAGGACATCTAAAAAAGATAAAGCACGTTGTTAATGATCTTGAACCTGTAGAGCACCAATTTGCTTTTATATTTTTCATTGTTTGTTTCTTTACAATGGCTAATAAACAGTACTTGAGCCTTTAAGATTATGTCATGTGTTTTATTTTAGATAGTTTGTTACGGTTGTTATAGATACAATGCCTATTACTTCTTTTAGCTAATACTAATCTTTTGAGGTCATTTTCTACTTCTTCTTTCTCTTCAGCTTTCTATTTTGATGTTATCTTCTTTCTTCCTTTTAATTGTGTAAGCTGCTTTTGTTCATAACATAATTGTGTAAGCTGCTTTTGTTCATAACATCTCCCCTTCTTCGAAATTGATTTTTGAAAACTTTTTCTGTAAATCAAACATGGTTTCCCACGTGGCCATTTCTTTGGTTTCTCCTTGCTATTATACTAGTGCTTGAGTTATTGCATGATTATGACGCTTAACCATCCTTCTTCCTTATATGGCTTTCAGTACTTTTTGATTGTTTATCAAGGCTGGTGGTAATTGAGCAAAATAGGGCATTTTGTTAAAGATAAACTTCTTGAATTGAGACACATGGAAGGTTGTTAAACTATGGATTCCTCAAGAAGTTTTAATGTATATGCTACTGCATCAACTTTTGCCACAATTTGGAATAGTCCATAATATAATGGAGTTAGCTTTTGATGGGCCCTTCTTTGTATAGAGTGTTGTCGGTAGGGTTGAAGCTTGAAGAATCTGTAGACACTCTGGGGATTTTATGTTTGGTAAAGTTATCTTAACCAAACTGAATGGTTATTCTATCTTCACGAATAGAAAACAGATGGTATATATATCATCATTGTCTGTTTTACAAAACGTTTTACTAAATAACAACAACTTTTACATAAAACACAAAACGGCTAAAAGCTATACAACAGCAGTATTCTACACTATATAAAAGAATATAGTGTGCTATGAAATAAATACAATACAAATACAGATACATGAATATTCCACAGCCCCCTTCAAGGTGGTGCTTGATGCCAATCACACAAGCCCAACTTGGATAGCCAAAAGGAAAAAACCGGAGCTAGCAAGGCCTTAGTAAACATATTTGCCAATTGAAACTTTGAAGGAATATGTTGAGGTAAAACGAAACCTTCTTTATACTTATCGTAAACTAGATGATAATCAATTTCTAAATACTTAGTCCTTTCATGAAAAATAGAATTAGTAGTAATATGAACAGCAGCCAAATTGTCACACCATAAAGGAATAGGAAAGGAAATAGACACCCAAAAATCAGCCAGAAAATAAGAAATTCATTGCAATTCACAAGCTGTAGTAAAAAGACTACGATATTCAGCCTCCACGGAAGATCGAGAAACAGTGGATTGTTTCTTAGTTTTCCAAGAAATCATAGCATCGCCCAAAAATACACAAAATCCTGCTAAGGATAGTCTACTAAAAGGACATACAGCCCAATCCGAATCACAAAATGCTTATGAAGAACAAGAATTGTTATAACGAAACAATAAACCTATAGATGGAGACTGCTTTAAATACTTGAGCACATGAATGGCAGCCATCCAATGCTGTTCAATAGGATCTTGAACAAACTAACTCAGCTGCTGAGTCACATGCGTGATGTCAGGTCGGGTAAACCCAAGATAAAGGAGGTGCCCAACCAGCCTCTGATATTGATCTAGATTCACCAATAAAGGAGAACTAGCATCATCAAAATGACAGTTAGGAGATAAAGGAGTAGCTGCCCCTTTTGAATAAGTCAACCCTGCATCTTTAAAAATATCCATCATATATTTTCTCTGATTCACATATAAGCCACTATTTGACCTAGAAAGTTCCATTCCAAGAAAATATTTTGCAGATCTCATGTCTTTAATAGTAAACTGGTCATGTAAAAATCGTTTGACTTGTTGAATACAAGTCTCTGTCGGATCTATGATCAACACATCATCAATATACACAACAATAGAAATATAAACATTTTCTTCAAATTTAATAAAGAGACATGGATCATGAGCAGATTGCACAAATTCTGTTTACAAAGAGAAACAGTAAGCTCATGATTCCATTGTCGTGAGGCTTGCTTAAGACTATATAAAGACCTCTTCAAATGACACACTTAATTGGGACCAGCCTTGGTATATCCTTGAGGGGGTAACATGTACAACTCCTCATCGATATACCCATTCAAAAAAGCATTATCGATGTCTAATTAATGTAAATGCCACCCTTTTACAGCAACAATGGCTATAAAAAGTCTCACAGTAACCATCTTAGCAACTGGAGAAAAACAGTCATGTAATCAACCCCTTCAATTTGACTCTAGCTTTTCGTTACTAATCTAGCCTTATATCTATCAACAGTCCCATCAGGTTTGAGTTTAACCTGATAAACCCATTTAAAACCTAAGCCTTCTTATCCTCGATAAAACAGTAAGGTCCCAAGTGTGATTATTATCAAGGGCTGCTATCTTAGCCTCTATAGCATTCAACCAATTCGAATTAGCTTGAGCTTGCTCAAAAGAACTAGGTTCTTCAATATTAGACACATTTGCTAAAAAAGAATGATATACCGAGGTGAGGTGTGAGGAGAGGATAAATGGATATGTGTAAGGTGTATGAGAAGAATAAGTCATATTAGGTAAAGCAGAATGAGCAATATCAGTAACAAATGAATGTGAAACAAAATCATTCAACTAATTAGGTCGTTGGGTTACATGATTACTCCTATGAATAGGAGCTGGACTCTGTGCAAGATCAGTGGAGCTAGGAGTATTAGAAGAAGATGGAATTGAAGAATTAGAAGAGCCAACATTAAGAATTTCAGTGGACAATGATTCTCAAGACATAACAGGTGTTAAAACATCTAGATTAGGAAAAGGAACTAATTTTATATCCAAAGAAATAGACTGAAAAGGAAATATATTTTCATAGAAAACAACATCCCTAGAAATGAAAATATGATGACTGTGCAAATCATAAAGTTTGTAAGCCTTTTGTCCTGAAGAATAACCAAGGAAAACATATTTGAAGGCCCTAGGAGCAAATTTGTCTTTATGAGGAAAGGTGTTAGAGGCATAACAAAGACAAAAAAAGTTCTAAAAAAATGGTAATTGGGTTCCATCTAAAAAAGAACAGAATAAGGAGACTTCCAGTTAAGAACATGAGTTGGAAGCCTATTTATGATATATCTAGCTGTTAAAATGGAATCTCTCGAAAACTGCTTTGGTAAATGGGACTGAAACATAAGAGCTCTAGCAGTTTGCAACAAATGCCTATGTTTTTGTTCAACAACTCCATTTTGCTGTGGAGCGTAAGTAGAGGTTTTCTGGTGTATAATTCCATAGTTGACAAAATTTTCCTGACAACTATGAATCAAGAATTCTGTCCCTTTGTCTGTTCTAACGACTTTGGTTATAGCATGAAATTGATTTCTAACATGTTTAAGGAATTTCTCTAAGAAGGCAGAAGTCTAACTTTTATGTTTGAGTAAATAAGTCCAGGTTGTTCTAAAAAAATCAACGACAATGGTGAAAATATAGTGAGCTCCACTAATTGACCCTTGTTTATAAGGACCCCAAAGGTCGATATGCAACAATTCAAAGCATGCACATGTACTAATAATGCTCTTAGGAAAAGGAGTCTAGTTTGTTTTGAGAGATGGCATACATCACACGGTTGTTCAGAAAAATTTATATTATTAAAGGTATCTTGTAACTGTTTCATTACAGTAAAGGATGGATGACCCAATCTTTGGTGCCAAAAACCATCAACAACAGCACTATAACATTGTATCATCTTATTGATACTTTTATCTAAATGTGTGGTGTAAGACAAAATGGTATTTTTATGAAAAGAATACTTATCAAGAACATAGAGTCCTACAATTACCTTTCCAATTGCTAAGACCTCATCAGTCACAAGGTCCTATAGAACACAAAAGGTTGCATAAAAGGTAAATTTGGTTGAAGATTGACAAGCTAGCTTGTTCACAGAAAGTAGGTTATATTTGAACGAAGGTATATGCAAAGAGGATGAAGACTAAGATTATCACAAAGAATGATATCCCTTGTGAAATCTACTGTCTTAACTGTACCATTCGATAGGTGAACAAGGGTACATTTAGCAATAGGTTTAGGTTTATCAAATAAATTAAGATCATGGCACATGTGATTTGAAGCACTTGTGTCTATTATCTAAGAACCACATTCAATTGAACTAATTGAACTAAAAGAATGGTTAAGAATGCTACTTGCAAAGTCATTGTAGTGTGCAAAGTTGATGACATCTCCTTCCTTATCCTTCATCTAAATCTGCTTCCTTTAACTTTGCATAAAACTCATAATTCCTTGTTGAATCATTGCTGCAATGTCTTGTTTCCAAATTGGTTCCTTTGTACCCTTCTCTACTGAGTAATCCAAAGGTGAATCACTTATATTTACAAACCCCTTATTCATATCCCCTCCTTTTTTATCTTTAGAACCCGTATACCAATCTGGATACCCATGAATCTTGAAACAGGTATCTTTTGTATGTCTCTTCATCTTACAAAAATCACAAAACATGTCATCCTTATTCATTTTTTTCTTAGAAACAACTTTACCAACCCCTTTTGCCATACTGCTACTAGAACTATGTACCATCTAGCACTAGTGGTATTATCAGCAAAAGAAATATTAACCTCCTGTTGTTTTTCAACCCTAACAACCATCAATATCTATATGAGGCAAAGGCTCCATCACAAGTATCTGACTAAGTATCTGACTCCTAATTGCATCATATTCTTCATTCAATCCCATAAGAAATTGTACCAGTCTTTCATTATCCCCAAATTTAACAAACTATTTAAGGGATCCATATGAACATTGTTTAAGCGCTTTGCATGAACATTGCGGTATAGGAGCCAAACAATTGAGTTCATCCCACAACCTTTTGAGTTTAGTAAAATACCTGGAAATAGATAAATCTCCTTATGAAATTGAACTAATCTCTCTCTTGAGCTAATACAACAGCGGCCCATTACATTCTCCATATCGCCGCTCTAAGTCTTTCCAGAGATCTCTAGCTGAGCTCGTGTACAAAAAAGACTCCACGATGTCTTTGGAGATGGTGTTAAGTATCCACGACATTACCATAAAATCAACCTGACACCATCAATCGTATTCTGACGAACTTTCTTCCGACCTTTCATATGTTCCCTTGATGAAATTAAGCTTCAGCTTTGCGCTTAAAGCTATCTGCATCGCACGACTCCAAAATAAGTAGTTATTCCACTTAATGGAGTAGTAACGAGAACCATACCTGGATGATCTGAGTTCTGCAGAAACATCAGATTCTCGTCATCTTTCATACTTACAAATGATGATCTCAAACTACTGCTACCGTCTACCATGATTCAGCTTCGTAGATGTGTGAATCTACCCAGTGCTTTGATACCATAAAGAATCTGTAGACACTCTAGGGATTTTATGTTTGGTAAAGTTATCTTGATCAAACTGAATGGTTATTCTATCTTCACGAATGGAAAATAGATGGAATATATACCATCATTGTTTGTTTTACAAAACGTTTTATAACACGACAACAACTATTATATAAAACACAAAGCAGCTAAAAATTATATAACAACAGTATTCTATAATATACAAAAGAATATAGTGTGCTATACAATAAATACAATACAAATACAGGTATAGGAATATTGTACAAAGCTTGATGTAGATCTGTTGTCCCATTTTATATTCTCATTCCATCCTTCATTTATCAGTATATTACTTCATCCTATGTTGTGTTATGTTTAAGTGAAACTTGGCTATATGGAGCGCTGTGTCTCGTTCTTGTAATGTTTGGTCGATCAAAATTTTATGAGAATCCCATTTAAATACGATGAGGTAGAGGGTAGCCATAGAGTGTTTTGAAAGGAGTTGTGATGATAGCTCCCTGATGGGTGCTGTTGTACCACCATTATGCTATTGACAACCAATATGCCCACTTCTACAAGGCATCACTACAGAAGCATTTGAGATAAGTTTCCAAGATCTTATTAATGACTTCTGATTATTCGTCAGTCTGAGGATGGTAAAACATAGAGAACCTCAATCAAATGCCTTATAATCTGAAAGTCTCTTGCCAGAAAGTACTTAAAAATAGGGGTTCACGGTCACTTGCTATAACTTCTGGCATTCCGTGAAGCTTAACAACAAAGTCGATGAATGTGCGATATCCTGAGCAATATAAAGATGGTTTAGGGCTATGAAATGAGAGGACTTACTTAATTTGTCAATGACTACATAAATGCAAGTCTTCCTTTTCGAAGAAGGCAGGCCTTAGACAAAGTCTGTTTTGATCTCTTGCCAATAACCCTCTGGTGTTGGCAGGTTGTAATCGCCCGAGATATATTGCGTGCTCATACTTACTTTACTTGCACATAATACAACTAGTTACGTAGTTCTTGAAATCTTTGGCTATCTACTTCCAGCAGAACAAAATTTGAATTCTTTTCATCATTGTGGTTATGTCAGCATGACCTCCTTGTAGGCTGTTATGGGTGAACAATATAAGTTTCCTTCTGAGCTCCTTATCACTCTTAATGACCAATCTTCGCTTCCATCTTAATAGGTTGTTTTCCACTCATAATTTCTTGTCTAAACTTCTTGATTTTCTAGCTTCCTAATTAAGTCTCTTATGGCCACGTCGTTCCTCCATCCCTTTTGGATTTCTTCCATTAAGGTAGTTTGTACGTAGGAAACTGACATTATTAGCAATTCAGGACTTGTGACTCTAGAGAGTGTGTCAGCTACGACATTCTCCTTACCACTTCGGTACGTAACTTCAAAGTCATAACTCATTAATTTAGGAACCAATTTTGTTGAAACAAAGTCAAAATTCTTTTCTCCAATAAGAATTTCAGGCATTTATGATCTATTAGAACTTTGAAAAATCTCCCATTCAGATAATGATGTCATTGCTTCGCAGCTTTAATAATGGCTAGGAACTCTTTTTCGTAAGTTGAAAGTGCTCGACGCTTGTGAGCCAAGGCTTCGCTGAGGAATGCTATGGGGTGTCCATCCTGTTGAAGTACTACTCCCATCCCTTTTTCACAAGCATCTGCTTCCATTGTGAAAGTTTTTGGAACGTCAAGTAAACCGAGCACTGGAGCTATTACCAACAATTCCTTCAATTTCTCGAACGCTCGTTGTTATTCTTCTTACCATTCCCACTTTCCCACGTTTTGTTTCTTTAGTATTGTGTTTAGGGGTTTAGCTATTATTCTATGGTGCTTTATAATGTCCTAGGTACTCAATCTGTTTGGCCTAAAAAATACATTTATTCCTATTGAGAAAGAGTTGTTGCTGTCTTAAATACATAAGACCTTCCGGAGATGTTCCAAGTGTTGAGTGAAGTCACTATTGTAAATGAAGAGATCGTCGAAGAAGACTAATAGGAATTTTAGCAAGTATAGCCTGAATATGTAGTTCATGAGGCTTTAGAAGGTGGAGTGAGCATTTGTGAGTCCAAAGGACATCACCAAGAATTCAAAGTGCTCATCATGTGTCCTAAAAGCAGTCTTCGGAATGTCTTCCTCTTTCATCCTGATTTGGTGATATCCAAATCTAAGATCTAGTTTGGAGTATCAACTGGAGCCTTTTAATCCTTACAGTAGTTCTTCAAGGTTGCCTATCAGTTTGCTATTCATCCTTCCTATTAGAACTCCATGGTGCGTTCTTTGAAGTTGCAGAGTATATAGTCCAATGTCGCTAGCATTGAACTCCTAGCACCATATTGCATCCTCCTAATTCGATAATAAGTGCATCGGTGGTAAATCACATCCCTTGCGTCATCCAAGTAAAGTTTCTACATGCTTGATGACACTTCAATTTCAACCCTCCTCCTACTATAATATTCAGAAATAGTATATCCAACACTTCTACGCCTCTATTCTTGATCAGTTTTTCATTTAAAAAATAGCATGTGCTGCCACTATCGATGAGAATGTACAAGGATCTCTGTTGATTACTACCCACAACCTCATCTTCTTAAACTCCCTTTGATCTTTTAACCCCTACATTGCCTCTAAGGATACCCTGGCACTCGTTGGTCTCTCTTCATTTGGTTAATTATGAGTTTCTTCGTTCGCAGTCATTTCTTGCTCCTTTACCATGTATAGTTAAAATTGCCTTTTCTTGCATTTGTGTCTAGGAATGTATTTCTCTTCGCACTAAAAACAAACTCCTTTTGCCCTCTTCTCATCAAATTCTTTGTTGTTTAATGTTTTTGTGCCTCGCAAGTTTCTATTGTAGCTACAATTATGCACGTTCCCTTGATATACTGGAGTAGGAAGCAGACCTGCTTCTGGGTTGTTTTTTATCAGAGGGATGTTTGGACTCACCTGCTTGCACGTTAAGCTTACACCTCCCCTAATTGTCTTATAGCTTTTTCCTATTCTTTGAAGTACACCAGTACACTAATAGCCATTATAGCTTCTTGTTTCCGTGCTAGTATGTATGCTTGCTGAAGAGTTTGGGGATCCATCATCTTGACCATAAACTCTAACTCAAGTTTAAGGCCTTTTGGGAAAAAAACTGATGAGATAAATTTTTGGGAGTGTTAATTTGTTTTGAGTTTTTTTCAAATGTGCACAGTACTCCATCACCATCCCTTCTTGTTTAAGCTCCTTCAAATCTTCGATTGAGTCCTAAAAAACCTTTTCATTAAACCTCTCTCTCAAAGTTAGTATAAACTATTCCCATATTAGAATCTCCCTTTCCTTTTTGTTTCTCCTTACCAACTGGTACCATTCCAACGCTATTCCTTCCATTTGTAGTGACGCCACTAGGCCTTTAGTTCATTTGATATACCATTGATGGTGAAGAACTGTTCACAACGGTAGATCCAACTTCTCACCTCTGTACCCTTGAATGTGGGAAAGTCCAACTTGCTGAGTCCTGTAGGAATAGTATAGTTATCTGAATCTCTAGAGTTTTGTGATGCTGCTTCAACATTTTCTTTGCCCATTTTTTGTCTAAGCTGCTGAAGCATGAATTTAATGTTATTGATCTCCTTCTCGTTTCTCACTTGTGCTTCTAATAGGTTTTTCAGTCCCTCTTCCAATTGCGGCACTTCCACCCCTCTTATGATTTCTGTCATTATGTCATTGTCGAGGACCGTCCACTCTAATACCAACTGTGATGATACATTTCAGAATGTAGAAGATTAAATAAGAACGTAGTGGGAGAAGAATAGCTAATTTGCTTATATATTTTTCATTGTTTGTTTCAGTCGTTACAACTACTAATAAATAGTACTTGAGCCTCTAAGATTACGACAAGTGTTTTATTCTAGATAGTTTGTTATATCTGTTATAAATACAACACGTGTTACTTCTTTTAGCAAATGCCAATCTTTCGATGTCGTTTTCTACTTATTCTATCTCTCCTGCTTCCTGTTTCGACGTCGTCTTCCTTCCTTTTAATCATCGTGTTCGATGCTTTTATTGTATCATACACTGAATCATCAAGACCCATCAAGAACTGTTAAGTTTTTATATGCAATCCTAGTGGTAATCGAGGAATTCCTCATAAAGGATAGGCAGGGCGTTGTTTATAGCCGCTCTATGAGATAGCTTTATTTTTTTTCCGTTTGTAAGAAGAAAAAGAACTGATAAGTTTTTAAGTCTTGTAACCATTTTGGTGTCGTAAACTTGGGTGCAAACATGGTCTCCAACTTGTCCCAAATCACCTTTATTTTGACTTCTATTGTAGTGATCATTTTCTATTGTCCTATGAAAGAATTTCCATAAATGAATTAGTTTTTATGCAAGTTCTTTCTTATACGAAGGCTTATATTACAGCAAGTCCATATCAAAGTTGTATGTCTAGCTTAATTACTTACTATTAATGACCTTAATAATTATGGTCAATACGAAGATATATTGGAAGATATAATAACCGAGTGTGCAAAGATAGGTAAGATTTGTGGTTGAAATTTTGTAATTTCGAATACTTTTTTTCTAGTTAAAAGCTTGCATATTAGTTCATTTGAAAAGATGTAGACTTGTATGTTTAGTATTGTACTGCTTTTGAAAGAATTGTATTATTTTACATGTACCCAGAGGCTTCAATATATACATAAGATTCTTTAACAGATTTTACACAAAGATGACAGCTCTTACAAAATTGCTGCGAGTGAATTTGTTATAATAGTTTCTTTCTTCTAGAATCTTTTGGACGATGCTCTCCTGTGTGTGGATGTATGATAGGCTTTTATGGACCTCTCTATTCTGGACTCTCATTTTATGTTGATGGGCTTGAATTGATATTGAGTGATGTGAGCTCATTTCTTTGCTCACCCAAGTTACTTTGTAGACTACTTCTCGTAACATCCCCACTCAAACTCAACCTAGGATTCCTAACTAGATTGAGTTTGAAAATCAGATGGTTGAGGCGAACAGCTGTCATGGGTTTAGTGTGGGCTATCTGATTAGTGGAGCTCACATATTTTACCTCTAAGCTTCCATATGCGATTTTATCTTTAATAAAGTGCATATCTATCTTGATGTGTTTGGTGCGAGAGTGAAAAACTGGGTTCTGTGAGAGAGAACGAGCTTTGTTGTTATCACACCATAAATCAGGTTTGTGAATGGTAGTAAAACCAAGCCCAGACAAGAGTGAAAGAAGCCAGATTAGCTTAAGAGAGATTTAAGATAGGGCTCTATATTCGGCTTCAGTATTTGATCGAGCCACGACTTGCTGTTTTTTGGAGTTCTAGTACACCAGATGCCCCCCTAAGAAGACACAACCATCGGATGTGGACTTTCGATCGTCCGAAGAGTTAGCCCAGTCTGAGTCACTAAAGGCATGAAGATTTAGAGGAGTCGACGAAGGTTTAAAGTGTAACCTAAGATGAGATGAGCTGTGAAGGTAACGAAGAACTCGTTTTAAAGCAATCCAGTGAGGTTGTAAAGGATTTGAGAGAAACTGACTTAGTTTATTTACAATATAACTGATGCAGGTCTTGTATTACAGAGATATTATAAGGCACCAACCAGACTACGATAGATAGAGGGATTGTCAATAGGAGAGCCATCATAGAGGGAGAGCTTGGTGCTTGTGGAGACTAGAGTGGAGCAAGGCTTGCAAGTTGCCATATTCGCTCTTTGAAGTAAATCCAGAATATATTTATGTTGTGATAGATAAAGCCCAGTAGAATTTTGATAAACTTCAAATCCTAAAAAATAGTTGAGACTGCCAAGAGTTTTGAGAGCAAAGTGATTATGTAGCTTATCAATAATTGCCTATATTGCTTAAGGATCATTCCCAATGACTAAGATGTCGTCAACATAAACAAGTAGAATGATAAGTGTAGCCTGATGTTTGAAGTAGAATAAGGAAGTATTTTATTTGGAATTCTGAAATCCCCACTAGTTAAGAGCACTTTTGAGTGTGTGAAACCAAGTCCTGGGGGCTTGTTGGAGCCCTATAAGGCTTTTAGTAGGCAACAGACATGTGTAAGATGGGTAGGATCCTCGAAACCTTGAGG
>JANZXP010000006.1:8851092-8870825 GCA_027576715.1 Erythroxylum flavicans
ATATCTGCTCTTTCTAACTACAAGTCACGACCTGTTCACTTGCGATTTTTGAGCATAAAACAAGTAGATAGGTTTTATAATCCATCAACAAAACTCCCTAGGAAGGTTGTGGTGGGGACAGCTTCTCTGTAATTCTTTAAACTTCTTCTAGGCTTCATATAAAGACTCCCCATCACTTTTTTGAAAATTTGTGATTTCCTTTATAATTCTTGTTGTCTTGCTCAATGGGAAGTATTTAGCGAGGAATGCTTAGGCTAGGTATTATCAAATAGTCATATGCCTTGATCATCACACCTTCGCCCAATCTCTCAAAGTGAAAGAAAAAAATCGCAACTTCATAACATCATCAGACATCACATTAAACTGGAAGGTTTTGCAGATCTCCAAAAAATTTGCAATATAGGCGTTGAGATCTTTGTTAGATAGCCCATCAAATTATACACTACTTTGAAGTATGTTTAGGAGTGCTAGCTTGATCTCGAAATTATTAGCTTAAATCGCTAGCCTTACAAATCCTTTAGGACTGAAACTTGGCCTCATAAAGTCCATCAATGTCCTCTTAGCTCCTCCTTGCTCTCCTTCTTTTGCCATATTTCTTTGTATAGTGTCTTGACGCTTCGCTCATCTTAACTATTGTTCGTGCCTCATGATATCGGATAACTCTTCATCACTAAATTCAGTCGATCTTCGCATGCTCCTTGTATTCATGCACCTGCAAATATATAAGGAAATGTATAAAAAAACTCTTAAATTAAAATAACCTAAACTAAACGAGATGTTAAACAAACAATCCTCAACAACATCGCTAAAAACTTGTTGAATGCAAAACAGACTACTAGTTTTATGCTCAAAATCACAAGTATATGGGTCGTGACTTGTAGTAAAAAGTAGATATCGATCTCACAAGGATTGTGCTTAGGCATCACTTAATTCAGATTGATCTTTGTTTAAGAACTAAATTTTTTTAGAAATAAACTAGAAATTTAAATTAAATTAAACAACTAACAATGCACAAATGATAACCCAAAAATGTAGCAACTTGGAATTCGAGATTTTAACAATCAGAGATCACTTTTTCCCTATCTTATCTCCCTTCTATTTTATTAATTGAATTGTGACCTAAGATGTCCTAATGTATTAACTACTCACTTCAAGGTGTAATTAATTGTCCTTAACCAAATTAAATGGAGATGATTAAGCAATCTCTCAATCTACAAAATCAATCCACCAATTCAATTAGTTATTAATGTAACATCCCACTCTCGTAAGCCATGTACCCGACATCTTGAGTGATATCCGAGAACGTACCTCGCGAGGTGGCATGCTAGAATAATTAATCAGTCAGACACTTGAAACTCAAAACCAATTTTTTTTCATTCAAATATTTCACACGCTTATGTGGAAATCAATAATCAAATTCGAGCCCATACTTTTATTTCATAAAACTCGAAATCACAATATTATTACACTTTGATCAATTTCAATTACAAAACATTTCCAATTTCAAAAGTTAATACAAAACAGAAGTATTCAATAATACATGTTACAATAATTGTAGAAGACTCAATTCGATACAAAAATAAGAAAATACAAACACAGACACGAACTGATCCCGACCTCTATCTCTTACTTGAATGCAGTGGTTGTACTCCCGTTTGCCTAACGAGGTAACTCTTCTGAGCCTGAAAAAGTAATTGCAAATTTTGGGTGAGTTTTACAAACTCAATGAGTGACCATCCTCGATGGCTCACTCGATCATATAACATATACAATTCATACATCATCGTATATCACTTGATCATTCACTTCACATTTCACATTTCACATTCAACACATATCACATTCAAAATTCAGTCAACTATTTAAAATATACCTATCATATGCATATGCAGTGCTCATGAGACTCACTTTCTTTTATTATTATTATGACCGAGTGCCTATAACTATCTCATATCCATTGTGGTTATTGGGCTCACTGATAACTATCCCGTATTTATTGGGGATACTAGGCTTATTTTACAAAGTGAGCCTTTGGCTCTTAATCACTTTCTAAGCTTTAAGCTCGTTTTCACATTCTGAGCTTTAAGCTCTTTTTTGATGGCTACTCATGTCACAACAACCTTTATCTGTTCATGCATTCATGTAATGGAATGCATCAATCACATATGATCAATTTGTCACTTGCATATATTATCAGACCTTAGTCCAACATTCAACATTTAAGTTGAGAATCACTTTTTCATTCATATATATATTCACATTCTTCTTCAGAACTAGGTCTGGAATTTAACAATCAAGTTATGTATCACATATTTCATCAAATTCATATACAAGGAGCACTTCAATGTTTCCATATATTTTAAACTCCTCAGACATTCAATGTCTGGAAATCAGAACAATCACATTCACAATGCATACTCATTAAATATGTAATACAAACTGAACAATCAGCAAGTAAGACCATCTACGTCGACTTACAGTATGCTTCAAATTAGCATTAGCTTTCATGATCTGGAAGCATCTAGATGCGGACGTTCTAACCTATGTATCAACATCATACAATACACATCTACACACATTATTAATTGCATAATTGTAAAGGTATCTATTAATGCACATATATGTATATGAAATATGCACAATGCATGTTTATGACAATCCCGGGTATCACTCTATTATTCTCATCACATAAACATTCATATTTCCAAACTCACATAAGTATCATTTATACTTATGGTTTATACCTCAATAAAACCATTAAAATCGAAATTTATAACTCATTCGTCAATTCAGATTTTTCCTAAAACATACCTTCGGGTCTACTATTCATGATCAATCTGACCATGAAACTGAAATAATTTGGTGATACTTTCTTCTAACATATTGTTCTTCTATCTCTTAAGTTTCTAATGAAACCAGGATCATTCAATTTGGTTGGGTATTTTATGAGTTATGCTCAAAATACTATAGACTGAGTACATTTGAAACTTTGGCTTGTATATGATCACGCGGTCAAATTGTACAACTCATATCTCTCAATTCCCATATTCAAAAATTATAAAACTTATATCTGTTGAAATCTAAGAGAATAAACTACAACGTTTGTGAAGAAATCTTTGTCTAATTATGCATCTAGCAATACAGTTTATTCAATATCATCAAGACAGGATTTCTGTCTCGGGTAATGCTATAGCCTTAGTCCAAACTCAATTTCAAGCCAGATTTTGAAATTCTTAGAGATGGAATTAAAATTATATTTTTACAGAAAAACTGTATCCCTATGTCTTTTGTTTACTCAAAATCAAAAATCATTCCATTTGTATAATTACGTATCAAGATATTGTCAAAATACCGAAGCATATTCAGTGAAAATACGCCAATTAATAACATTCCAGCACATTCCCTCACTTTGATTCAATCAATCTCTCCCAAATAATTTCTGATGGTCATACTTTTTGGTGGAGATGTAGAAAAACTTGTTTTGAATTTTTTTGTTCAAATACCATGTCATTTGGAGGTCAGGTGAAGAAGATATGGACAAAAGATCAATGGATGTTCGAAACAGTCCCCTTAAAAAGAACTTCGGAGTCACGATCGTGAGTCTCCAAGTTGTTCTGTGATATCACGATCATGCTCCAGCACAATCGTGACTCACAAGATTGCTTAGGAAAGTCACGGTCGTGCTGAGGCACGATCGTGCCTTTTCCTTTTTCCATATGAATATGCAACTCTTCTTCCCTTCTTCTTCTTTTCTTTCTCTTAAACCAACTTCAAGTCAAATTTTGAAACTCGTAAAGACAGAATTTGAATTCGATGGCTCATGAAAAATATATCCATATGTCTCTAGTTTACTCCAAATTAAGAATCATCTCATTTGGATAACTATAGAACAAGTTATGGCTAAAAAATAGAAGCACAATCAGTGGACAAGTTATTGCTGCATTTTCCAGCACTCATCTTCCAATTTTCTAGATTTTTCACCTAACACCACTTGTACAAAGATCACCTTTTCTACTTCATTTCCTCTTCATTCTTAACTCCATTTCAACTCAACATACTTATAAACAAATCAAAACCTAAGATTAAAACACAAATATTATAAAATCTGATCCTCACTCATGCATATCACCATTTTACTGCACTTTCCTATATATTTTTCTGCATTATTACACTATTTGCATTCTCTTCATTTCTTCCTCAAACTTTCATTTTAATCAATCTTTCTCATCTCCAAACATCACCGTACACCTATCTCCTACTCTAAATTCATTTTTAAAATACTCAACACTATTCACATACATCAACAGTGAAAAAAAATAGAGTATATATAAAAACACAACTTGAAGAATTTTTGCACTCTTCTCATGCATATTTCCATTGATCTTTCAACTCCAAAAATCATTTTAACACTACCTTATAACATATTGATCATCAAAACACACAAACAAAAATATCCACAAATCCACATTTCCATACTATATTCACAATGAACATGAAAAATGTCTGTTTTTCTCATGATTATGAAATGTCAACAAATCACCAAATTTTTTTCATAATCCAATAACTCTAAAGGATTAACAAGATACTTACTTGATAAAACTCCAAAATCTTCAAAAACTCTAAGAATCCCTAACTCTCATGCACCCACGTACACCATCATGAAGGTGGTTTAGGTTAGGTTTTTCTTGAGGCAAAATAAAGAGACAACAAAAATTGAAGGTTCGGTGAAGCAAAAAGAAACTTTGGTGAATCAAAACTCAATAAAGAAAAAGATTGAAGGAGAAAGCTACGAAGAAGATGCTAAGTCAAGAAGTAACTTAGTCTTTCAAGGATAAAAGAACATGACTTAGTCATTTACAAAGTAATTGAATAGTGAAACTTGAACTAGACAAGTGACACTTGTTACTTATCTAACTTCTAAGGCTTTAACTAGTTTTTCTAAAGAAACTAGTTTAGTTAGCCTCAACATTACTCCAAATGTCTCTAAAATTTTCAATATCATTTTCTTAATAATTCTAAAGTCATCTATAAAAATCTTCAATATCATTGATTCTTATTTTAATTTCCATTTATCAATTCCAATAATACCCCACATTTTTGAAAATTTTTCCTAAATTTCCCAAAAATTCTAAATCAACAAATATACTCTCCAAATCAATTTTCAATACAAATAAACCTCAATTCTCAATAAAATCACATTTATAACAATTATACCCAAAATGTCAATAAATATATGTACAATTATTTTCATGTGCAAAATTCAATAATCACGTATATGTGCATGTCATATTATGTATGAGCATGAAAATACACTTTCTAATTTCTTAATAATCTCTCATATAATCTATTCTAGTCTCAACATGAGTAACGAGATGTTACATCTAGCCTCGAGCATGGGATATTATAATGTTGCACTTATCTTCTTCCATTATTGATGTCTCTTTGTATCTCTAGACATCTTTTATTTTTTGGGTTCATCATTGGTGAAGAGCGAACTAAAAAGTCAACAATTATTTATGCACAAACCAAAATTTTATACAGACACGAACCCAATACGCTACTCACTCATTATTTTTGCAATATAATGAATTTAGTGATGTGATCATATTTGATATTTTTTATCTCATCAACAAATATTAAATATCATTTCTAAAACATATTTAAACAAATTTACTAGAAACACGAAATATTAATATATAAATAATTTTACGAGAAAAGAAGGAGAAGCAAAATTGTACATTTACCATGTCTATTATTACGATAAATCAATACACCATGTAATGAGCCGTAAAATTTAAGAGAAATTTACGTCCTTTGTTTTTAAGTTTTTCTAAGGCACCATGAAGTGGAACCAAAACATTTTGCTAACCAAAACTCAAGTTGAGATTAACGGTCTCAAATCCTTATAAACCCACCACACTTCACTGAGCGTCCATCTGCTCTGATCGGAACCCAGTTGCTCTGGGCACTCGAACACGAGACGTAGTGGATCACCTAAAGTTCTGATACCACTTTGCTAACTAAAACTTGAGTTGAGGTTAACGGTCCCAAATCCTTATAAATCGGTGTTCTTAAGTATTTAGGACCGTTAACCTCAACTCGAGTTTTGGTTAGCAAAGTGATATCAGAGCTTAAGGTTGTCTGCTACGTCCCTGGATCGAGTCCCAGCACAACCACTAGGTCTGAAAACCGCTCATTGACGCGAAGGCGTGGTGGGTGTTCTTAAGTATTTGGAACCGTTAACCTCAACTCAAGTTTTGGTTAGCAAAGTAATTTATAAGGATTTGGGACCGTTAACTTCAACTGGAGTTTTGGTTAGCAAAGTGGTATCAGAACTTTAGGTGATCCACTACGTCTTGTGTTCAAGTCCCCAAAATAACTGGGTTCCGATTAGAGCGGATGGACACTTAGAGAAGCGTGGTGGGTTTATAAAGATTTGGGACCGTTAACCTCAGCTCAAATTTTGGTTAGCAAAGTGAAACAGGTTAACTCAAATTTTGGTTAGCAAAGTGAAACATGACGGATAAAAGATTTGAGCAAGAGTGTATTCATTTATCAACTATATTAAGAAATTAGACAACTAGGTTATTACTTACAACTCTTTATGTAATATTTGTTGCAGTCTAGGAATGGAAGTGAACTCGGTGAAGGGCACCTGGGAATTAAGCATGCGAAATATCAACTATTATCCGTCCACTTTCTTAAGGAGGTGTAACTAGGTTGCCCATCCATCCTAGATCTAGTATTCTTTTTATCTATGATTTTGTTTCATACTAGAAAGCTTTCAATGTTTTCCCAAAGCATGTCCATGTGCTTGTCGCTATCGCAAGAGCTGGAGAACAATGTAGTCATTAAAGGCAGCTAGCTAGCTGAATTTTGGAATTTCATTAACACTTATTCTAATATGCTGTTCACTAACACGTAATATTAACAAATATTAAAAATTTGGTTTGACTTCATTTAAAAGTTTCTATTAATTCTTAGAGAGAACTAGTTTCAAACTTTTTCGTCATCATCACACTCAGTTAAATTTCACGTAATACAAAATTTGAAGAAGTCTGATAGTACACAACCTTTTCTCTACAAAATAAAGAGGCTGTGTTCAATCGAACTTCTCCAAACTTGAACTTCTATTCTATACCAAATGTCAAAAAGTAGCAATAGTTCTAACGAATGACATTGAGATGAAATGCTTATATAAGATGGTTGCCATTCCATCAGTAGATAAAGTGCATACCCCATGGGATCATATTAGGTGCTGAAGGAGGAGAAAAATAATAAATTATAATAAAGAATAATAGATCATAAAGAGATACTAAGAGCAAGTTGTAAATTACATGAATCTGTAAATACTAAATAATCTTATATTATATGCTTTTAGTAATAATTAATAGAATAGATGTGCACAGGTGGTACAGCCAGCGTTAAGAGCAAGACAGACGGAGAGAAGAGAAGAGAGCAGCTCGTGTCGGGTGGCTCCACCGTATTCTTTCCCCACATTCGATACGGTAAACCACCTTCCCTTATCTGTTTTCCTTCATTTATTTTATACCACACTATTTCCCATTTCAAGCCCAAAATCAACTTTTCCTTTCTTCTTTTTACCCATTTTCCATAACTCCGCTCTGAAGAAGATGGTGGTTTTGTTTCCTTTATCAACCCACCTGATTACTCGGTAGCTGGTCTTTGTCTGTTCTCGTATTTTGCTTAGTGTTTTGTTGGAGATGGGGAGGTGGGCTAGATGTGGGCGGATCCGGATGTGGTTACTATTTACGGTGATTTGTGGAAGACTGTCGCACTCCTCCGCCTCCCCAGCCCACCCGACGTGTCATCTACAGTCCCTTTCGGATTCGCTCTTTGGCTTTCTAGATCCAAACTTTTGTTCCCCTTATGTTGATTCCGATTCTTTTCGTGTCGTCGCTGTTACAGAGGTCAGTAAAGTGTTTTTCTTTTCTTCTTTCTCAAGATTCCGTTTTTAAGTTTGTATAAATTGCAAGCTTTGAGATTTGATGTTTTCAAGATTATTGACGCTAATTGACAACTATCCAGTGGTAAATGGTAGTCAGTGTTTTCGTTTTGGCTTGAATCAATTGTGGTCTTTAATGAGGACAATTGGTCCAGACGTGATTCCTGGTGATCAGTTAACTATTTTGTTACTGGGTATCCATTTATGTGCATGTATTCTCACCTGCACACACTTTAGGCTTCATCCATTTGCCAACTTACTCCTTATGCTACAACTAACGCAACTAAAAAGATGATGTCTTGTTAATCAATTTTGTAAATTGCTTGAATATTCTTCTCCATTTTCGAACTCTTCATATAGGGATAGAATATTGGCTTTATGATGAATTATTTATTTACAACTAGTATTTAGTTTGTGATAGAATGCTGAGCAACTTTCAAGGCTTATTCTTATCGGTATGCTTACTGGTGGAATTCATGGGTGCAGGGAGATGAGGTCTCATTGCTGAAGGCGCTGAATGTGGTTAACAAGAATAGTCGTGAATATGTAGCCGTGCTCTTCTATGCCTCTTGGTGCCCTTTCTCTAGGAACTTTAGACCAAGCTTCTCCCTCCTTTCTTCTTTGTATCCATCTATTCTGCACCTTGCAATCGAAGAATCATCAGTCAGACCGAGGTTCTTAAGTTGAAATTGATCCAAGTGAATTTTTTGTATTTTTTTCCATACATGTTTTGCCTACAGATTATAACAATGATTAATTTCTGCAGCATTCTCTCCAAGTACAGAGTTCATGGATTCCCCACTCTCTTCCTTTTGAATTCTACAATGCGTGTTCACTATCATGGCTCTCGCACTCTCGGTTCCCTGACTGCATTCTACAGTGATGTTACAGGTAGAACTTTTATTCTGTCCTTCTGCTCCACGTAGCTTGAGCTGTAATGGGCAACCTTATATTCTTCTCTCCGCAATCCATGATAATGCTTTAGGTAATTTTCAAAGGAGAAGCATGCTAGGCTACAGAATTCTTCTCACTGCTTCTGAATTTGACCATAAGTTTTAATTTAATGAAGTGCTTTACGGTTTATCTTAGATAATGTATTCAAATGTAAGCAAACTTTGTTAGTTGTTTCACTATGTTTAGCATATATCTGCATGCTGTAAGCTTTGACCTGTTTGTATTAGCCATTGTTACTGGAAGATGATCAATCTGGGACCTTATGAGTGTGGTTGACTGTAGGCGTTAACAGTGCAACTCTGGATAAGCTTTCACATCCATCAAACTATGAAAAGCATGAACAGATTGAGCAGGAAAACTGTCCATTCCCATGGGCAAGATCTCCTGAGAACTGGATTAGACAGGAGACATGTCTGGCACTGGCTACTGCTTTTGTGCTTTTGAGATTGCTTTACTTATTTTTCCCAACAATATGCGGGTTAGCCCAGTATGTTTGGAGAAGGCGCATCCAAATCATCAGATCATGGAGCTTGTTGGATCAGGCAAAGGCCTACTTGAATCGAGTGATTCAACTATGCCTTTCCTTTAAGGAGCCATATAGGAAAAGGCATTTGCAGGAAGGATCTATTAATCCTAGAGCATGGGCTTCCAAGTCTCTTGCTACTGTCTCCATAGGAGATGCAAGCTCCAGTAGGGGTGCACCAGTGAGTGAATGCCGCTGACACTATTCCTGTTAGGAGAAGGATGTTGGATTGAAGATTTGTCTCCGGCCAGTCATTTCTTTCTGAGAATGATATTTTCATGCTTGATTGATTATAATGCTTTATTCCAATGTCATTTTGTCCATATGTTTTAGAACACAATAATCAATAAGTAGAATTCAGTTTCAGAACAAAATTGTAGTTAGTTTTACGGATGGTCTTGTTATAAGAAGTCAATGTAAAACACTTTCTCAGGATTCGAAAGGGAATTATTGTGCTATAGTAACCTGTCCAGTTGCCATTTTATCTGCACTTATTTAGATTGTAATTATGTCACTGGGGAGCCCATGGGATTGTCAATGTCTGGTGATAAATGATTCAATAATCTCTCTTAACAGCTTAATGAAACGAGCCTTGTTGACTGTTTCCTATGATGGGAGTTTTTAGGAATGTAATTGTTCTATAAAGTATGCTTTGTGCCAAGTGCTTGCTGGCTCCAAATCTGATAGGAAACGGCAAACGGTCCTCCTTTCCTTGCATTTTAATTGAAATCGTTATAATGATGATGCTATTTTAATTAGAATAATCACAAAACATAAAAACTGTTTGACTTTCTATATTCCCATATCCTGGTAGGTTCCAAGACGAATGGCAACCTATATTTTTTTTCATTATTTCAGTTTCTATTGTTTGAGTACTATAAAAAAAAACTTTCCCTGCAACTTGAAAGAACAAACAACCCAAATTGAATCCAGAAAAGTGCAAGCACTTGTGGTCCGCGTGAACCAAAGAGAGCGATCAATTCTAACATAACATTGTTTCACATAAAAAAGGATTCCAACTCTTAGCAATTTCCACCAAAGTTGTTTATGAAAATCCAAAGCATCCGACAAAATTCCACTAAGTTAACTGGCCCCACCTCATCATTATCATCACTGATTTGAACATTAACCGAAGTCACCAGACAGCCGTTACTGGTCTCACCGGTCAACGTCGTTGCATTACATGTGCTGTGCCCCCACTAACTTCCCATCTAACGGTCACAATTTCAGCAGGCTCCAGAAGTCAGAACGCAGATTTTGACCGTCGATCTTACTATGCAACCATCATAAAATCACATCGTACGGCCAGTATATCTCGTTTCAGTTCTGCAGCTATCAAAAACCGCATTTCTCAGACGCACACACCCCGAGAGAGAGAGAGAGAGAGAGAGAGAGGGAGAGAGAGAGAGAGAAGCAGGCAAGATGGAGAAGGAGAGAGAGCAACTGGTGTACTTGGCTAAACTTGCAGAGCAGGCTGAGAGATACGATGGTATTGCTGTTTCTCACTCTGTTCTTGTTAGATTCTAGCGATTTGTGTGAAAAATCTAAAATTTTTATCTTTTCTAACATTTGATTTGAAATGGGCGTGCAAAGCGTTTGTGGGTAGTGTTTTTTCCAATTGAATATCTGGGTTTGGATTAGTAGGTATATTATATGATTTTTATCGTCATTTATGAATCTGGGTTTATTTTCTTCCATTGATGCCGAACTGGGCCTCGTTATCTATGGTCAGTGTTGTAAATTTTGAGCATTATGTAGGTGCTTGGGTGAAGTACAGTGATGGGTTCATGTCTGATTTGGCTTTCCCTTACTGGAATGTTTTCACTGTTTGTTACATCCTTTTCTCTTTTTCTTTTTTTCATTTTTGGTTCTCATCAATTAGGGCGTGCTTATTTCTTCATCTCAAGGATCACGTCCTCAAATAGGTTAATATGTTTTTTATTGAGCCAGTTGATCACTTCTAAGTGCTTGAATATGTTGAACTGGTACTAAAGCCTCAAGTTCTTTGGATAACAGGAGTATCATTTTGAAATGTAGACAACACGGTGTACTTGGCATTTTGTTTCCTTTTGGTTCCTTCGCAATTGCAATTAGTTACTTTTGTTCTTGGGAAACTTTTCTGGGAAGTGTCATGCTTGTTTTAAACTGCAATTAAAATGGCATTTCTTGTTTACAAACATGAGACTAGCTATCATAATAACCACAGTACCATTATATTTCATTTGTTAATTTGTTTTTCCATCCCTATCCTCACATCGCTATTATATTTCATTTCTTTATTTTTCAATTTCTCTCCATCTCCAAATTTTTTGTTGCAGAGATGGTGGAGACAATGAAGAAAGTTGCCAAATTAGATGTGGAGTTGACTATTGAGGAGAGGAATTTGGTCTCAGTAGGTTATAAAAATGTCATTGGTGCTAGAAGGGCATCATGGAGAATATTGTCTTCCATTGAACAGAAGGAGGAGGCAAAGGGCCATGAACAAAACGTGAAGAGGATAAAGGAATACAGGCAAAGGGTTGAAGATGAGCTTTCAAAGATATGCAATGACATATTGTCAGTCATTGATCAGCACCTTCTCCCATCTTCCTCATCGGGAGAATCAACTGTTTTTTACTATAAGATGTGAGATTTATTGATCATTATAATTCCCTTTTCATTTAGCTGTTGAGTTGATTTAACTGAGAGGAATACTGTACTATACATGGAAAAGGGGATAAGGCTTTCGAAGATGAAGAAATTTTAAGAAATTTTTTAACTTAGGTAATTGTAATATAATTCGAGTTTACTTGCTGTTTTTTTTTTCTGTGGAATAGTCCATCCAAAGACCTAAGTAATGCTTTGCAACAATATCATATTGGGGTATTTATGTTTGGCAACTAGATTATGATCTTGTCTTTTGAATGATATGTGGTATTTGGTCTTTCTAGGGCTTGAAAAGTTCTGTTTACTGATATAATGCTATTTATACATTTGTGCTTCTTGTTTAGAAAATTTCAAGCATCCAATAATTTATTTTCTATGATAATGAAACATTAGTTTTCTGTTGGGGGTAGGAAAGGAGACTACTACCGCTATCTAGCTGAGTTTAAAAGTGGTGATGATCGTAAAGCAGCTGCAGACCAGTCCCTCAAGGCTTATGAGGTGTTTGCTGTTTTTCCATTCTGTTTGAGATTAATTTGTTCTCCACTTTTTCCTTTTCAATTTCCTGAGTTTAATCTTCAAGTTTAACAGAATGTATCAATCAATGAAGGATGCTTTTTGTTGCATTGCAGGCTGCCACTTCTACTGCTTCCTCAGATCTGCCACCAACTCATCCAATCAGACTTGGCTTAGCCTTGAACTTCTCCGTTTTCTTCTATGAAATATTGAATTCCCCTGAAAGGTTAACACGCTTTTTCTAAAAGATTTTAACACCCCATTCCCTCTTAAAAGGTGATAATAATAATAATAATCATCATCATCATCATATTGGAAAACCATGTACTTCTTCCGTGTGGCTGTGAATTTTGTCCTCTAGTCTTACATTATCTGTGTTGTTCAGGGCCTGTCACTTGGCTAAGCAAGCATTTGATGAAGCTATAGCAGAACTTGATAGCCTCAACGAAGAATCCTACAAAGACAGCACCCTTATCATGCAACTTCTGAGGGATAACCTCACTCTGTGGACCTCTGATCTGCCAGAGGAAGGAGGTAACTTAGAATAACTCTCTTTCCTTGGGTAAGGGGGTACCTTGAATCTTGTAAGTGTTTCTTAGTGAAGTTAAAAAGTGTTACAGGAGTTACTGTTAGGCTTATGGTTCAGAGCCTGTTGATCTAAAGAAGAAATCTCTCTCTCTCTCTCCTCTTTTCCAATCTTTTTCTATCCAATAGATATGATATATTTTCTGATTTCCTCTTTTTTGATAGTAATTCCGAGGACTGTGTAGGAAGTTTGTTTGATGTTTTGTGAGCCAATCTTGTTTTGATTATGAGATAAATAATTGTTGTGTAATTTGAAATCTGAATTTTGTGACAAAATGAATGCTGATGGACTTGTTTAGGCTCAAATAATCCACATATAGCACATATTTATGATATTAATTGTCAAAGGTCTTGCTATTTGATGAAATATTTGTTGCAGGAATTGCCTTATCTGTGGTATATGCTTCTTTTTTCTTTTCATTCATACATTTTATTGTGGGATTGTTCTGTGGAAGCAAGAGCCTTTGGGCCCTGATGAATATTGTGATTTAATGGGCAGACTATTTTGATTATGATGAAAGGATTGTCATTTGCTGATTGAATTTAACCTTTTTCAGCTCAAAAAAGGCTAATATTCTTCCATCTAATATGTTTCAGCTTCTTTATGAAATTAGTCTTCATAATCGTTGATTTCCACTTTTGATACTTTCAACTTGGCAGGTGAACAACCTAAAGGAGATGACCATCAAGTAGAGGTAAGCAACTTCTGAATCTTTGCAAATGCATATGCATATGCGTGCAATTGGATACATCCAGTAGTTGTTCTATTTGCTGAAGTTTTAGGTTAAAGCAAAAAGTAATGTTTACGATGGGATTTTATTTGCAATTGTAACTAGTGACAAATTTTATGTGTTAAAAAAAAAAGAGTTTGTTAAACAATATGAATGATAATAGTTTATATTTCCATGTTAAATAATTCATTTTATGCATTTACCAACGGGAATGCATTTAAAAGGTTGAAGTCTGGGGTAGAACTTCTTTGTTACTTTATTGACCACAATTTTAGTCTTATTGTTATTGCTAACAGTTGAAAAACTAGTAATTGTGTAGTCCCTTGGTGTAGGTTAAGAAACATTTTCTTTCAGCCGATTTATTATAGTCTCTCATCTGTTACAATATTTCTAATTGATTATAGTATCTGAGGGGCATATTTTGAAAATTTTTTGTGGTAACCAATGAGCTTAACCGTTAGCCATCAGTTAGAGAAAAGACCAAGCCAAGTGGCTGGAAGAAATCTACCAATTCTTTCTCATACACTGGAATATCCCACAATGAATTGGGAAAATCTTTTAGGTAAAAGTGTAATTTGGCTTGTCTTACTGTTAAATTTTGTTGCATTTACTTCTCCATTTCCAGGTGTGATATGAAACATTAAAGGTTTGTTCTGTGAATGCAAATTATGTGACCACAAACATCTTATTATCCAACTGTCATGATCTTGGTTATTCGCTAAGAAAGTTCAGATAGTTACTTTCCTCAAATTATTGTCATTTACTTGGCCTAGCTTTAGCCTAAGTTCTTTCAGACATCATTTTAATTCTTTTGAATGGTGCTGCTTCTCTATACAGATCTGATTTTATTCTGCTTTTGCTACTTGCATTGATTGATTTTGCAGAATTAGCTGGGATAGAAAAGAGTGGTTTTCTGAGCTGGTTTTGGTAAGAAAGGGGAACCAGGTAGCGTTACCTTTTGGTGGATCTCTGTGGGGTGGTGGACCATTGGCTTGTATCTAAATGACCAATAGATGATTTCAGACAGTTGCTTTCTGAAGTTTCCTACTTTTGAATGATTGTGGTTGTCTTCTTAGATATATAGATTCATTTCCCTTTAGACTTGGCCATGTGAATTCTCATATGCTGGTTGCTTTGAGTTTGCTTTTATAGTATGCCATTTGTCCTTTCTCTAATTTGGTTTTTGAACTAAAATAACTTGAGCTTTTCAGTTTTTAGTTTGGACTTCTTGATTCTGTTTGGGCAAGGTCTCAGTGGATTTCAGACCTCCTCCCTCTTTCTTGATTGCTTCCTTAATGGTCATTTCCTTTTGTCTTTCATCAACAAAATTTAGTTCATTCCCTTGTCCTATAATTTTTCTGTTTTTTGTCCATTTAGCTGAAACACTATTGTGTGCAAATGACGTGAAGCGTGGGCAGACTATCGACATGCTTCGTTGGAGAGATTTGGTTGAATTATAATTGTTTAAGTTGATTCTCTAGTAATAAAATAAGCTACATCAATTGTTCTAAATTCATGATGAGTTTTTACTTATTACTATGCTAAATTTAACGTCTTTGAGTAGAATTCGATGAAGTGTTGAATATGAAGACGTTCTTGTACGTTTAAGTCTGTTCTGTGGGTGAAGTGGAATCTCATTTTTGTGGCTGTTGTCAAAGCGTCTAATCAGCATTTGCTGTTTTGTGATAAAACCTTCGTGGCTCGTGAGTCATAACTCATACATTCCTGGGTTAGGTTGAAAAGTGTTAACTTTGACTGGTAGATTTCTCGGGCGTTAGGAGATGTTTATCCTCTCTTTTTTTTTATTTATTCAATAAAAAATTATTTTTGCAAAATTGAGTACCAAACTGCAACACACTGCAATGTATATTCTAAAACGGCAGAAAGGCATTGTGGGGTAACGATTAAAAATTGCAGTTTTAAATCAAACATTTGGAAGGAATTGTGGAAGACGATAAACAACACTGTGTTATTTAGAAAATCATGCAATTTCTACAGTTAATCTTATCCCACGACTTTTAGAAGCTTTTATGTTGAGCGAGCATCAAGTAGAATGGTACACTTGATCAAGCATTCGGATTGGCAGATACTTTACTGGAGACATTGATGATTCGGAAGCTGAAAGTCAACAAGAAACGATATCAAAAGCTCTGCGAACTCATTGGGCTTCTCCGCGTTTATGGCGTGCCCGGCATTCTTTATCACAGCCAGATAAGCGTTATCGCCCAGATGCCTGTTTTATTAAAACCCAAAATCAGTACCACCATTTTTGTATTAGCAGTCTATTTCAAAACCAGTGTCCTACTACTCACTTCTTTAATCGATGTCCCAGTTCCAGAGGAAACACTTGATCATGTTCTCCCCATATGATCAAAGTTGGCTACATGATATATATACACTAGAGAGTTAGATAATCAAAATTTTGCACAAAACCAAAATAAGAAGGGTTCAGTTTTAACCTGGGAAACCTGGGGTAAGTCTGAAAGCTTTCTGTCCTTGGGAATGGCTCTGATCATATCTATCTTCTCCTCCACATACTCTCTACACATAGCCTGCTCAATTTTGACCAAAACTCCCAATGTCTTTAAACACAGACTAATTCCTAAGGAACTTAGTCAAGTAAAAACAGAACTGATTGCTCTTACGTCAATAAAATCCGCTAGAAAGCAAGAAGGCACGAGTCGCATAGGAGGTGGCTTGTAAAATGTGTAACCCACCAACTCCTTAAGCTTATCTGGAGTCTGTGGCACCAAAATCTTAGCAGCCTCCTCCAAATTAGATACTCTAAACACACCTTCTCTCAAGTCCTTCTCTTCCATACACACTCCAGAGCTACATATCACCATCCTCTCCACCACATCCTTGAACTGAGCCGCCATACTATATCCCACAAACCCACCATAGCTCATCCCCACCAAACTCAGCTTCTGCACCAAGTTAGCCTCCATCAAACGCATCATGCACTGAGCCTGGAACGAGTCTGTTCTCTCTGGCCGGGTAGTGTACGAGTCCCCGAAGAAGACGAGGTCTGGAATATAGATGTTAAAGTAGGGGACAAGATGACTTACGAAGTCGCCCCATTGCCACAATGCGTTGGCACCTAGGCCGTGAATTAGGAGGAGGTTTGGTTTAGTGTCTCTTCTGGTTTTGGGGACCCAACAGTGCATAACAGTGCCGTCTTTGAGGTCTGTGATCGTTGATCGGAGACCAAGGTTGGAGAAAGTGAGTCTGTAACACCAGTTTTTGGCCTCCGTTAAGCTGAAGCACCTCGTCATTCTCTGTTAATCACAGTACTCAAAAAGAAAAGATTTTCAAGGAGATTGGAGATTAAACAGAATAAACTGAAGCGCTTGGGGTGCTTTCCCAACGCATCCTTCTTATTCACTGACTTGGGGAGGCAAGGGGATTGTAGAACACCTCTAAAATTAAAACCACTCCTAAAGATTCAAATGAGTTAATGGGAGCACAGAGTCGCCGCGAGTTAGTACACTGGAGCTCGTGGGCCATAGTCAGAGGTACGGTCTTGAGGCCCCTTCAAGACCGACAACTGGAAAAAAAAATAAAAAAATATATATATATATATATATATATATATGTATAAGATAATGGTATCAGTAACCTACCATTCGGATCACATGTTTTAATGAATAATATAGGCGTGATTGTTTATGACGGTAATAGTGATCTATGTATGTATATTAAGACATGTATATCTGCTTGTTATTAACATTACAGTCATTTCAGGAAATGAAATGTTTCTGAGCTTTAATAACTGAAGCGAGTATGAATAGTATTTCTTCTACTCTGCACCAGTGTTACGGATTGCTGCTTTCTGAAAACTGGAAAGGACAAATCGGTATAAAGAGTGAACTTTCTGGAAAACCGACATTTATATGATCCTAAACTTACCTTTTCCTACGATTCCAAAACCTGTCATTATTGGGCAAAGAAAATTTAGGGAACAAATGCCATTTAAACATCTAGCACAGGAGTGCAGAATAAAATAATTGGAATTATCTGAAATTGAGTGTTCAATAGGTGGCCTACATACAAATAATGAATTATTGATTGAGGCTGGCAGGTAGAAGAAGCACTAAATGATGAGGTGGATTTGGATATTCAGATCATCGAGAAAGAAGATGAGGCTGGATTTACACAGATCTAAGGCTAAAAGTAAAGAAGAGCCAAAATAAGCACTGCCTTTGAATTCTCCGAATTTATGTTCCCTTCTAAATGGAATTTCTCTTGACATACATTACAACTGCTGTTGTTTGTGTATGGTTATTTGTAACACAGCCCTGTCCCTCTCTATGTAAAAATGATAAAGATAGTGCTAATAATTCTGATGGTGATATCAGTCTGCAGTCTCTTTACACGGTACAAGCTAAGCATTAATCTTGTAGCACTCGAATCACATCCCCTGTTCTTTTTAAACTGCTTTTATTACTCTCAGGACAGTTCGAGGACTGAAGAAAACAATAGTCCAGAGAACACAGGAAACTATACTAACATTCGTTCTCAAGGTTGGTTTTCAGCCATTTATTCCGAATTAAGAACAAACTACTTTGCCTTAACGCAAGTCATTATTTTTGAAACAGAAGACGTCAAAGGTTGATAAACGAAGCACTTTTCTTTACCGTTCTCAACTTTACAAAGAAATTCCCCGTGGTTCTCACCAATGACATCAAGCTTTTCTTTGTCTTACTCATCCCCCAATACCATTTTTGTTTAAACTTATTTCTTTCAGTCTCTTCACGCTAAACTCTGAGCCGGAATCCTCCGTTAACTCAACTTCCCTCTTATATGGACCTATTTTGCGCTATTATGGCAGAAATTTGAGGGGTACGACCCTAAAGGACTTCTTCAACATCAATATTTCGCTGCAACTAGTCTACACCTGCCATTGCAAGTACTTCTATAGAGAGTGACATATTACTTGCCACGGAAGATGACGACAGAGAGGAAATGTTTGGTTGGCACGAATTTTTGTACGGAAAAGTTTTTTTTTTCTAAAATTTATATTATTATGTTTGGTTCGTTTTTTTTAATTGTTAGGAAAGTGAAAATTTTCCTAATTTAGAGAAAGTAGTAGCATTTTACTTACATTATAAATCCCATCACCCCCTTATATTTAGATTACTTTCTTTAAGAATTTAATATAAAAAATATGCTAGCCAATTCAACCCTTCCTTCTCTCTCAACTCTACGACAACTCTTTTATAATAATAAAGAATTTAATATTAATACAATTAATAAAATTAATAATAATAAGAATAATAATAAGTAGAAAATTAATAATAATAACAATAATAATGATAAAATAATTAATAAGAATATCAAAATCAATAATAATAATAAAAACAATAAATTAATAATAAAAATAAAAATAAAAAATAATTGATAAAATAAAATCAATAATAATAATAATAAAATAAATTAATAATAATAAAATAAATATAATTGATAAAATTAATAAAAATAATAAAAATAAAATTAATAATTAGTAGAAAATTAACAATAATAATAATAATAATAATTATTATTATTAAGAAGAAGAAGAAGAATTAATAATAATAATAATAATAAAGTTAACAAGAATAATAAATTTAGTAGTAGTAGTACTAATAATAATAATAATAATAATAATAATAATAATAAATATGTATAATAATAATAAAATTAATAATAATAATAAAAATAAAATAAATGTAATTGATAAAAATAATAAATTTAGTAATAATAAAATTAATAATAAGTAAAAAATTAATAATATTAAGAATAATAAATTTAATAAGAATAATAAATTTAATAATAA
>JANZXP010000006.1:8870925-8906930 GCA_027576715.1 Erythroxylum flavicans
AAGGGGAGAAGACAAGGTCAAGGTGTAGAAGAGTGGAAGAAGGTGAACAAAAATTCAAAGAAGAACCAAGGTGGAGAAGCTTCGGATGAGAAGAGATTTGTCTTCAAATAACACTTAAACACTAACCACTTTGATAATATTAAGAAGGTGCAAGAAGAGTCGTATGAGACAAACATAATAAGTGATTTTTATTAAAGAAATACCTTAAGTGGACATGTAGGCAAGTGACATGTGTCACTTGTCACTTGCCACATGTCACACTCTCATTTGCTCTCATCATTTTCTTCCCAATTCAATTCCAATTTCTCTCCACAATTCTAATGGCTCAATTTAATAATTCCTAATTTCATATGTCTAAGTTTTCAGTACCATTGGACAGTCAATTTCACTACCGGTAGACCCCTATTCTGTCACTTGACAATTTTCCGGGTCCGGAAACAACTCCAAAAAATTCCCAAAAAATTCCTATAATTCTCTAAAAATTAGAAAACTCCAATAACCCTCTCCAATACCAATTTTACACACAAAAAGCATGTTTTCCAAAAATCACAGTTATTCTCAATTAAACCGGGAAATGTCATAAATGCATGTACAGTTATTTACATGTGCAACAATTCACTATTCGCTATTCATGTGCATAATTGAATGCATGAACATAGCAAAACACTTTTAGGCATTCCTAACCCGTTCCAATTTACTAAATTACCCTTCTCATAGGTGAGGGGATGTTACATGCTAAACTTGATTCAATGTCTTAAAAATCTAATCTAGGTGCATGCATAATTTCTATCGACTAATAGTTTAAATAAGTTCACATATAAAGTTTAATTTATCTTTCCTAGAATGCATCATTTATAAGTTGATAGAAAAGTTGATATGTACAAAGTGATTGATGCTCTTTTAGCTCTTACTGACCTAAATACAACTTTAGAAGTCAAATGTTTTTTGGGAATTTAAAAGGAAATATATTAACAAAGAATAAACTTATACAAGATCCTCCTTGAGGATCCTACAAGTAGTAAAAAAAACTACACTACATAGAATGTACAACAATTACAAATAAAATATGAGATTAACCATAACGATCTAAGTTCTTGGCTAATGTTATCTTACTTCCCTTTGGCTATCGTAGTCTCTCTAATCAAATTGACAATTGCCTTAGCAAGTTCATACTTGTGTTGCTCCTCATTATTGTAGACTCTCCTATTTCTTTCATGCTAGATATGATAGATCACCATCTGGAAAGAAGTCTTGATGATTAATGCATCCCTCTAACTTGAGTTGGAGTACCGAATGATAGATTTCAATGTTTCATTCCAATCAAAAGAGAACCTTGGAAGTCGAATTATGTTCAAAATTATGCTCCACACAAATTTGCTATAACTGCACTCAAAGAACAGATGATTTCTACTCTCATTTACTTGTTTACATAAAACACATAGCGGATTGTAACTCTAGCTCCCTTAATGTGTTATTTACATTTCTGATGTATTTTTATAGTTTCTTGGAAATGCAATTTCTTAAAAGTAATTTCTACGTACAAATAATCACAAAAAAAGGTTTACATTGATGCCATTTCTAGCTTCCTAGGCATTATTGCATATGCACAAGATAATGCCTTACTAAGTATTATAATTGTTGCTGTTAATTCTTAACCACAATAGTATAAGAGTTATAGCGTATGGATGTTGTTTACATCTTTTATTGCACCCTTAAAGTATTATTTGCATTCTTGATGTCTTTCTAACAATTTCGTATTCTTAATTTTTGCGTACAAATAATCATGAAAAGGGTTCAGGTTGTTGTCATCTTTAGTTTCCTAGGGTATCATTGCCTACTTATAAGTTAATGCCTTATAGACTATTTTAATCATTGATTATTTCTATGTAATTTTGATTATAAAAAAGATGAAAATATCAATACCTTACATACTATAATGATGTGGTACCACTTTAATATAAAAGTATACATGCTAAAACTAATAAATGTTATTCTTTGTGGCATTTATGAAAAGAAGCATATAAGTGTTTGAGTAATCATGTTATGTACTTAGTTTGTGTTATGAAGATGTCATCCTTCATTTTCTTAATTAAGACGCCAAGAAATAAACTGAGCTCCCTTATCATGCTTATTCAGAACTCCCTACTCATACACTTAGGGATGTCAGTGGGCTGGGCCGGACCACCATTTATTTTTTTAAGCGAAAAACTTCCAAAACGACATCATTTTGAAAATAACGGGCTGGGTCGGTTTTGCCATCTCTACATACACTTAAAGAAATCCTTAAAAAAGACTCATTAGTAGCATAAAAAATAATTTCAATAACATAAATTCAAACGAAGATGATATCATGCTAATGATTTTTATTAAAAAGTGTGGATAATAAAATGTTCTTTTAAAAACCATTTTATAAAAGGGATGCATTTAACCTCTTATAACAAGGTAAAAGAGCTTATTTTAAAAAATAAAATCCTTAATTAATTTGGAAACATTGTTATGTGTATCATAATAGATTGAGTGTTTGTTCCATATAAACATCATTGATTATAAAACATTAGTCTCCTGTTTATAATCACTAACTAAGTACAATGACAACAACAACAATAAAAAGTTCTAATTGATTCTATCTTAAGAGTTCTCTGATATGCTTGTTAAAAATGATAATATTAATACTTTAATTACAAATGTAATCGAACAGGAGGTGCTGAAGCTCATAATAGCGAAGGCACACATTAAATTAAATCTTACAATTCTTACTTCAGAATTTGGAGATATGTTAAAACTCGCTACTTGAATTTTTATGAAAGTCTTGAGGGAAATCTTAGATACATGGATTGTAGATACATGTTTGAACACTTTATTAACCTCATTTCAAACTAGGTAAGATGTGATTTGAAGTGGCTTTCACGTTCTTGGTCTATAAAAATGAATATACATATGGGTTTTGAGATAGGTTCATACTTCCTATTCTAAGTTAGCCCATATTTCTTAAGTACAAAACCTTATGTTGTCATATATCTTATTACAGGGTTTGTTATAGTCTGCTAACTAGTTGCATTCTTTGATAGAGTTCAACCTTCGTATGTCAACTTAAATTGATTTATCATCATGTTATTTACAACTTAAGTTGCATTTAGTAAATAAGTAATTTACTTTTAATTGTATAGCTACATGGACAAAATTTGGATGACCCATCAGAAATGGTCCACTCAATACTTAAAAGGAGTGAAGACTTTCATAAAATTTGTAAAAGATCGAATGAGTTTAGAATGTGAAATTTGTTGTTCATACATAGATTGCTTAAATTTCAGCATTCAAAGTCAAGATGTGGTATATAATCACTTGCTACTCTGATGTATAGATAAAATCTATACTTCATGGATTTATCATAATGTACATTCTAAAGCAAGTAATGCTAGAAGTTAGGGATGGCAATTTCGGCCCGGCCTATCCTACCCGTTTTTGGCCCGAGTTTGGCGGGCCATGGGCGAGCCACGGGCTGACCGTGGTCTGCCCTGACAGGGCTATGGGCCGGCCCAGCCCGACCATTTTATCTAAAACGACGTCGTTTAGTATTTTTTAATTAAAAAATATAGACGGACTGGAATCGGCCCTGCTCACCCGTGGCCCACCAGGCCATGGGCCAGACGACTCGTTAGCCGACGCGGCCCATCCTGGCCCGCGGCCCACTGTGATTGAGGTCAGGTTGGGCCAGGCCGGGCCGGACCGAGGGTGACCCAGGCCCAGCCCGACCCATTGACATCCCTACTAGAAGTGTTTATATAGGTGATGATGGTGATAACAATAATGATGTAGATGATGGTGATATTAATGATGACGTAAATGATCGAACTAAAGAGATGTTAGAAGATCTGGGGAATTATATGGTGACTATGAATGATAATAGTTTGCCTAATAAATTTGGTAGAATTACAAAAGGCAATTTTGAAAAGTTATTAAAAGTTGCTCAAGAAGAATTATATCTAGGGTGGTCAAATTTCTCATAGCTATCTTTTGTTATCAAGTTGTTACACTTGAAGGTATATAATAAATGGAGTAACAAATATTTTAACATATTGATTGATTTGCTTAATGATTTATTACCAATTGGCCACAAATTGTCAAATCTTATAATAAAGAAAAAAATTTGTTAAGGTACCTTAGATTAGGATATATATATATATATATATATATATATCAATAAATGTTTGTAAGTTGATTGTGTTATCTTTTGGAAGGACATTAAAGATCTTCAAGAATGTCCCATTTTTGGTACATCAAAGTGGCAAGTGAATGGTGGAAAAGGAGAAAAAGACATCCTATAAAATCTTGAGATACTTCTCTATTAAACCACAATTACAAAGATTTTTTATGTCAAGAAAAGTAACTATAAATATGAGGTGGCATAAAAAGAAAAGGATTAATGATAACATTATGTGTCATCCAGTAGACTCAAAGGCATGGAAAAACTTCAATGGGAAGTTTCTATAGTTTTTAGAGGATTGTCGTAATGTTCGACTTGGGTTAGCCTTTGATGGATTTATTCCATTTGGTAATATAAGTACTTCTTACAGCATTTGGTCGATAATTCTTGTGCCATATAATTTACCCCTATGGAAGTGTATGAAGGATCCTTTTTTGTTATTGTCTTTACTTATTTTAGGACCTACTACTCCTGATAAGGATATTGATGTATGCATGTAACTACTAATTGATGATTTAAACATCTCTAGGAGGTTGGATTAAAAACTTATGATGTTGTTGAAGGTGAAAAATATAAAACGCATGCTACTATTTTGTGGACTATAAATGATTTTTCAACTTATGAAAATTTGTCTGTATAGAGTACTAAAGGATATATGGCATGTCATATGTGTAACCATCAAACTTATTCATTGAGGTTATAAAGTAAAATATGTTATATGGGACTTCGTCGTTACTTGGAACGTAGGCATAGATGGCGAAGAAGAAAATTGTTTAATGGCAAAGTAGAATATAGTGAAGCTCCTTTACATTTGTCTAATGATGATATGGTTTATTAACTATCATATTTGCAAGAGTTTACACTTGGAAAACACCCAAATAATAGAAAGTGAAATCGAAGTTTTCTTGATCTTACTTGGAATAAAAAAAGAAGTTTTTTAAATTCCATATTGGAAAGATTTGCTATTGAGATATATTCTTGATGTCATGCATATTGAGAAAAACATTTGTGAGAATATTTTAGGTACTTTGATAGGAATTGATGGCAAATCTAAAGACACTACCAAGGCCAAATAGACTTGGAAGACATAAATATAAGAAAATACTTGCATTTGAAAAGGAGAGATGATAGGTCATACATGATTGGACCTGCATGTTATAATATGATAAAAAAGGATAAATAAACTTTTTGTCAAGTTCTTAAATCAATTAAGTTTTCTTTTGGGTGTGTATCTAATATAGCCTAAGTTTCGGGTTTAAAAAGCTATAATTGTCATGTAATTCTATAACAATTACTTCTTGTTGGAATACGTGGGTATTTGACGAAGGATTTTTCCATAACTTTGGCACAATTGGGTGAGTTTTTAAAACAATTAATAATTGAATATATGTTGATAATGATGATTGGATTTATCATGAAAGTGCTTTTTATATTGTCTCAAACGTCATGTTGGTAACATTTATGTTGTTAATGTGTATAATGTTGATGATTGACTATTGTTAATGTGATTAATGTTAATAATTGAATGTATGTTGATAATGACGATTGGATGTATCAAGAAAGTTCTCTTTATATTGTTTCAAACATAATATTGGTAACATTTATGTTGTTAATATGCGTAATGTTGATGATTGACTATTGTTGATGTGATTGATATTAATGATTGAATATATATTCATTATAATGAATAGATGTATCATGAAAGTTCTATTTCTTTTGTTTTAATGTGATGTTATTAACATTTATGTTTTGTTTATAAATATCAAATATAATAGCACCTGGTAGAAACAAAGGGAAGAAGGTGACAGCTATGCAAATTGTAGAATGAAGGGGTTTGCAACTTCAACCATATCAACAAGTTGGTGCCATCAATTCAATTCCTACCCAACAACAACATTCTACCTCAAACACCAATGAAATTAGTCATACACAACTTTATTCTGACTCAAACTATAATGAAGCAACTAGTATAGGTGTGTTAACCTTTAAAACCTTCAAATAGACTTATGCTCAAATATATATTTATATATTCTAATATTTCCTTATCATTATTGATTTATTGTCAGATTCCAATGCTAGTATTAAAAAAAGATGTTGAGGAAAAACTAGAGGTTGTGAATTGCAACGAATGAATGTTTTAATGAATAACAAGTTATTAATATAGATTGATACTCAAAAAAGTTGTCCTTTAAACAAGGTCCAATATGCAAAATTGTCAAATGAGTTGGGAATTATTGCGAGATCAAAATTACCTTATCTAAAACATATTAAGGACTTAGAGGATGACAACTTGTTTAAAAATGATTTGGATAAAGTTGTGATAATTTTTCAAAATATTTAACTATATGCAATATTGTTTCGATGATTTTAAGATTAATTGCACTTTTACTTATTGTTCACAGTTGAAATTGAATACTATAGATATTAATAACCCTGATGTTTTAAATTGTATTACTTCATTATTGAAACAAAGGACCAGGGATCACCGTTTCAAGTTGCATAAGTATTATAAATCTTTTCCTTTTGATATGAAGTCACGAAGATATGTTCCCGAACAAATTTCTAAAGAAAATCGGAATAGTTTGTGTGATTATTGAGCTGACTTGAAAGTTCAATTTTGTTTTTTTTGCCTTCACGTTTGCTTCTATTAATCTTATTAGATGATTTAATAGTTGCCTAATTTTTTTTCTTTATTTAGGAAAATTATGATAAGGCAAAGGTCAGTAGAGAAAAAATAAAAACCCCTTATAATTAAAGGTCAAAATCATTTTCTGAAAAGAATATTTAAGATCTTTACTTATATCAATAAACACTAGATTATTTATTGTGCCTAGTATTTTTCTTTCATACAAGAGTGTGATATAATCACACTTTATAAAGTCACTCAATATAAGGAAGGTAAAAGATGAGTATCAGAAGAAGTAGAAAACAACTATGTAAGTATTCAATATTTTAGTTAATTTATCAATGTACTAGTAAGTAATAATATTTGGATTGAATATTTTTTATTTTTTAAAATTTAGAATAATATGAAGAGTTATTAAAGAAATCTTTGTCTAAGAGGAATGATATCAGTGCAGAAGACATTTGTGATACCATATTTGGTACATGTTTTGGCTATGTCAAAGGTCGTGACGATGACCTTAAGCCAAATGTTTCAACCTCGTCATATAAAACAATCATTCAACAACTTCAAGAGGAAAAACAAAACAAGCTTAAGGTTGAATTACAAGCTGAAGTAATCAAGGACAAGAAACTTAAGCAAAATTAGCAAAATATAATAGGTTATTCGGAAGATTAATTGGCCTAGATTATAATACAAATGATGAGGAAAGCGAAGGTTATTAATTCTATCTCCTATACTTTTTTCTTTCAATTCCTGTACGTGTTATAATTTAAATTTAATACTTTTTTTCTCGAATAGAATTGATGAAGATGCAACTATTGATTGATTATGTCATAAATGGTAAAGTTATGTGATGTTTGCTTTAATTATAGCTAAATACTTATTGTTTCAATACTTGCAATATTTTTATTTTATTTTAATTAAACTTTTTGGATTGTTAACAGGCTTATCCATATGGACAACACTAGGTAGTCATTTGAGTTATGCTCTAATATATTTGTAATCTAAGCATTTATAATTTGTAAAGTGGTCTCTTTATTTTTTTTTTGTCTATAAGAATTGTTAAAGTTGTCATTAATATCTTGTATAGGAAGAATATTCTTTTTGTTGATATAATTTAATAATATTTATGTAATTTTACTTTTGATATACAATGCTCAATATTCTGAATTAATAATATTTTTATACGATTTTTTTTATAATAAATTCCTAATAAAAATATATCGATACATTATATACAAAAAATGTTGTTCAATAATATGGATTAAAATTTAATAAATAATATACCGCAACATTATATAACATTTGGCAATGTTTTATAAAACGTAGCTAAAAACATTTGGCTACATTTATAAAAATGTGGCTAAAAATATTTGACAACGGTTCAAAAAACATAGCTAAAAACTATTGGCTATGTTTATGAAAATGTAGCTAAAAACTATAGGCTATGATTTTCGTAGCTAATAGTATTTAGCTACGAAAAGAAAAACACAGCTAAGAACTATTAGTTACGATTTCTAAAAATGTCGTCTATAGTTTTAGCTACAGGGATTTGGCGACATTTTGTGTAACGAAACAGAAACATAGCTACAAACTACAGGCAACATTTTTTAGACATTTAACTATGTTTTTTTTAGTCAAATATCAACTTTGTTATAAGGAAAGGGAAAGGAAAATGATCTTTTTGAGTTACTCTATTCAATTTCTTATAATCTAAGCACATCCTCTAACCCACGACTGTTCTAGTAGGTATTAATTCATAATTATCATTATTTATAATGGTCACGCCTCCCTTTTTTAGGAAATACTTGGACGGAGCTAACCTATTCACTATTTGAGATATGATATATATCTTGACATCCAATAGTTTGAGCACCTCCTTCTACTTCGTTCATATTGAGATTAAATCTTTTTTAGCACTTAATGGAGGGCTTATGATAATCTTTTAACACTATCTTATGCATGCAAATAGATAGGTTAACAATTTTAATATCATCGATGGTATATCCCATTACATTTCAACGCAGCCCAAGAACTTCTAACAATTTTTTAGTTTCAAATTCATTTGGGCTTACATTCGTAATCACAGGATCTATAGAGTTGGGTACAAGAAACTTACACTTGAAAATGGAGGGAACAAGTTTAAGTTCTATTTGTGGAGTTTTCTCTTCTCTCTAATTAACCGAGGAGTTGTCTTTCACTAAACGTTCTTCAAATGGACCATCTAATTTTCAAATAGACCATCTAATTCATGCTTAGCTAACTCCTCTCTTACTGCTTGATCAATTATGTCAATCCCATAATAAAAATCTCTAATAAAAAACTTGACGGCATTATTTATATTAAATTTAACCTTCTCGTAACTCACATTTAAGGAAAGCTTCACATTCTGTGCTTCAATGATAACTCTAGCTGTGGATAAGAAAGGCATCCCAAGTATGATGGGGATTTGGGTATCCTCCTCCATCTCTAATATAAAAATTAGGAGGAATAAAGAACTTACCAAACTTAATTAAGTATTCCTCCAATATATATATTGGATATTTGATTGAACAATTTGTCAAATCTAAGGTGATATTTATGGGATTCAAATCTCCTATCATAAGTTTCTTGTAAATAAATAAAGGTATGAGACTCATACTTGCCCCTAAATCACATAAGGCATAATTAAAGCTCATACCAATGATGACACAAGGTATAAAAAAATTGCAGGATTCTTGAGTTTAGGAGGTAACTTATTTTGATGACATTACACTCCTCTGTCAAGGCCACAATATTATAGTCGTCGAGCTTCCTTTTATTAGATAATATCTCCTTCAAAAACTTGGCATATGAGGACATTTCTTTCAAGGAATTAATGAAGGGGATATTAATGTATAATTTTTGAAGAACATCTAAAAACTTATAGAAGTACGTATCTAGTTTTGTCTTAACTAATATTTAGAGAAAGGGTGTAGGACTTATGAGGTGGAATAGGCGTATATTTGGTTTCCTCATTCTTTTCTTCTTTTCCCTCACCAATGTCTTCTTCCTCCCTTAGTTTCTCCTTCTCACTGTTCTCTCCATCCTCAACCTCCCTCATTTTAGTATTATTTAATATTTTTCCACTCCTTAGTATTATAGTCTCACAATGCTCTTTAGTATGCCCAAAACTTTTAGGCAATTAATCAATTTAAGGTTTTAACATCTTGTTATATGTAGCTATAGAATCTACCTTAGAGTTAAGATTCTTAATCTCCTCTTTGAATTATTCATTTTTTTAAACTTGGGTGTTAAAGAAGTTCTCTTGAAAGGATTCTAGGTTTGAGTTTTTATAAGTGGGATCGAATGACCTATATTGGAAACTATCTGATTGCCTATTTTGGAATTCAAGATTAAACATATTCCGTAAGAGAAAGTGAGATGATTCCTCCCACCCAATAATTGAAATATTAAACTGATTTGACAAGTTCTATCATAAAAACTTTGAATTGGCTAACTTTATTATTCAGTTACCTTAATAACCCTTAGCATTAAAAAATGGTTGGTTTATTATTTAACCAATTAATTTTCATAAACTAATATATTTTCATAAATCAAAATAAGCTAGTTATTTTTCATTTCACATTCTCTTTTTCAATTAGACTTCAACTTCTTCGATAGGCAAGGATAGTCTGCTACTTTAATCTTATTTCAAATTCTTCAACTTTGTTTGATATTTACCATATAATAATTTTATTAATGGTCTAATACCGACTGAACCTTTAAACTTTAAACCTCTTATATTGTTAGTTTAATTTTCCATCTGATTTTTAGAACATTACTCCAACTAGTATTATAGATGTTTAAGAATAGGTTATTCTTCTGTTTAATGTTATTAATGTATGTTATTAATGTAGTTAACCTGCTCTAAAGAATGGTCATGTTCAAATTGGTTCCCACTTGGAAATCTGCATCTAAGTGTCTTGGGGATCCATAAATATCATAAACCAAGTCAGTAGTACTAACATCATTAACATTCATATGATCAAATTTCTAAGATAAACATCTACCTTAATATATAGAAGATTCATATAATCTAGATCATACTTATATCGAATCATCTTAAGAGTGACTTTCTCTCTTAACCATTGAAAATGGTTCTAAGTCGTGTCCTTTATCAAGGAGTACGCTTTTTTATTGTCTTATTCATCAAGACTCCACTAATAGTGGCATTTATAAAGATCTTGGTTTTGTAGTTCATTCCATTGTAAAAGGTATGAACTATCAGCCACTTCTCTAATCCATGATGCAGATAAGACCTCAGCAACTCCTTATATCTATCTTAAGCCTCATAAAAATACTTGCCTTCTATTTGGGAAAAAGAAGTGATCTAATTTCTGATTTTTATAGTCTTGCCTGGAGGAAAATACTTTACCAAGAACGTATGATAGAGTTTATACCAAATAGTGATTAACCTTACTGGTAGGTCTGCAAGCACACTCTTACTTCATCCTTGAAAGAGAAAAGGAATAATCAAAGTTTAATAGCATTAGGAGACATACCATTTAACTTCAATGTGTTATAATACTATAGAAACATTAATAGATGCAAGTTAGGGTCTTCCGATGGTGAACTTATAAACTAATTCTATTGTAGCATAGATAACATAGAGGGCTTTAACTCAAAGTTGGTAGTCGAGGCTTGTAATGCTTGAGTTGATGCCCTATGCATTTGGTGCAGTAAAATCCTTCAATGATCTCATGTTTTCTACAGTCTTCTTTGCTTTCTCATTTTTATTCTCATCAAAAGTCCCATTATTATGTGTAGTGTTCGTTCAACCTCAAGATTTGGCTCAACAAGATTCCCCAAATCATTAAAATTGTGCATACAAGAATTAATCTACAAAACAGAAAGAATAAAGAAAAATAGTAAATAAATAATAAAACTAAAACTAAAACTAAAAAAAAAAGATATAGTATAGTTAGTATGTGAATATAAAAATATTAACACCTAATCCCTAATAATGATGTTAAAAACTTATTCTTTGTTTTATCGTAAGCACATAGTGTATTTGTAACTAATACTAATGATTATGGGTTGACCCATAAGAATTATTGGTTAACTACCCATTACTCACAAACTTAATAAGCTAGATCAATCACCATAGATAATTTGATAAAGAAAATAAAATAAATAACAAATATAAATACCAAGGTTAAACAATGATCAAGAATATTTTGTTCAGTGAATTAACTAGACTTAGGCCAAGCTTCTTTAGGACTTTACTATATTTGATTTTACCTTTGATATATTAAATTATTCTAACTCTTGGATCAGTAAGAGCTTCTAATTTAGATCATGTTCTCTCTCAAGATATACAAATCCTATTCAAAGTTAATTAACCAAAATCCTTTTCATATCTAGATAACTTAAGAATGTTTTAATTCGTTTTATAAACTCTCTTGATATTTTTGCCTAACCTATGAAGATCCTGCAACTTTATCTTGAATAGCTCATGTTTAACCCCCTCTTTATCCATATTATGATCTAAACATATATCTAATCTCTCAAATCTTGATGCACGAATCAAATAATTGAGTCTTCCACTGTCTATCCTTCAATTCAATTAATATAAAAACATAAACAAATTACACGAAAACTAAAATTTCATTAAACCAAAGAATAAATCGAAGTATATCATATTCTAGGTTCTTCGTACCTAAATATATGACCTATTTAGTTTATAATCACATAAAGAATATCAACATCAAAATAATAAAGAAAACAAGATAAAAAATTCATGTTTTTCAATCTTGAAATCTCCAAAGAATTTATGAAATCTTCCTTTATCATCAAAAAATGACATAATCTTAATCAAAACCAATGTAAAACAGTTTCAAACTGACTTTTGGATGTTTCTTGGCCAAAGAACTCCCTCTTTTCTTTAAAACCCAATACCCTAACTTTTAATGAGCTATAAGGTCTCATACATAGGTCTAGATAGCTAATTATATTCTTTATACATTTCTCTAAAAATAAAATGCCAACACAAGTACCTACATAAGATCATATAGTTTCTTTTAAAGGCAATACGGGGGTGTTTTAATATGGCATTCAACAAGGGTTTATGTAGATTGTTGTGTTTTATGGTGCTTACCAAATCTTTCAATATTACTCTAATTCAATCCAATTTTTCTCCAATTTTGCATCTTTCCTTGTATGGGCAAAACTAAAACCTACAATGACAATACTTCTCAAATTACACATCAAATCTTTCAAAATTCATCTAAAATACAAATAGTATACCATGAAAATAATGTGTGTGTGTGTGTGTGTGTGTGTGTGTGTGTATATATATATATATATATATATATATATATATACACCAATAAGCTCAGAGTGCCAAATACATGAAATATATAAGTAAAAAATATTTTATGAAATCATGGTACCATAGTATTGCCATTTCTTTTGATATGTTCATTAAATATCTTTGGAAACAATACTTTTGCTAATAGATCTACAATCATTAGATTTGGTTTCAATGTGTTCAACTGATACTCTTTATTTTTGAACTTCTTCATCAACGATAAATTAGTTTTTTCATATGTTTAACACTCACTGAATACTTGTTTTTAGAACAAAGCTTGCTATGACATTATCATAATAAATCATTAGTGGCTTGACAATATTATCGATAATTCTAAGTGTTGATAAACTTTTCACAACCATAAACTATGAACAGTGGCCTCAAAACATGTCATAAACTCAACTTCTACAGTGGATCTAGTAATGTCAAATTACTTCTCACTCTTCTATCTAATTTTTCTCTAACTAAAAGGAACAAATAGCTAAATATGGATTTTTCTCATATTGATATATTTGACATAATCTAAATTCGAGTATTTAATCATCTTAAGATGATTAGATCTCTGATAAGTAAGCATACGAAATTTTATTCCTTACAAGTATCTTAATACTTTCTTTATAGCTTTTTAATGTTCTAATCCAGGATTACTCTAGTATATGCTTAGCATTCCAACATGAAAACTAATGTCTACTCTAGTATAAGTCTGAACATAGATTAAACTACTAACAATAGATGCACGAGGAATCTTTTCAATTCTTGTGTGTTCTAATTCATTCTTAAGGTATTACTTAAGACAAAATTTATCTCCTATTTGAATTAAAGCAATACTTACATAGCTCTTATTCATTTTGAATCTGTCTAAAAAAATTGTGATATATGCTTTATGAGATAACCCTAACATTCCTTATGATCTATCACATAATATTTCAATTCTTATAACATAAAATGCTTCACCCACATCTTTCACTTTCGAAATTTTTATAGAGAAACTTCTTGGTCTCATGTAATAAACCAAGATCATTAGTAGCAAACAAGATATCATCAAAATATATGACTAGAAATATAAATTTTCTCCCACTGATCTTCAAAGATATACACTAATCAATGATGTTTTCTTTAAATTTAAAAAGAAGTAATAGTGTTATTAAAATTAAGTTACCATTGTCAAAAAGCTTTTTTAAGTCCATATATTAAGTGCTTAAGTTTACACACCATGTATTTCTTTCCATTAACTAGAAAGCCCTCACGTTTATCCATACAAATTTCTTTCTCTAAATTTCCATTTAGAAAGGTAGGTCTTAATCCATTTAATGGAGTTCTAAATCATAATAATCTACCATCACCATAATAATTTTAAAGTGGAGAAAAAGTTTTACAATAACTAACACCATCCTTTATAGTGTAATACTTAATGACAAGCATAGATTTATAGTGTAATCCATTTTTTCAAAATTGACAGTGCGTCGTAACGCTAGTAAAAATAAAATAACTAAATCTACTATTATATTAGTGGTGAATCTAGGTCGATCCCAGAGAGATTATGTGTAAAGTTATTGAAATGAAAGTAACTGGTGTGTAGGGGGGTTTGGATTTTAAAATAAAAAAATAAAATAAAACTAACCTAATGAAAACAAATTAAAGAAAACATGCGAAAAATAATAAAACTGGAGAATTTGGTAGGGACCTGATTCTTTGGTTCAATCTCGGCCTATACTCTAATTAAACGTATTTCATTGATTTGTTATTCTCAAACCTCTCTTAGCAATTATTAATCATAGGTTAATAATTAACCTGAGTTTTCCCTTAGATAGTGTTTAACCAAGATACGATCGTTAATTAAACCTAATCACCGAATAATCTAGGATACGATCTCTATATTTAATTAGGCAGTAGCAATACGAATTAGGAAAACCAATTAATCAAGGCAACAACTACATACGATGTGTCATTTAACCTAGGTCATGTTATCCCTAATGATTACGAATCATTAGTCGCTACACATGAAGTTCAACATAACAATTACGGATTATATCAAAATTCTAGCAATGAGTTTGCAAATAAATGATTCAATGAATGCATCAAAATTATCTTTTTACAATACCTAATGGGTTCATACACAAATAACTGAACAATAACGAGAGTACGATTATTCATACACAAAATCCAAATCAATTAACATAAGATAACACAATCAATTTTTAATGAGAGAAAGAAACAACAAAAATAGTGAAATACACTTAATCCAGATTGTCAGCATTGATGTCATCTCCAAATCGGTATCAAGACATCTAACCCTCTATAAATCTCTCCAAGAAAAATGCTTCAGCCCAATTGAATAATGTCCCATCGAAGCCCCTTCTATCGCTTCTCTACTGGCGCGCCTTCCTACTCTTCTCTATTTCATGCTACTGCTCTCTTATTTACATTAAAGCCAACCCATTAAAACCTAACGCTCCTACAACAACGTTTCAGCCCATGTGTTGCTTGAGTTTTATGTTGTCCCGTGTATGTGTTAATTGCATGAACGTTGTTCACGTAAACGCCACGCTGCCGTTTCTGCTGCTCCTTCCTCCATGCACTTACTACAACCGTTTTCTTCTCGTGCTTCTGTCATTTTGGGCTGTTGGCTATCCACCTACTGCAGCGTTTTACTCTTGGCCATTTGCGTTTTGGTTTATATGCGCACCATTTGCTGCAGTGTTACTTCAATGTTTTAAGTCCAACGTTGCATGCAAAACCGGGTTACTTTCTTCTTCTACAATTGTTTTATTATTGAACCATAATATTCACGTAGTTGCATAGGTGTGAGATGCAATCTTTAATTTATCTTCTTGGTCTTTTCATTTTTCTTATCTTCTTCTTGTCTTTTAATTTTCTTCTTCTTCTTGCTCCTTTAAGATAAGTAAAAATTAATCTTCAAAAAGTGGCTCAAATATCATACTTTGGACTCACTTTAATTTTTTATTTTCGAATCTTGTCTAAACTCACATATGAGTCAATTTCATGTAAATAATCACCAATTGTTAAAAAAAATTTATAATCAATTAAGCACTTATCAACAAGCCTAGATTTATATTGTTTAGTATTGTATTTAGAGTTGTGTTTGGTCCTTTTACACATGAATCTCTTATAAACTTCTAATAATTCAATTAGTTTATTGCCATCTATGAGTTTTTAACTCTTCTTTCATAACATCTAACCACTTATTAGAAATTTCACTTTCAATGGCTTATGAAACAAAAACTATATCTTTGTCAATTCTTAAACCACTTTTTACTTCATGTTATTCCTCTATAGTAGGTTCATTAATGGTGACTTCATTGTTTGGAGTTTAATTATGCATTTGTTTTTCTAGTAAGTTATTAAAATTTCAAAAACTCTACAAACAAATACAAGAGAATAAGTTATAGGCATGGGAATTTGCATTTTAACTTTTTGAATTTCCACTTTATGTGGTTCTGAACTCCTACTAATTTCACGAATTATGAATCTAACATTTTTAATTTCAGCAATTATTATGCTATGGTTATTATAGAAAAACCTATGCTCTTCAGACTTTTATAAATAACTAATTAAGAATACACCGGTTGTTATTGAATCTAATTTCTTTTTGCATGGATTATAGATTCCTACTTATATCGAGCAACCTTAAATATACAGGTGCCCCAAATTAGTTTCCTTCTTGTCCATAGTTTAAAAGGTGTCTTAAGAAATGCCTTACTAGGAACCCTACTTAATAAACACATGATAGTTCTTAACACATGCATCTATAATTACAAAGGTAAAGAACAATGACTCTTCATACTCCTAAACATGTTTATTGAGGTATAATTGCGCCTTTCGGCTACACTATTTTATTATGGTATACCTAAATACCTAACATTGTGTATTGAGTAGATATTTCAAATTTTTAAGGAATTTAGCAAATGAACTAAAATATTATCCAATTTCATGATATCTTTTATAATTTTCATCACCCCTATCAGATTTAAAAATTTTCACCTTCCTATCTAATTTCCTTTCTATCTCAATGAGAAACACGTCTAATGCATCTAATAATTGAGATTTTCCATCCAACAAATAGATATAGTCATAATGTGAAAAATAATCAATAAAAGTGATGAAAAGCTTCTCTCTACTGAACTGTGGAACATCAGAAGGCCCATATATATTGGAGTGTATAACCTTAAGGAGTTGTGTGCTTCTCGTAGCTCTTTTCTTAATTGTGTGTTTTATATGTTTTCCTTCAATACAATCCACATAAATTCCAAGATAAGTAAAATCCAAATATGGAAACATTTCATTCTTTACTAATCTAACCATTCTTTCTTAGGATATGTAAACTAAATGTTTATACCACAAGAGAAGCTCATTAAACTTTACGATAGACGAAGCTTTACAAGTAAATAACATTGAAATTAAAAGCTACAAAATAGATTGAATACTCACAAATTAATTCCTGGAGTCATAATTTAAATACATAAACATATTCAAATAACAATTATATTAATGATACACGTATATTATAATTCTCTTTTAGGTGAAAAGCCAATACACAAAAGGAACATAAATTGATGTTCAGTATTATATTCACATATTTGTTAATTATGCATACTCTAATTAGACATGCTTATTATATTTGGATATACTTAAAGATATATAATAAATTATGCTACTTAATCACGGTCACACTCATCGATATAAAACTAACCAATCAACCTTTAACCAATTCTTACAAAAATTTTATTATTAATGAAGTATACTCCTTATATTATTTCATTCATAAGCATCATATTATCATGTATAATTAATTGTATTAAATTTGATATTTATGAGAAATTTCTAATATTGTCACTTTGGTTATTAGCAAATTGTTTATTATATAAATGTCAAACTAAAAATATTATATAATTATCATTCAATACGTTTTACTTCTAATTAATTATTAATTTGAAATAGGCGCATGGTAAGGAAGTATAATTTATTTATGCAACAATAATTTTAATGATAAAAAGAATACAATTTATAGCTCAATCTAAGCGAATAGGATTTCATGATCTTTATTCGTTGGATGTCTGGAATAATCAATACACGCAGTGCGATACATAATCCAAGAAAAAGACAAAAAGTTTCATTCCGTGTCACTTGACCCCACAACACGTATGAATTTTGTGACATCTACTCTCTCCATTTGTTACCTTTTTAACTAGTGTTGCGAATATTGTATTAAACTTAATATTAAATTGGGTTTTGATATAGTATTGTATCGATATTTTAATGTTAGGTACTATTTTAGGTAGTTTTTAAAATTTATAAATAGTTTTTAATTTTTTTGGAAATTACAAAATAGTTTATTGTTATATTGTACATTTGTACTGTAGTTTATAAGTTTACATCAATCATGTTTCAAAAAATCATAATAATAAATAATGACCACAATTAATATAAATTAACAATAATTTTATATATTTCACATATAAATAATAACTACAATCAAATGAAAAAAGACAATTATCATCATACAAGTTACAATACAAAGTATTTAAAATATTATAAGTTTATCATATAATAAATAATAATTATATTAAAACATCAAATAAAAAGAACAATAAAGATCCTTAACTTTCTAATTATTACAATCTACAACAAGAGTTTGTGATGAGAAAATAACTAATTAGAAGTGAAACCTTAAACAAAACATATATTATTTAATTTGAAATTAAATAAATATATTATTTAATTATTTAATATATTAATTATTAATAATAATTTAAACAATTTAATTTAATATTATATATTTAATTATTACCAAATTTATAAGTAAATTAATTTAATTTAAATTTGTACAATTAATTATTATAATTTAAAATAGATAAATTCTAAATAAATTTTTATTTAATAATTAAAATATATTTAAAAATAAATATTAGTTTATAAATAATAAATTTTAAATTATTTACTTTAAAAATAAAATAATTTTTATTGATAATTTATTAATAAATATTATATAAAAGATTAAAAAATAATTAAAAATAATTTATTTTAAAGTTTTATTTAATGTATAATTATTATGAGTAATAAAAGATTTATTTTATTTTAAAATAAAATTTTAAAAATCACAACAAAAGTTGAAATATATAGCTAATTAAAAAAATGTTTGAAAAAAAGAGAGGGGGACTAGGTCCAGGGGACAGGTAATTTTTGAAAAATTTTAAAAATTTTGTTGAAAAGTCCTTCAATTTGTCAAAGTTTACGGTATTGATCGGTATTCGACTGATATTTTAACTACCGGCCAATACTATGCGAAATCGGTCAATACCGATCAATAGTAACAATCGATATTTTTAAATATAATTTAATACCATTTTTTGACAATACCGTGTGAAATTCATATCTTTGCTTTTAACACCTTAGAACACTGAAAGGAAAAAGCTTTGGTTCTCTTTCACTATGTTCTCATCGAGACAGGATCCTCAATTCAATTTTTATGGTGTCTTATTCTGTCTCATAAATCTCAGTCATTTATTTATGCGAATCTCTCATTTATTTATGTGGGACCCACACGGAACTTACATAAATGAATGGCTAAAATTCAAAAGACAGAATAAGACACCATAAAATTAGACAGAAGACCCACACTCGTTCTCATCGCCCTGATAAATAGAACTAAACCTTTCCTCATAAATAAAAGTTACACTTGAAGAATCTAAAGTCAAGAAATCACATATAATTGTTCACAGAAACAAATTGAGAACCCAAAACAGTGACTTACAGAAATATAATGTAATAAATCGATTAAAATTTCTTTTATCAATTATTAAGTAGAAAATTATAAATTGTTAAAATTACAATCTGATAGAAAAATATAGATTCTTAAAATTATAATTTAATATCACCTGTTAGTATTATTTTATAATCTAATAAAAGAGGATACTTTGATCCATAATAAAAATTGATGATATTTATTTTAATATAATTATAATAAAATAATTTTAAATGTTTCTATCTGTCAGCGTAATTTAAACGGAATATTGTTATATGATTTCTGTCGGTTTGAATGATTCCTTTATAAAAAGATTTGTAGTTCTGACACAACTCTACTTTTTTATGACGGAGTATATCTGTTCAAGTACGAACTTCGTCCTCATTGTGCAATAATTCTTATACGCAAGACATAGTAATCTGTTCTTTAAGAATCATTCTTATCTGCAAGTCGTAATAATCTTTAGGAATGAGATGAACGAGAATCTTCATCTCAACTAACCAATTTCGACGTGTACATTTATGAATTTCTTTAGTATTGGCCGTTAAGCCTGATTACATTAATATATGAACGGGATCAATAAACAATCTTTATAGTGTTGCAACCCAAAAGGCGTATTAGATTTTAATTTTGTGGGGCAGAATTCATTTCGTAACATCTGTCTCACTCAACAAATTGTCCATTTTGAAGATGTTACTTCTGAAACTATGATAGCATCGTAGTTGAATAGGCTGTACAGTTTCATTGGTTTGTATATTTCCATTCTGCAGAAAGGAATCTTATTCTGAAAGAGCAAACACAACAAAGGGATAAAGATACCAAGGGTGGATCGAGACAACATGACAACTAAGCTACCACATCTATACAGACACAGGGGTATTGAAGAGCCCTTCAGGGGTATTGAAGAGCCCTTAAGTTTTATCAGAAGGGCTCTTCTTCGTCATCTTTCTTGCTTTTCTCCTTGAACATATTAATCTCGAGGACATACCTTGCTAGGGGGATGATGATGGAGAAGAAGCTCCTTTGAAGATGAGGAAATTGAGTGTCTCCAATGTGAAGTATATAAAACTTCCTTTGGAATGAGTGAAGAAGCATCCAAAGTTTGAGCCAACCACACATTGCCACCCTCCCCCATATTTCTCATCAAACTCCTACCAGTTGCAAAAGACCGATCAGCCAAAGAGTCCATGCCTACAAAAAGCACAAAATTTTTCCCTTTTCCCCTAAAAATTTTCGTAGAAGAGCAAGATCCAAGCACATAGTACCCAACCCCAAAAAATCTTATGAATTTGATCATAAGGAAAGGAAAGAAAAGAAAAGAGGGACTCATCTTACATATGGAAAAGATATTATGAGAGGTTCAAGGATATGGTACCTTTTTTATGTGGGCAGCAATGGATTTGCAGTCACAGACGTCATAAAGATCCAAGCCCTGAGAAGCAGAAGCCATGGCATGGATTTGCATCTTCACTGGCATATCTGTATCTTCTATCAAAGCCTTTCCTTCCAACATTTTTCTTTCTTTCTCTAAAACAGAAAGAAAGCCCAGTTTTGGATAGGCACTCTCTGAGCAGCCTACCCTTATCTAAACTCCCCCGAGGAACAAAAGATTCACATATTACTATATTCAGAGTTCGGGAACCAATGTAAACAAAACACAAGGCATCTTAAGGACAACGCAAGTGGCCCCTCTCTCTCTGTGTCAATTCTAAGGGAGTCATAGGAAAAGTGTAGAAATAACTGGGTACATAATCCAACTTCTCTGTCCCTGTCTCTCGTCACTTTGAATGCCTCAAAAGACTTCATTTTTACGCTGTAAAAAGACTATTCCTAGATTCTCTCTCTAACTTGGTCTTCATCAATCATCATTTAGGATAAAGCTCTGGTGAAGATAAAGGTGGTGAGGCTAAAAAATGGGTCAAGGATTGCTCGGATTTTAGCGATAATTAGTAGCCAACTTTGCTTTTGGATGTCACACACCTGTCATTCAACTAATATTTTCCAATAAATATTTAGAATGAGGTTATTTTTACAGGTTATTAAAGATAAGAGAAGCCACGTACTCATTCGCACTTTGATTAATTTATTTAAGAATTAAACATGGTGATGGGAGTTAATTCAGTTCATCCGGGCCTTCAAATTTCTGTTTACAAGGAATCGAAAAGTCTGAAAGGAATTAAAAAGCAATAGTAATTGCTTTTTTTTATTTATGACGTATCAAAACACAAAGTTATCCGTTTCGTAAAAATTTTAAAAGGGTTATATTATATATATAATCTTTTTTTTTTATATTTTGTTAAAAGACTCAAAAGTTGTATCACAGCCTTCTAATACTGCAACTATTACTTTACCGAACAACAAAATATAAATATCGAAAAAGACATAAAAAATCAATTAACGTTAGAAAATATAAATAAACCTTTGAAATACGAAATTATAAAACCTATTACAGAGTAAGATGAAATTATTTATGTGTATGAATCAAATCAAAAAATTTATACAAATCAACAAAAAGATGAAAACTACCTAGATACTAGTCAAAGTCGAGAAAAACGAAAAAAGAGAGAATCAAACTAAATATAATTGGAATTACAAACCAATTTAAACAAAAGAATTAAATCATTTTGGTTATTATAGAAAAGATAATAAAATTTTAAAAATTCCTACAGAATATACATCAAAACATATAACATTAGGACTAGATGACATTCTAAATTTAGACTGTGTAATATCACTAGAAAAATTATTATTAGAATGGTCTAATATATTAGCATTAGTCATACAATTAGAAAAACCTTTTGAAGGATTAACAAATATAAGCACTTTATAGAATTTCATTACTTATAAAACTACTAGTATTGTATTAAATTTTCTATTAGATAATAAAATACGAATAAAAAATACTACTAAGTTTCCTAACGCTCTTAAACCAATAAAAGCTTTTCATGTTGTTACTAATGAAATTTATAAAGAATTTATTGGAAAAGATATAACTTCCTATAAATAGGAAATTGAAAATGAAGAAAGAAAAAACGCCTTATAGCATTTAAATAATATACGTATATGTGATATTTGTTATTTAAAAGAATACATTTGTGAATTTAAAAAAATATTATTATAAATTAACACGTACTAAACAAAGAAATGTATATATAAATATTTATTCAAAAATTACCATATCTCATAAATAAAACAGTCGAAGAATTATTCTTAATAAAACAAAGTGCTAATTTAATAGCTTATAATTTAGGAGGTGCTATTTCAGTAACAAAATTACATGGTGAATAATTGCAAACGGCAATGCTCTTTTATTCTTCGATAATTACATCTTCGAATGAGCTGTCATCTTTGATTATTGATGTAGACGAGCAATGAGGACACTTGTGGGTTGTGTAATGGTATAATTCCTTATAGATGGAATGCTTCCAATTGTCCGATAAGTCAGTGAATACTCTAGAAATAGTTGAAAATTGTGCTTCAACATGTTTAATGAGTTGTAGAAAATCTACCGCAATTGGGTTCTTGTAGACAGAAGTCATCAAAAGATTGGGTCCTCGATAATTGAGTTTAATTAGTGATTTAGAATTGATTTTTAAACATTGCTGATAAACTCCTTCGAGGCAATAAAGATTAAACTGGTTAAAACTTACAACTTAAATGTAGTATAAAACGACAATGGACATGGACAGATGAAGATACTAATAATGTCAAATTATTAAAAAATCTTTGTAAAAATTTATCAGAATTATATAATTATTTCGACAAAGACAAATTACTTGTACAAATTGATACAAGTTTGGATACATGGGTTGGCTGCCTATTGGCTAAACCACCCAAATCAAGGAATTATCTTTTATGTAAATATATCAATGAGACTTTCAATCCCACTGAAAGGAAATATCCAATTCATAAAAAAGAAACATTAGCATGTCATAAAACTTTACGCAAGTAGAGAGTGGATTTATTACCTGTCGAATTTCTAATTTAGACAGATTTAAAGTATTTATGTGGATTCACCAAGTATAATATAAAAACCAATTATAATAAGGGAAGATTAATTCGATGACAATTAGAATTAGCCCAATAGTAGCTTTATTTAACTCTTTATAATTAATTACCATTCGTCTTTTACCACTTTTTGTTCAAAATGATTGTTTACATAAAATGTGTTACTTGTGCTAGGTGAAATTAATTGTTTTTGTAATAATTCAGAACATTCGCTAAGAAATTCTTGTATATCCTGTTGTATATAGGGTATATTATTTTTAATATTAATTTCTTGTGTGGGATCCTTTAATTTTATTTCAATTAATTGATTATTTATATTTTTGATAGGGTCAAGTGGATTTTCACTACAGATTTTTCCTATTAATGTTTCTATTTCATTTTGTAAAGTTATATTATTAAGAAGATAAAGTTGTACTTGATTTAATTTTCAATTACTAGTTGTAATGTTTTATAATAAATAGTATGATATATAGGAAATTTAAGAATTATAGATTTTTTTATTTAATCATTTGATTAGTGATGTCTTTAATATTATATAATGTAAATATTGACAAAAAGGATTATATAGTTTAAGAAAATTGTTTCTTAAAATTAATGGTACCTTTAATTCTCGTTGATAATTAATGGTATTGTAAATGTATAATTTTCAATAAGAATATTATTATAATAACTGGCATACCATATAGCTTTAATACTTCCATCTGCTATTCTTATTTGTAATGGTTTATTTAATTTTTTTCAATTATTTAATAATGTTTTAGAGGCTATACAAATAGTAGCTCTTGAGTCTATATAAGCATTAACTTTTTTATTCTGAATAATCCCTCGAATAAATGTTGTATTCAGATTCAGTTGTTGATTTTGAACTTTGGACATCATATTGATATAATAAAGAAATTGTCTAATCTATTTCATATTCTGATTCTATAGGTTCTAAATTATATTTTAACGCTGAATTTAAGATGTTAATTTTTTGTTTCAAGTTACTTTGGTTTCTTTTTAGACAATTATTTGCATAATGACCTTCTTCTTTACATAACCAAGATCTACATTTTGTTTTATTTTGAGGACAATATTTCTTTTTAGGTTTATATTGTCTATAAGATTTTCGTCTAAAGAACTTTTTGCTCGGTTTAGGAGGAAAAAGTTTATATTTGTTTCCAAAATATTTTTTCCATTTATATCTATTATATTATGTTGTTTTCTTTGTTTCGGATATGTAGAAAATTCACATCCATATTGTTGAAGAACTTCTAAATATTTCGAATAGCATAATTGGATATCTTTATGTCTCAAATTTTTATGTCATTTTGCTTCTAAACATTTTTGTGATAGTGTTTCTTTTGTTACTGAAATAGCACCTCCTAAATTATAAGCTACTAAATTAGCATTTTGTTTTATTAAGAATAATTCTTCGACTGTTTTATTTATAGGATATGGTAAATTTTGAATAAATATTTGTATATACATTTTTTGTTCAGTACATGTTAATTTATAATAATATTTTTTAAATTTACAAATGTATTCTTCTAAATAATAGATATCACAGATACGTATATTATTTAAATGCCATAAAGCGTTTTTTCTTTCTTCATTTTCAATTTCTTATTTATAGGAAGTTATATCTTTTCTAATAAATTCTTTATAAATTTCATTAGTAACAACATGGAAAACTTTTATTAGTTCAAGACAATTAAGAAACTCAGTAGTATTTTTTATTTGTATTTCATTATCTAGTGGAAAATTTAATACAATACCAATTGATTTTTATATCTTTTTCCAGCAATGTTTAAAAATCAATTTTGAATCATTAATTAAACTCAGTTGTCGAGGACCCAATCTTTTGATGACTTCTGCCTACAAGAACTCAATCACGGTAGATTCTCTACAACGCATTAAATATGTTGAAGCACAATTTTCAACTATTTCTGGAATATTCATTGACCTATCAGATGATTGCAAGCATTCCATCTATAAGCAATTATAACATTACACAACCCACAAGTATCCTTATTGCCCGTCTACATCAACAGTCAAAGATGATAGCTCATTCGAAGATGTAATTATCGAAGAATAAAAGAGCATTGTCGTTTGCAATTATTCACCATATAATTATTAAAGTCGTGTACTTATTGTCGACCATATGGCCGACATTTCTTTTCTTTCCTTTAGCAAAAGTGGACTCCTTATCAAGAAGGAAGGAATCTACTTTAGCTTTTATTTTGTCTTTTTCTTTTTATCTTTTTATCTGGTTAGAGCCTTTTAGGTTCTATATAATGTAAGACATCTTCTATCTTCGGGTATGAGAAAATAAATTCTTAGTTTTCTATTACTGTCTCTTTATCTCACCTAGCCTGCGTATTGGCGATTAAGAGGAAACAAGAAACACAGGTATGATTACCAATGTTTTTATCTTTTTATTAATTATTATCTATCTTTCATTAATTATCATGTATTATCTTCAACCTATCCTAATATTTTTACATATTAGTTTCGTTTATTTAGATCAAATTACTCTTATTGATTTCCTTAATGATTGTTTAATCTATGATTTTAGACATATTCTTATGCAATTTCTTCTTAACAAAGTTCATTAAATCATGCCAATTTGTGCTATTTGTAGATATATTCATTTATTAATTATGCATATTCAAACAAAAATACATACCAGTTAGAAATGTATTAAAACTTTTACCCAAACTTATAACTTTCTTATATTTATTAATGCTTCTATAACTACTCTTCAAACATTTCAAAATATTACTAGTAATTATACGACTTTATATAATCAAGAAAAATAAGAATTAAAACAATTGTATGATCATTTTCAGAATCATAATCAAACGCATATATGACTCAATAGTGTACTATCCCTAATCAAATATACAATGAAATTATATATTTTGAAACTTTGGTATCTCAATATAAAACCAAAAAAGATTATTATGAAGAACGATATAATTACTTACAATTTTTCATAAATAACAATGTATTATTACCTATTAAAGAAAGACTTGATAACGCAACCAATCTCTATAATTCATATAATCACGACTTACAGAATTCATACAATAGACAAATAGAGCATCGAAGAAGTTTTCATTAATATGACAGAAATAAGTCCAGATAATATATTAGATATAGACACCTTAGAATTAATCAAATCAACTGGAACTTTCCATATCACTACTCTATTATCAAGTGAAAAACAAAAGTAAATAGCTAAAACAAACTTAAATCTTAAAACAGGTCAAGATATCAATTATCATCCTTTTAAAAATATAATAAATTGAAAAATATTATTTATTATGGAAAAATTGTATATGAAACACCTATTAGAATATATCAATGTAATGGATATATTCGTATAAGTCTAATAGATCAAGAACAAATTTGTAAGCAATTAAAAAAATTCCAGAAGATAAAAGAAATAAAATAGGATACATACATCTATCTACTATTCAAATATTATTAAAATCTACCTTTCAAGAAGGAATAGATTCACCAATAAGAATGGCTATTATTGATGAACGAATGAATAATTTAAATAATCAAATAATAGGAGTAATGAATGGCAATTTAGCTTATGGAAAAATAAAATTTAACACCCGTTTAAAATTAGGAATTCCTTTACAATTACAAAATCTGAATGAAACAATTACTGTTGCTTATAAATTTTATAAAGAAAATTTAATGACTGATTGTCATTATCCTTTTTCCATTACCTATCCAATTAGTTATGCTTTAACTAATTCACACCATAGTATTGAATTTAAAAATATAGATAAAATATATATTGATCAATTATTTAATGATGTAGCAAAAGTAGGTACTAGTTTAAGAACTAATCTTCGAAAATTACCAGAAATAAATTACCCAATCTAATATTACGAATCTGCATTAGCTACTCCACGATTATCTTTATCTGAAAATAAAATAATAAAAGAAAATTTTCCAAAATTTCCATTAAATTCACAATCCTTAAGATTAGAGAAACCTATTAGATTTACGGAACCATGGATTGAATTAGATAAAGCTATTAAAATTACTGATCCACAAACTGAAAAAGAAACACTAGAAGTAAAAATAGGTCAGGAATTAATTACGATTAAAAATCAACTTAAAGAACTAAAAGAACATCTTAAAAATACATTATGAGTATTACAAAACAGTTATCTAAATTAGTACATAAATAAACGAATATTGAAATCCAATTAAAAGAAATAATTACTATAACACAACCTTTAATCGAAAATAGTACTAAATCACCAAAATTTAGTGAAGTTAATAAAATAAATGATCAAAAATTGACTAAAGGTCACTTTTGAGTCTTTTTGTATATTTTTCCTTCTAATTTTGTATTTATTAAATTTAATATTTTATCAAGTTTTTCATTTAATGAATCTAATAGTTTAGTCAGTTTCTGATCATTTATTTTATTAACCTCACTAAATTTTGGTGATTTAATACTATTTTCGATTAAAGGTTGTGTTACAGTAATTTATTTTTTTGATTGGATTTCAATATTTGTTTGTTTATCTAATAATTCAGATAATTGTTTTGTAATACTCATAATGTATTTTTACATGAAACACCTATTAGAATAGATCAATGTAATGGACATATTCGTATAAGTCTAATAGATTAAGAACAAATTTGTAAACAATTACAAAAAATTCCAGAAGATAAAAGAAATAAAATAGGATACATACATCTATCTACTATTCAAATATTATTAAAATCTGTCTTTCAAGAAGGAATAGATTCACCAATAAGAATGACTATCATTGATGAACGAATGAATAATTTAAATGATCAAATAATAGGAGTAATGAATGGTAATTTAGCCTATGGAAAAATAAAATTTAACACCCATTTAAAATTAGGAATTCCCTTACAATCACAAAATTTGAATGAAACAATTACTGTTGCTTATAAATTTTATCGAGAAAACTTAATGACTAATGGTCAATATCCTTTTTCCATTACCTATCAAATTAGTTATGCTTTAACTAATTCACACCATAGTATCGAATTTAAAAATGTAGATAAAATACATATTGATCAATTATTTAATGATACTGTAAAAGAAGGTACTAGTTTAAGAACTAATCTTCGAAAATTTCTAGAAATAAATTACCCAATCCATTATTACAAATCTACATTAGCTGCTCCACGATTAATTTTATGTGAAAATAAAACAATAAAAGAAATTTTTCTATTAAGATCACAGTCTTTAAGATTAGAAAAACCTATTAGATTTACTGAACCAGGAAATGAATTAGATAAAAATATTAAAATTACTAATCCGCAAACTGAAAAAGAAACACTAGAAATAAAACTAGGTCATGAATTAATTATGGTTAAAAATCAACTTAAAGAACTAAAAGAACATCTTAAAAATACATTATGAGTATTACAAAACAATTATCTGAATTATTAGATACACAAACAAATATTGAAATCCAATTAAAGGAGATAATTATTATAACACAACCTTTAATAGAAAATAGTACTAAATCACCAACTTTTAGTGAAGTTAATAAAATAAATGATCAGAAAGTGACTAAACTATTAGATTCAATAAATGAAAAACTTGATACAATATTAAAATTAATAAATACAAAGTTAGAAGTTAAAAATGGGCCAAAAGACTCAAAAGTGGTTTCGCAATTAATTCCTGACCTAGTTTTATTTATGGTGTTTCTTTTTTAGTTTGTGGATCAGTAATTTTAATAGTTTATCTAATTCATTCCCTGGTTCAATAAATCTAATAGGTTTTTCTAATCTTAAAGACTGTGATCTTAGTAGAAAATTTTCTTTTATTGTTTTATTTTTAGATCAAGATAATCATGAAGCACTTAATGTAGATTCGTAATAATAGATTGGTTAATTTATTTATGGTAATTTTTGAAGATTAGTTATTAAACTAGTACCTACTTTTGCGACATCGTTAAATAATTGATCAATATATATTTTATTTGTATTTTTAAATTCGATACTATGGTGTGAATTAGTTAAAGCATAACTAATTTGATAGGTAATGAAAAAAGGAGATATTTAAAGAAGTAATCGATCTCATAGCCTAAATTATGGAGATACTTAAACAAAAATATGGGTGGTTTCTAGAGAATAAGTTCACTGAATTGACTCGACATAAGAAATCCATTTGGAACATTACTTATATGTCTATGAAAATTCTCATTTTGATGATTGTATAAGTGTGATCTTTTGACTTGAGGTCTCTAAAGTTATCTTTTATAGTAATTGTTATGTTTTGATACTACTTGTGACCTATTTAATTATGGGTCATTCAGTCGATGGTCATTGGATATAGTGTGAACTATATGGAGGTAGTTGTGTGATAAAGATATGATTCATTACCCTAAAGTAATTAAGGAGAATGTTTTATTATTCTCAATTAGTATTGATCTGGGAAATCCTTAGTCAAGGTGGAATGACACTTTGTAAATAGTTTACAAATGTTATTAACTGAATTGAAAGCTAATAGAGGAAAACTGATATGTTGGACTCAAAATTGAGTAGACATTAATTTCATGCTTTATGTCTAATTGAATCATTACATAATGAAATGATTGAATTATACAAAAAAAATCATACACAAAAAAGTTAGTCAAAGTGGAACATTCCCAAATATTTAGGTGGTTATGATGCATTAATAGACGTCAATCTTGATCTATGATTATAAATTGTTTAATCAGATAGTTAAAGATAAATTAAAAGGAGTTTTAATTTATCTATTTCAAATTATGAATTTATAATCATTGTCAATAAATTTGGAAACATAATGGGTTTCGCATAAAGAATGAGCTAAAAAAACAATGATATTTTAATCAAGTTACGCTTGATTGTAAAGTTTGAGAAACTTTATTATTGAATATAAGATATTTAATAAATAAGGATCAATATAAGATATTGGATCTTATTTGAGCATAATTTCTATTTAATTAGAATTATTTTAATTCTAATTAAATTTTAATTGAAATTAGAATTTAATTTCAATTAAATTACTAGAATGTCCAAAACTTATTATAAATAGGCTTAAGTTCTGATAGAGCTAGAACTTCTTGCTTAACCTTCTCTCCATGAGTTATAGAGTTCTCTTAACATGTTTTGTAGATATCATTAAAGGTCAGAGACTTGTGCGGTTACAGTGATTGAGATGAATTAGTTTCAAAAAAATTTTGAGGGATACCACAAGAATATGTTCAAGCTTCGGAATAAAATACGAATTAAGATTCATATTTTATTATGATTTATATGTTAATCATTTTATAGAATTAAAGTGATCTTAGTTTTTGGAAAATTAAAATACAAAAAAGTTTTATAATTATATTGCTAAGGTCAAGATCAGATCCCGTCCTGATTCCCTAACACTCAAATCCTTCGGTGCATTAGGGATATGACAGTAAGAAGGCTCACCTTTTCAATTCTGGTACGCTCTTTTATTTATCTACTTAAAGCTGTAAATTGATTTTATACTAAATGAATGAAGAAATTCTACATTTAATTTAAATCTTAAGTCGTAACATCTAAATCCGAATCTTGGTGGTTTATGGCATGAAAAGAAAATGAAAGAATTTTAACAACCGAACAAGGATGACAAATATAAGGAAAAAAGGTTCAAGATGATTCTTATACCTTTACTGAAAATTCATTTAAAAACTTTTGATTGAAGGTACATGTTTTTCTTTAATATTTTAGACCAATTTTAAAACTTAAGCATTTAAAAAATATTTAAAATATTCCTTTAATTATATAGAATATAATTATGATTATGTTAATTACATTTATATAAATAATTATTTTTAATTTAAAATTTTACATTAATCATATCATAAGCTGACATAAGCTACAAAAAATTTTCTCTAATTAAAATTATTAAAAATTTTAAAATTTTTAATAATTTTAATTCTTAGATTTTATCACAACTCTCGTTCTTCTCTCTCTTCACACTAATTTTTTCAAATTTAAAATTTTTAATAATTTTAATTCTTAAATTTTATCACAACTCTCGTTCTTCTCTCTCTCCACACTAATTTTGTCAAATTCAAGAACAAGTGCGAATGACCTTGAACTTTTTATGTAGTTATAAAACTGAATTACATAACAACAACAATAATTTCCAGTGAGAGTCCCGCTAAAACGTGAGGTCTGGAGAGATCTAGTGGTACACAACCTTACCCTACCTAATAGAGAGATTATTTCTGATAAACACATTTACAATGCAACATAAAGATACTGCAAAAAGATAAATAAATACATATAAAAATGCAAATAGGTAATCCAATACAAAATACGATACGTATAGAACATGGTAAAAATTAACAATAAAAGATAAACTAATTAAAAACATACAAAAACTAGAAAAAGACAAGTACAAAAGTAACTCAAACCAGTCATGTCAAGAAAGTAATTAAGCTAAGTAAGAAACTAAGCTAACTAAATAGGAGGTAAGTAATACGTATTCAAAAAAAAAACTCAAAACAGGAAGTCTAAAATACCTAAGAGAATGAGAATGACCTCTCTAAGAGAGATCCTTTATCCCTATCCTAGTATGCTAAAGATTTCTGTTACGGGTCATGTACTTGGTAACTTCTATCAGAGTCATATCATTCTTGATCACTTCCCCCCTCCCCAGATCTTCTTGGCCCTTTCTTTTTTTCTCTTAAAGTCTCTAAGTACTATTTTCTCACATCTTCTTACTAAAGCGTTAGGGTGTCTCCTTTTAACATGTCTGAACCACGTAAGTTCTGTCTCTCTCAATTTTTCATTAATACCAGCCACCTTTAATTTGTCTTTTAGCATTATATTCTCGACATTATCTCTTCTGGTAAGGTTACACATCCAACAGAGTATCATCATCTCTATTACCATAAGCCTATTACGTACTATGCACTTATTTGATGGATCAACACTCCTCCCTATATAGCATGATCGGCCTAATCGCTAAGTGATAGAATTTACCTTTAAACTTGAGTAGTACCTTCTTGTCACATAAAACTCTTGATGCACTTCTCCATTTAAGCCATCCTGATATAATGGATTATATCTTCATCAATCTCTCCATTGCTTTGGATGATAGACTCTAGGTACTTAAAGCACTCTTTTCGTGGTATAACTTTTGATCTAATCTTTACCTCCACATTGATAGCCACCTTATGGTCTAAAAAGTTACATTCTAAGTACTCGATTTTAGTCATGCTCACTTTAATGCCCCTCGACTTTAATATGTCCCTTCAACATTCTAGCTTGACATTGACACCTTCTTTTATATGATCCACTAAGACAATATCGTTAACAAACAACATATATGCCAATGCATATCTCCTTGAATACTCTTAATGAACTCATCCATCACTACTACGAACGAAAAATGACTCAATGTAAAGCCTAAGAGTAGCCTAATACTGATAGAAAAATTTTCAGTATCTTCTCTTATCGTCTTTACTCTAGTTATTGCCCCTTTATACATATCTATAATCACCCGTCTATAGGTCATAAGAACTCCTTTAACCTCTAAACACCTCCACTTAATTTCCGTAGGAACCATATCGTATGCTTTCTCTAAGTCAATAAAAACTATGTACAAATTTCTTTGTATTTTCTTGTAATATTTCATTAATCTTCTACGGAGATGTAAAGCTTTTTTTTGTGGACCTTCCTAGCTTGAAGCCAAACTAGCTCTCTGAGATTGATTGTCTTCCTTCTTGCTCCTAACCAAAAACTCCAATCTTAAAATTTTTAGGAAAATTGAGTATTATAAATTTTTGTAGGAATTGAATATTTACGAATTTCTCATTTTATTTCTGACGGTAAAGATAATATCATTACTATTCCAAAGCTTTATTTTTGACAATCAAAGCTAATATCATTGCTATTCCAAAGTTGAATAAAACTTATCCACATCCTCTTATCAGTTACATCATCCTCTAACTTCACTTTCTCATCTTTACCACATTTCCTTCCCAGACTTAGGGTTTCATATCCATAAATTTATCATTTGATTCCTTGGATGTATTGCCTTCTCCTTTAATCTCACAATAGCTATGAAAATGACAAGGAAAATTTAAAAAACCTCATACTTAAAAACTAAAAAATAAACAAAAAAGAGAAGAGAAAGGCTGCCACAAATTATTGTTCAAAAGAAACAAGCTAAAAGGGAGTTCAAGTTTAAAAGCATTGGTATATCTCATCTCTTCCTCCAATCTCTTTACGTAATTTTCAAGCTTTGAAAACTTACGGGTACCATCATCGATCCTTGAAACCTCCCAAATATACTGAATGATTGTTTTAGGTAAGAGGGGAGAGGTGAGTTGTAACAAATTTTAGGGATTTAAGGTTTCAAAGCTTTTCAACAAAGTAATTTGGAGTTAAATTTTTTTGGTCCAAAACCTAAATCCTTCGAAGTAATTAGGAGCTAACTTTTTTGGGTTCATGTTAATGACGTAACTAATATGGATTAAAATTGTTCACATTCTGTCAACTGGAAAGCCATTTTAAACATTTATTTCTAATGTTTCCATTGGAAAGTCATTTTAAACATTTTTTTCAAATGTTAGGAGTTTTTGTACATTAATAAACTTTAGGGTCTAACTTAAATTTTGACTGAAATGTTAATGAGTAAAATATATCTTCAACATTAATATTTTGTTAATAAATTATGAATAGATAAAATATAATCACTCAGATCTTTTTACAATAAAGTTAAAATGTAAAACTAGGCAAACAAGGATTAATAGACTAAGAAGACCATTTTAACATTAATCATCTTAAAATGAATCCAACTCTTTTGTTTTCAGTATCACATGAAAGATTCTTAATGCACTAAAGTTGTCTAAAATTGAAGGCAATCACATGTTTCTAATTTAACCCTCTCATAACCTAATTCTTTGATCTTAAATATTTTTTATTTTGAATTCATAATTCAAAAAGAATCTTATTGTACTCGTTTCATTAGTAGTGGTTAACAAGTTATCATAGGAAGATGTACAATATTGGCCTTCTAATTAGTTAGGTTATAATAGATACAGAATATAAGTAAATTTAGAGATCATTGTTGGAATTACTAATTTCAAATCTTAAACATAGATAAATAAAGGAAAGACTTTCATTTTTAACATAGAATATTTTTGTCTATTTATGATACCATTAATTTTATACATTAAATTTTGTGGTAATTAATTAATATTACTTAATTTAACAGGAACTTATAAAAATTATTGAAATTTAATAATTAGAGAATTAATTGAGTAAAATAATTTAAGAATATAAATTTTAAAGATTGTGTTAAAGCAACATTTGTTTTAGATTTAAAAGATCAATATATTGGATGTGTTGAAAATCTATTGGAGTATTCTAAGGAGACATGGTATTAAGACTTTTTTCGAGTAGATCAAATGTGTGATATTTTAATGGTTTAATTTTAAAAAGAAGAATGAAGCCAATTATTAGCATGTTAAAACATAAACAAAAGATGGTGATGAACAAAATGCATTCAAAGGGAAATTTGCAGTAAAATGACATCATAATTTTAATTCTAGATATAATAACTAAGTTCTTAGAAAAACAACCAAGAAAGCTTTAATTACTTTGTTAGATAGAAGGGAACTTATAAGCATAATGTTTGGCTTAAAACATATACTGTTCTTTGTGAAATTGCAATATAGCAAATGTACAGGCAGAGTTGAAACTTAAGGTGAATATTATGTGCACATATTATTTTATTAATTTTTATATTAGTAGAATTTGTAGTCATTATCCTTTAAGTGTATATACTAGGTAAATTATTATATACATACAATAATTCATAAGGCTTCGAGAATGTTACTTAGCAAGCCAACAACTCATAAGCCAGTGATAAGCTCTAACCAATTAGTATTAGAAAACCCAATGTGTGTCCACTTTTTGACCAATCACACTTGAAGGTCTATTAGGTGAGTCACAATATCGGGACTTAGGACTCTTACGTAACGTTTGGTTGCTGACTCTGTCACTGGAGTCAGATGACAAAACAGAAAATTTTTGTCCCCCACAACGTTTGGTTACCGAC
>JANZXP010000006.1:8909717-8936394 GCA_027576715.1 Erythroxylum flavicans
AATATATTTAATTGATAATAAATTAAATAATATATGTTTTTGTTTCATGTTTTAATTCTACTTTGTTGTATTCTTATAACGAACTTTTGTTGTAAATTATAATAATTTGAGAGTTAAGGATATGCATTAATATTCTTTTTATTGAGTGTTTTGATGTAATTATTATTTATTATATAATTGCAAATTGAAATGGTAATATTTTGAACATTTTATATTGTTCATTTGTTCTCAATTTTATATTTATATGATAATGATTGTCTTTTTTATATAAATTATAGTTATTATTTATATGTGAAATATCTGAAAATTATTGTTATTTCATATTAATTGTAATTATTATTTATTATTTTGACTTTTGGAGATAGGGTTAAAAATACAGTATAACTGTACAATATGATAATGGACTATTTCATAATTTTAAAAAAAATTCAGGGACTTTTTCATAAATTTAAAAAATTACCTAAAATGATATCCGGTATTGACAGTTATCGGTACAGTACCGTACCAGAAACCAAACTGGTACCTAGTCCAGTACGATATTCGTAACATAGGTCTAAATACATTAAAATGTATGGAAGAGTTTTAAAGACCTTGCACATCTTTTTTCTTTCTAAAAGTTAGGTTAGCCATTAGGGAGTACATAATACTTTATTAGGTCAATATAAATATTTTTTTCATTATAAAATTAAGATTTAAATTCATTTCAACTAGGAATGACAACAAGATAAGCTAAGTTAGGTCTTTCGGTTAGACTTAAGTCACACAAGCTTAAACCTACTCAAGCCACCTAAAATGAAGTCATTTTAGGATGGGTTTAGGCCAATCCCTAAGCCCAAGCCCAGCTTGAAGCACATTATTTTATAAAGTTTTTTAAATGTTCAAGGTAGGCCTTAGGCTGGCCACTAAGCTCGAGCTCGATCTAAAGCTCAATCAACTCAGACTTGGCATGTTGACTTTGGATCAAGTCAAGTCGAGTCAAGCCAAATTTTCTATCTCTAATCTTAGCATATTAACCTACCAACAACATCCTAATTTTTGTATATAAATATTTATTTGTATTTATTTATTGTTTTTATTGTTTTAAACATAATTAATGGATGAATATTTTTTGTGATTAGATAGAGAAACTACTATTTATTCTTGTATTGATTGATTTGACTTGATTTATGAATTGAGATACATTTTTATGAGTTATCTTTGATTATGTTAGTGATTAATTTGACCCAAAATTCACTTGTAGACGGCTCGAGAGAACTTGCATATGAGTAGACCATAACTTATGAAGAAAAGGTTAAATGCAACGCTACAAATAGAATGACAAGCTATCTCTGGTGTTAGGGTAAAACATTTCAAATAATTTAATAGATTTTAGTAGATTCAAAGGGGTGTTAGATTGGTAGGGATACGAGTTAACCAACTGAAAAATAAACGGTTCTAACTTAATAGAGTATAATTTTAGTGATGGAGATCAAGCATCGCAAGCGGCTTCAGGCAAGACAGAAGGATTGGGGCGTGGATGTGGATGTGTTGGAGAGCTTGGATACCAAGGAGAAACACTTATACAAGCTCAACAAAGTGATATTATGGAAAAAGATCCATTGGAGAATCTTAAAGGTCTAATGACAAGGTTACGTGCTAAGCATGCTAAAGATGCTCTTAATAATCTGATGATGGATCTATATGCAGAAAAAGAAGCTAAAAAACTTCGGAACACATACCTAAGGTTTATAATGATGATTCAAGGCTTGGAGGAATGTGTTGGACTTGTTAAAGAAGGCCGAACCTGATGTACAACTTGAAATAACTCATTTGTTACAATCAGGTTGTTTTGAGCATCTTAGGGTCAATTGCTTGGACTTCTTATTTTATTTATTTAGAACTTTTAGTTATGCTATTTAGGACTTAAATAAGTGGATTCTAGCCTTAAATAAGCCTAGTTATGTTTTTGGATTTGTTTAGGCCTAATGAACTTGTTTTAAGCTTATTTGTTAGGAAGTTTATTCTTTTAGACTGAAATGGGCAAAAACCCAATTCCTACCCTTATAAGAGTCGTCCAAGGCATTAGGGTTAGTATAAATACTCTTTATTTCGTGTATTGTAGGTAGACTTCATTCATTCAATATTCATAAAACAAATTGAGTGTTCTTTTGCATTACTTTAGAGAAATCCTTCCTTGGTGTTCTTTAAAGACTTGGTTTTTCATTCAAGCAAGTGCTTGTGAAGATCAAACCCATTCCTTATCACCCCCAATCCTTCCTAAATTATGTGGTTTGGTGGAAATACCTTTTGAGTTGTCTTTGTCATTTTTGCGTAATATTGAACGTTCCTTGGATCCTAGATTCATGATTTGTGTCTCATCCAATTTGAGGTAAAGAGCTTATCAGTTTTTGGGATCAGAGTCATCTCTATTGCCAAGGTTTGAATTAATTTGTGTCCATTCTTCATATTCAATTTCGTGTCTTTTAAAAGTTCTTAAGTTTTCTTGATTCATTTCCTTCTTGTTTTTGCTATTCTATCTTTTCTTGTGTTTTTTGTTTGTTTCTTTCAGTTCTTCTGTTGGATAAATTTGATCTTTATCATCTTGATCTTTGTTGATTCTAAAATTGTGCATTCAAAGAATTGAGTTTGGCTTGATCTTTTGAGTTCTTGATGAATCTTTTGAACCCTGCAATTCTCACTTTGAATCTTGTTCTTGATTCTAGTTTTCTTTAAGTTTCTTGTTGTTCAAAAGTTATAAAATATAGTGGAAAAAAAGTCCAAAAAAAGAAAAAGAAAAGAAGATAAAAGAGATAAAAAAGAATCAAATCTGGTTAGAGTTCTTGATAGTGTCAACAAAACAACTTCTAAAATTGTTCAAACTAAGTCAAATCTGTGTTATTCCTTCTTGCAATTACTTCTTTTTCCAATCCAAACACGTTTCTTGCATCCTTTTATGATCTAAATAGGTCAATTGCATCCTTTGTTTTCCTAAAAATGTCACCTACATTCTTTCTTTGATAGAATACATAAATCACATTCTGGTTGTTGTGATTAAAGTTGTGGGGGTTCCTAGATTCTCCAAAAATTCAAATTGTTGACTTTGTTTTTCTTTGGCCTCTTTATTGGGTTTTCTTGTTTTCCTTACATCAATTTGCCTCTTAGGAGTGGTAATTGAAAGGGTAAAGGTTGGAACTTCCACTTCTTGGAAGAAAAGTTTAGTCTGCAAAGAACTCCCAGAGTAAGGATATTATGAGGTAAGTTATGAGTGATTTAGAGAGCAAACACGTGAGGGAGAGACTATTTTCTACTAACTTTTTCTTGCAGGTTCTAAATCATGTCCAATAATAGAAATTCATCATCTTCTAGTAAGGATAAAGAGGTGGCTAAAGGTGGAGAGTAGGAGATTAATCCATTAGTAGTAAAGTCACAAAAACATACATTTGAGAGCATGTTTAATGAGATGGAGAACATAAGGGGGAGGTTAGCAAAAATGTCTTTAAAGTTTAATTCTCAATTCAACCTACGGGAGAGGACACTTGAACCTCTAAACACCCATTACAATTTTGAGGATGATGACGACCAACTTAGAACCTTTAAAGAAGTTGGGAATTATAGAGGGAATAGAGGTGGTCGAGGCAGGGGGAGAATGGCTAGATACTTTAAAGGAAGAGTTAGGTATGGGAATGAGAGGGGAGTAGAGGCTAGAGTGGATAGCAACATTGTTAATATTAAGATGAAGATACCTGCTTTTGTTGGAAAGATGGATCTGGATGTATATCTAAAGTGGGAACGAAAGGTTGAGTTAGTGCTTGAGTGCCATGATTTTTCTGATGAGAAGAAGGTTAAATTGGCAGCCTTTGAGTTTATTGATTACGGGGTTACTTAGTGGGATCAATAGATTGTGTCTAATAGGAGAAATCGAGAACCACTAATTAGATCTTCGGAGGAGATGACAACCATAATGCGGAGGAGGTATGTACCAAGCTCATATTATAGAGAGATTTTCTAAAGATTATAGAATCTGACCCAAAGAAACAAACCATGGAGGAATACTACAAGGAAATGGAGGTGGCAATGGCACAAGCAAACAAAGAAGAAGACAGAGAAGCTACAATGGCTCAATTTATTTATGGTCTCAAAACTGAAGTTGATAATGTAGTGGAGCTATATCATTATGTGGAGTTAGAAGATGCAATACATATAGCTATGAAGGTTGAAAGACAACTTAAAAAGAAGTATACTAATTATGTAAGTGTTTCTAATGTAGAAACTATATCTTAGAGTAAATAGTGGAGTAAAAAGGAAGATAAAGCTCCAAATAGCAAAGTTTGAAACACTTAAGCCTCAAGCATCACAAGGAGAAAGGGGAAGGTTGAATCCTCTTCAAATTCAAGAGTAGAGATATCAAGTGTTTTCGCTGTACAGGAAGAGGTCACATTACGTCTCAATGCCCGAATAAGAGGTTAATGACAATTCGAAATGGGGAGTATGTGTGAGAAAGTGAAGAAGAGGGATATGCAGACATACCTAAATTAGAAGATACTGACCAAAGTGAAGATGAGGCCAAGATAGAGCAACCAATGGAGGGGAAATCATTAGTAACTAGAAGGGCCTTAAGCACTCAAATTAGAGAATAGGACGATGTAGTGAACCAACAAAGAGAGTCTATTCCACACAAGATATGCCATCAATGATCAGATTTGCAGCCTTATAATTGATGGAGGGAGTTGTATGAATGTGGCAAGTGTTGAATTGATTCAAAAATTGGGCTTAACAACTATCAAAAACCCTACGCCTTACAATCTGCAGTGGCTTAATGTTGATGGTAAAACCTATCTACTTGTTTTATGCTCAAAAATCGTAAGTGTATGGTTGTGACTTGTAGTTAAAAAGAGCGGATATCGATCCCATAAGGATTGATGCCCAGACATCACTTAATTTAGATAAAACTTTGTTTAAGAAACGAAATTGTTTAATGTAAATAATCTGAAAAACTAAATTAAAATTAAAAGACTAAAACAAAGTAATAGACAATACCAAAGTGTAGAAAAAAATCAGAATTCAAGAATCTAAAGACTAGAGATTCCTTTTTTCTCTATTTTGTCTCCCTCATATTTTATTAACTGAATTATGTCTCACCCTAGATTTTCGAATGTACTAATTACCCTCTCTCAAGGTGTAATTAATTGTCCCTAATCGAATTAAAGGGAATCAATTGGACGATCTCTCAACCTACCTAATGACTCTACCAATTCAACTAGTTATTAAACTATCATATAGGTGATCAATTAAATTTGTCGAGATCTCTCTTTTGACTAATCAATTGATATGATGATTGTATGTCTATAGGCTGCTAACTCTCATTGTACAATCCTACACAATTAATCTCACTCACTCTCTCGATTTATTGCAAGATAATGAATAAAAACACCAATCATTAATGACAACTTCATTCAATTCAATAAAATAGGAGTTCTAACAAAATAATTCAAAAGCAATCCCTAAAACTAAATCAGCCACTCATAGTCTCCATAACATCATCAACATTTAAATAAACTATTTTACAAAGAATAGAAGAAGTAAAATTGACAGAAAATTGAATAAGGAAACTCCTTCTCTTCTTTGCCTAAATCTAGAAGCTTTGATGTTGATGTGTTATTTTCTCCAATCTCGATGATGATCCTTGACTTTAATCCTTCCTCAAGGCTCTAAACATATGCTCTTCACTCAAGAATGGTGTTTCTATAGAAGGGTTTCGTCTCCCCCTTAAGATGGAGGCTTAATTATGCTTTAATAGTCCAAAAATCCTAAGTTTAATGAAGCCTTGCGTATTGTCTCGGATTGTAATTCCCACGATCGTGGGAATTGACATGATTCCCACAATTGTGGGAATTTAAAAAAGACAGAATCCTTCTTTCTTTTCTTCTTTGATCTCTAGCTCATTCTCCAAGTTGCTTCATGTTCCTTCTTATATAAAAAAAAAGTCAATTCTTACCCTAAATTATCATCAAACATAAAAGAAAAATAATGGAGATCAAACTAAATGAAAAATACAAAATGAATCCTAAACTACAACAATAATCAACAATTATACAAGAAAACACATACCAATTACCTAGAAAAACATATACTAATGCACAACTATAAAAAATGAATAGAAAATAAAGGGTTCATATTTTAAGCCTCCCTTTTTATCTCTTATCGAATGTTTTTACAACGTAGAGGTTTGATCTTATATTCTTTTAGATCTTTCGATAATTTCTTTTTCTTTTCTGCTTCTCTAGATCAAAATCACCCCTTGAATTACCTTTCAAAGTCCTTGAATGTCTCTTCATATATGCTCTTTTATTTTGCCTCTGAATACATTTTTACAATAAATTTTAGGGGGAGATACACAATCTGATATGTGGGCGTGTACTAAGGCATGTATAACCCAAAATACCTAGAATTCATAATTCTTCATGGCCTAAAAGAAGTATACAGGCTTATGCACGAATATGTATCCCTTCTTTGCTTTAAATCTTTGTTTTAATTTGTGTTTTCATCCAAATTCTTCTCCTTTAAGTTCATGAAGGAAATTATAACCTATAAACACACTTGTACCAAATTAAATATCAAATATACAATAAAACTATAAAATACCAAGCAAAAATACATGAAATATAGGGACAAATATTTTCAATTATACATCTATCACATTCACAGTCAGTTTGACAATGCTGAACTCCACTCTAGTTAAATCTAGTCTAGCATAAATGAATATCGTCCTTGGTTGGTTAGTCATGTTTCGTGATTCTTTAATATCAATTTGACCTCCCAAGTCCTCTATTTGTCAATCTTGCTTAAACTCTCTTAGTTATGTTCTACGAAGATTTTTATGAGATGTTATTTTGATTTTTTAGATCTTCATTCACTAAGTTTGTTAGAACATTTTAGGTCATAAACTGACCAAAGAGTCATTGTCTACGTAAAAAAGAAAATTAAAAATTTAATAAATTAAAATAAACTAGAAACCAAAATAAAATAAAATAAAGTAAAAATGGTAGACTAACAAAAACTGGGTTTTCCTAATACCCCCAATAATGACGCCAAAAACTTGATTTACTATATTTTATACTTCTAATAATTTATCAATGTTAAAAACTGCAAGTGGACGACTTAGTTATAGTTAGCACAGGCAAGTATGGGTGAAATCACAATGACTGTAAGTATGAGAATTACCTTTTTTCTATTATCTAACTGTCAATTTAGATTTTTAATTTAATTAAAAAATTAAACTAAACAGTTACTAATGACTAACCACTTCATATTACCTATTATTTGCACTATAATCAACAAAATTGTTAGCACCATTGAACTTGTCTAAACTTAATTTAATTACAAGATAAATTTTTTAGGAAAATGAATAAAATTTCATTAATCATAGCAAAACCATTCCAATATTCCAACATTGCAACAATACAATGATAATAACAAGATCATACATTAGTTTTTAATCTAACAAAAGGGACATAATAATAACATTTTTATAGATTTACAAATGCCATCTGTTTTTTAATTCATTATACAGGTTGTTGTAAGCATTCTTGGCTACTTTTGCAGCTGTAGTCCAATTGATTATGTCCTCTGCTAGCTAGTTTCTGCTTACTTTTTCACCTCTGTAAATTATTTTGTTTCTTTCTTTCCACAGGGAATATATTACTGTAATGAATGCAATCCTAAAAATTACTCCATTATATTTATGTATTTTAACCAACCTGATGATCCAAATCAGTGTTTCATGCCAATCATAAGTTTGGGAATATTGTACAAACTTATGCATGATTTTGCTCTAAACTGATTTGGAATACCTGCATTGAAAAAACAAATTCTCTATCTTCTTAGACCTCTTTCCACATCACACATGTTTAGAGTCTGTTTTTAATAACCAGCCAGGTAATCAATGCACCTTTAGGGTTAAGTGAGTCATTCTATAAAAAATCAAACCAAGGAACATTCTCCCTATTAACTTGAAGGATCTAATAGGAAGATTTATTAGTGAACACATATTTAGAGTCTGCTAGCTAGTTGATACTATCATCTCCATAGCAGTGAGTGATTTGGGGGGTATAAACTCTAGTAAGGAGGTGAAGCCTTTGAAATTACCTGACCACAAACCATTCTTATTAAGTTAAGAAGCTTTAGCATTAAGAGGAATTCTATTCTAGAGGTGAGGGATCTCATTATACATAACACATATATATATGTATGTGATTGAGTATTCATAAGATTCTGCAATTAATAATATGTGTGCAATATGTGTATTGCATGATGTTAATAAATAGGATAGAATGTCCGCATCCAAACATTTCTGAATTATGGAAGCTAATGCTAATCTAGAGCGTACTGTGAGTCAACCTAGATGGTCTCATTTTCATTGTTTGCTCTGTTTTAAATTTCTATATTGAATTACTACTGAATGTGAATGTGATTGAGACAATACCAAACATAAATAGCCCGATGAGTTTGATAAATGTGAAAATCATTAGAAGTGTTCCTTGAATGTGAATTTGAATGAATAAGTGATACTTAACATTATTGTTGAATGCTGGACCAAGGTTCAATGATAAATGTAAAACTAAAATCAAGTGACTGATTGAATATATATGAATGTGATGTATTTTATTACATGAATGCATGAACAAATAAAGGTTGTTGTGACTGGGATAGCCACCGAAAAAGAGCTTAAAGCTCAGAAAGTGAAAAAAAAGCTTAAAGCTCAGAGAGTGATTAAGAGCCAAAGGCTCACTACATAAAATGAGCCCTATATCTCCAACGGATAAGGGACAGTTATTAATAAGCTCGATATCCACAATAGATACAGGACAGTTACAGGCACTCAGTCACAACAATAACAATTGCAAGCGAGTCTCGTGAGCATTTCATATACATTTCATATGTATTATTTAAATGGTTGAAATAAATGGTTTGAATGATTTCTGAATGTGAATTATGATTTAAGTAAATATGAAATGAATGTGACTTAACTTGTTGAATTGATGAAGTGATGTGAATTTTATGAGTATATGAATTGATGTGTTATATGATTGAGTGAGCCATCGAGGATGGTCCACTCATTAGTTCGCAAAACTCAACCCAATATTTACAACATTTTTTAGGCTTAGAGAAGATCTCCAGTCAGACAAATTGGAGTCTAGCTATTGCATTTGAGTATGAGGTAGAGGTCGGAATTAGTTCGCGTCTGCATAGATTTTTCCTTTTTTTGGTATTAAAGAATGTATTCTGCAAATATTGTACTACGTGTATCTAAATAATTCTATTTTGTAATGACTTTACAAATTGGAAATATTTGTAAATGAGATTACTCAATGAGTGTAATAACAATTGTGACTATGATGTTTATGAAAAATGGGCTCAAATTTTGATTAGTGGTTTTCGGTAATATACGTGCGATAATTGAAAAGAAAATTTTTCAATGAGTTTGATTGTTTGACTATTCTAGCATCCCACCCTAGTATAATATGTTCTCGAATGATGTCGGAGTGTTCGCAAATTTGCCCTATAAGAGTGGTGTGCTACAAAGAATCTCTAGCTTCAACTTGATTCCCCTCCTTTCCCTACCTTTTAGTTCGGTATGGTTCTCGATTGTCTCAAAACCGACTTGTTACTTTCTTCTTATTTGCTTCACTTTTTGTTGTCATATATAAAATAACCATCTTTTATTACGTCTTTGTTCCTTTATCACATGCTCTTTTCATCTTTGTTGGGAAGTAAAACTCTGTGGGTTGGAGTTTTTGCAAGTTTATAAAATTGTTAGAAAGCTCAAGTCTTTTTTTTTAATTTGTCGTATTCCCTTGATTACTTGATGATTATTCGTGAGCATTAAACTTGACAAGGTTTAATTCAGAAAAACCATCAGTTTTGTTCCCCCTGATGGTGAATTTGAGTTGATGAAGTAAGTCCTTAATCTCTTAGCATTGTCATATACTCTTACAATTAGTGTTAAATTGTTTGCTTCATGCCATATGCTGAGTTGTCAAGAGTTTTTCTTGTGGTGTTTCCCTTTTTCAACTGCAGCCTTTTCTTTATCAACTGTGACAAATTTCCAAAGTAGGAAATTGTTCTATCAAGTTATCCATATGCTGAATAAATAAAAAGTGTGAAAGGTGGTTGATCATGAACTTATTAAGTAGAATCATGAAGTGGTTGACCCCAGAAAGGATCTGATTTAATTTGATTTGTTTTATATGCTATTATAATGGTCAGTCAATTAGGAGTGAGAATTTTTTTTTGAAAATTTACAGGTGCATCATCCCCTGACATAATGGTAACTTCTCCTTTTAACTATGAAGGTCACTAATAAGGTTCCCAATGATGAGTCGCATTTCTAGACTTTCATCATTGAAATGTATCATTCTTACTTCATCTTCCATCAGTTCTCAAACAAGATTGTAAAAATTGTAAATATAGTTTCCTTCCTTCACTTATTTATTTTTTCTCACTGTACTTAGCTTTTGTCTGGAGCATATAGTCATGTTGTGTTCCCATTATCCCTATTATAATATGCAATCAGCTATAGGTGTGCAAATTATATTTGAATTCTTACATTGACCTGTGTTGCTATTAGGTGAAGAGTGTGTTTGGTGGCAAAATGTTTGTCTTTGGAGTTGTCATAAAAATTCTTAGACCAAAACAAACAACTAAGACAAGCTTTCAAGTGATGTCAGGTTGAAGAAAATACAATGCTGCAATTGATTGTTTGGTTTGGAAGTGAGTACAAATTCCTTCTTTAACTTTGATGTTTATGTTCTTAGTGTTTCTTATAATTATCAGATTGAAATTAACCTCATATTTATAAACTAGGCTTCAAAATTAAACTCAGTTATCTTTGATCAAACATACTGATCATTCAGGTAGCTCATTTTTGTTACCTCACTAATCATAATGTTAATTTTATAATTTCTCTTATTAGAATCTTTTCCATGTTTAGATTTTTTTTCTTTAATTTGGATATTGCTATTTAGTGACACATTCATGCAACAATTTCATGATAAAAGTTTCCCCGTCAAATAGAGCCAACCCTGAGTGCTAAAGTTGAGTTAATTTCCACAATGGCAGAAAAGAAATCTTGGACAAGGCCTCCAATTCAGATGGAATTCTAGGTGCCTAATTTATTATACGTTGCTATTTAACCAAATAAAGTCTATTGCAGTAACGAGTATGCGTTAAGTCACACATCAAAACTCTATGTTGTGGCATGTTAAGATTTGGTATAGAGTTTAGGTATGATTTATAGATTATAAACGTCGAATAATATTCATCTTTTATCGTCTTTAATTATTGGGTGTGCAGGTTTCCATATTTACAGCATTTGGCTTACAAGTTCGCCTTTTAAAGGTACGAAAATTTTTAACTCAATACTGAATTTAGGTCGGTATCCAAAAGTTCAGCAGTGACATATAGTGATTGTCTGTAGGTATGGGAGAAGAGTGGTTACAATACATTTGAGAGGGCTCGTTACATTACCAAAGTAAGCTTATATGAGATTAGACTGTAGATGGTGAGCGATTATGTGGTTGAGAGACTTTTTTGGTGTAAATTTGAACACAAATGGTGGTCATTAACCATATCAATTTAAAGGTTTGACCTTCTTGAAGAAAGTTGTGAACATATGTCATACCTGTGTTGTGGTGAGAAGACGTACAAGTTGAGAGTTTTGTTTTCCAAGTTTTTGGATTCATTTTGTTCTTTTATTGGTGTTGTATTTGTCCATACCAATATTTAGGGAAGCGGAGTAATAGATTGAATCCTGTTGGAAGAGGTTTATGCTCTTTTATAATATTATGAGTTTGTTTTTTTTCTCAAGTATGGTGGTGAGCATTTTTCGGATTTTTCGTGGTTGTTTCTAATTTTTGCTTATTTGATGAATTTTCCCTTTTTGTTTTTGTTGCTGTTGTTTTCTGCTTAACAAAGGTCTAAGTTTTTCTGGTCCAGCAGCTGCTTTTTCAAATTCCATGATTTCTAACAATCTTTGCCTCATCTTTTTGAGTCTCAAGTTCTCATGTATAACAATGCCTCTAAAGTCTCTAAAGTCTCTTGAAGTGCATTGACTGAATTTGTATCATGTTGTAATTTGAACTTGCATGCACAGTCTGAAATGAGACATAAAATTGAAGTTTAACTGTTCCTATTTTCGAAAAGCTTGGGGTTACTTGTAATGGACGCATCTAGGCTCTGATTCGTAGTATTAAAATTGACTATTACAATCACACAAACTTTTAAATAATAATAATAATAATAAGAATAATAAGAAGAAGAAGAAAGATTAATAATAATAATAAGAAATTTAATAATAAATAATAATAATAATAATAATAATAATAATATGGTCTTATTATTGTTATTCTTTTGTCATTCCAAGTTTATAATTTCAAATCAAATATTGGCATAGAAATTCTTTATCTATTCTAATCATTGAACCAAACAAAGTAATATCCATTTTATTCTATTCCTCATCTTTTCTATTCTTAAAAATAATCATTCTATTCTTTATCTATTTCATTCCTTGAACCAAACAGGCTGATAGTGAAACAGAAACCTTCCATTAGAACTTGTTAATTTGTTGAGAATTTTTTATAACCATTCCTTTAGGAAAGGCAACGGGCCGGGCCGAGCTGGAGCTCACTAGAAAAGATGAGACTTAGTAACCAAGCCCGTGGCCTAACCCTAATTTTTTAATTTAATTCTAACTTTTTTATTTAACATAAAATGGTTAGATTAAATTTTATTTTATAATTATTTTAACAACTTATTTTGTGATGATATTAAAAAAAGTACTTTACTAAATGTCATCATACTCGTAATTAGTGACAAATATCAACAAGTAAATATTAAAATAAATATGACGATTTCTTATAATAACAATCTCAAGTTAATTTCTATATATATATATATATTATAATTTATGAAATTAATAGGTAACTAGTAGTGATTTTTTATCAAAAAAATTGATAAATGTGGTGTATGACAAAAGGCAAAAAGTACTACATCAAGATTTTTAACTTTCGTGGTCTAAAATTAGTTTGAGCTCACTAACAAAATCTTCAGTTAGCTGTTATATGTCTTTTTCTAATACATTATATATGACTCTTAAGTACTATAAGTAATAAAATAACATAAATATATAAATTACCTCATTATTACTAACATAATTTATAAATATATACGTTATTTTCATAAAAATTATAATTATTATTTTAATTATATATGAAATAAAGATTTTAATGCATTTAATAATTAAGAAACTACTAATCTAAAAAATTAAATTTAAATGACATATTTCAATCAAATAATTATTACATTTTTTCATATTACATATTCTAAAACTATTATAATTAATAAAACAATACCAATACATAAAACCCCCATCATTAATAAAATATCATTCTTTATTAACAGTTCATTTATATATAATAATCTTATTATATCTATAACAAAAGTATTGAATAGAAATAGTCGATAAATGTAAACTATGATAGCTCATTTTTTTGCAATGAAAAGTTATAATATTTATTTTAAATAATATATAAGTTCTTTAATATGTGTAATAATTAATAAATTAGGACAAATTATTTGATAAATTAAGGGATTCAACATATTTGAACCAAATGATAGAAGCTTGTGTTAAGCTCTTTATATCGTAACATTTATATGAAATGATAGAAAAATTAGAACATAAGACTTAGATACTTTAGAAATTTTAGTAAGGACTCCAAAAAAATTAAATTAATAAAAAAATTCAAATTAAAGTTATCAATTTAATTAATTGAAGTTACATTGACACTAATATGTTCAAAAAAAACACATTTAAAATTGCTTAAGTTGAATTAATTGTTTGAATTTAATAATAACCTTCCATTGAAATATATGATTATATAAATATATAATTAATAAGAAATTTCAATTCAATTGATTAGGAATTTGTAGGAAATTCACTAAGTTAATTATAGTTACAATTTTCAATTCAATAAATTGATTTCAATTTTACTTAAATATAATAATTATTAAAAGAGAGAAATGATAAAGTCAAATTCATTAACTATAGTTATTTTGACTAGACATGAATGTGTATCCAAATCATTTTACAAGAAATGATACAATTTACAAAAATTAAGATAATATCATGACAAACAGAAGAAGCTTGAACAATGCATACTGGAGACTGGAGATTGAGAGAGCAACTAATCATTGTTGCTAGGATTGTCAATAGTTTGGATCAAATCATCTGTATGTACATACATTATATTTAGTAATGTAATATTAAAATTAAATGAATATTTAGGACATGGTAATATTTAATAAATAATTAAATATACCTTTATCTTCATATATTTGATTAAAATAATGTGCAGTTGGTCAATTAATTTGACTAGTCATCTCCGCATTAATACCTGTTACTGTATTAATGAAAATTAAAAACATAATATTAGATAAGATAATATAAAATAGATAAAATTGATATATCAAAAAGAAAATAATTTACCATCAGTATATTCATCATTTAACCAACTTTGGGTGCATATATAGGCTTCCAAAGTACGAGGATTAAGTCGAGCGTAATGAAGAGTAATAACTCGACCACTAGTATTAAAAGCAGACTCCAAAGCGATGGTGGGTGATGGAATAACTAATAAGTCTCGTGCAATGACTTACATGATTGGAAAAGTATTTCTACACTTCTTCCACTATAACAATATATCGAAATGCTCACCTTTAGTTTCGAGAACACAATCTTTGGTTAAATATTCATATAACTTCATCATATTATAAAAAGTCCTAGCCCTTTTCTCTTTCAAAAAATTTGAAAGAGAATGTGTCAATCTCCAGTTAGAAGATGAGGTTGAAGTTGGAACTGAACCTGGAGTTAAATTGCTTGGACTATTAAGATCTCAATCTTGAATTTTTTCTATTTTGTGTTGGTAATCATTAAACAATTCATACCATAATTGTTTAATGATATCTACATTCTCTTGAGCTCAACCACCATACAATGCATCATAAATAAAAGCAACTCTGTCTATCTTGTATCTCAGGTCCAACACATATAACACTGCAACAATATCTTCAACTATAGACTAATAAGAATTCAACCTTTCCATCATCTACTTCGCCATAGTTTGAATAATCTCAATGGAGTCAAATGTCCACAATGATAAAGCATCCTTTATGTCGGGTATAGTGCTAAAACAGCTATAAAAATTTGGACATTTTGTTCCCAAGAACAATTCAATCGTATTATAGAATAATTCCAACTTCATAAAAAGTTCTCTAGCCAAGTCCCATTAATTTTCTATTAGCATGCAGGTATACTAAGAATCCATTTCCCTTAGTCTGATAAACACGTCAACATATGAAATTGTCGACTCTAACATCTTCAAGGTTGAGTTCCATCTAGTTGGACAATCCAAAACCAACTGTTTTGTACTTAGAATGTATGACATCTTCAAATTTTCAACTCTTTTAAGAGTTGCACTCCAATATAAAACACTATACCGAATACAATCTATCGCTTCTGTTATTATCTTCAACTAATCTTTCACAATCAAGTTAAGAATATGCACAAAAAACAAATATGAAACTCCCAACCTGCATGTTACTTTTCATTTCTTAATCATAGCATCATTTATGTTATCATTGTCGATTGTGATGGTCAATACTTTGTTGTCGATGTTAAAATCCATCAAACAAACAATCTCTCAATATGTTTGCCAAATTTTCACTTGTATGTGATGTCAGCACATAAATGAACCTATCATGTACAAATATTACAAACATCAATCATAAATTCATAGCATACTGAAAATGTAAATGCTAACAATATTAAAGAATATAAATTATCTCAAAAGTTTATTGCGTAATGTCCAATCACTATCAACATAATGTGTTGTCACTACCATGTAACCCTTCTTTTGGTTATAGATTGTCCATATGTCTGTTGTTATGGCAATTCATCCTTCAACACTCAACAATGCTCTTAAAATCTCTCTCTTCTTATCCTCGCAAAATTTTAAATATCCTTCTTCACTGTATTTCGACTTGGAACCTCAAAATTCGACTGAAGTAAAATACAAAACATCCTGAATCTTTTTCTTTCAACCATAGACAGTGATTGTTAATCTCAAATAACCATAGCAGCTATCAAACAACTTGATCTATGGCTATCATAAGTTGTTATGGTCAATTCATTCTTCTCTTTCATAAAGTTAGGGGTAAAAAATATTTGACCTCTTGATACCATCTTCCTTCTACTACATGAACCTATATGTCTCTTTAAATGAGACGTTTCACCTTTTGAACTACCGAAATACAACTTCTGACAATATTTACAATCTGCTTTTTCAACCTCGTCTGTCGATCTAGTCTTATTAAAGTGATTCTAAACTTCACTTTTATATTGAGTTCTAGTTGAACGTCTATCCTCACTTGGTACGAGAATAGAAGTTTCCACTTCTATCTCCAATACTGGATTATAACTCTCTGCTGAAGGAATATACCCATCCATCTGAAACTATCAACATACAAATGCTTGAGGTTAGACATTATCAACATATAAATGCTTGAGGTCAGAAACAATCAAAATGAGCAATTCAACATATCAAAGGTTTTGAGCTTATCATTATTTATAAACAACCAAAACATAATGTTTAATGGAAATATAAATTATTTTAAAATAAGAAGCAATGACAAAATATAATATGCTTATGTATTTAGTAGTCGATGTATATATGCATTTGTATTAGACTCAAATATACACATTTTATATGAAGGTGATATATTCTTTAAAGTTTAGGCTCGAAATTTGAAATATACAAAGAATTAAATGTATGTAGTTGGATATATTTTTCTACTTACCAAAAGCATAATCTCATGAAAAAGTACTAAACATATCATAATTACCTCAACTATTATTGAAGAAAAGTTTGTAACATGCCATTAAACTATAGAATAAGCATTATAGTTAACAAATTTTTATCACAAATATGAGGGTCATAAACAATATCAAAGAATAATTAAAGATCCACTTAGTTTATCTACAATGTTATTCTCAAAGAATAATAATGGTTGAAGTTGAAACAAACATATTAATAAGAATTAAAAAAGTATATGTTTGTAGATCATATTAAAGAAAAGACATGCCATTAACCATTAATCATGCTAATTTATGAAACCAACAAAGTCTTCAATCATTGTTGAACATAAGAAAAAGGAAAAGGAACTAACTATTCATAATTTTATCCAGAAAATCCAAATCCCATTCTTATATACAAACCAACCAACCACATAAAAACAAAGGCCTTTCAACAAACATAAATTGTGTTCAACAGTGTTTTAAGACTTGCTTGGTTTCATAGTTTATCAAACCCAACTTAGGTAACAATGAGGGATGTAATGAAGTTTGTTTCAACAATGAGAGGATTCTCTAATTCCTCTACTCTCCTCTCAGTTTGCCAAGGAAAGCAAAAAGAAACAGAGCAAAAAACCAAACTCTTGGGCTTCTGTAGGAGTAGTTGAACCTAAAAAACGTGTTTCTTAATGGCTTTTTAGGTGAAAGAAGTAGAGAGTGTAGAGAAAAAGTAGGTAAAGAATTAATAATCTAGGACGACACCAAAAATATATGAAACTTTCTTAGCATTGTTCTTTGATTTGGCCATAAAGGAAAAGAAAGAAATGAAGTAAAGGTATGCTAAGAGAAAAACTTTCTTAGCATTGTTCTTAGCATTGTAATGGTTCAAGCTCGACCTTTGATTCTATTCGCTCCTAATTACCCACGTCTCACCACTACCATACTGTAGATTTTTTATACCATTACAACTGCCAGAGTAGATAGAGTGCAGGGTATAACAGATGGGCTAAAGATTAATATGAATGTGGGTTTTGTTTCGAATAATAGTGAAATTGCTATAAAATATGGGAACTTTAATGTTAATACTGAGGAACAGGGCTCAATATCAGGTGTGAATGCTACTATGATCTCAAATAGGAATGGGAATTCTTCAGGTGTAAAGTTTTGGAAACAACCGGATGGGTTAGGGTATAGGTCATGCTTGAAATTTAGCCAAGAGTACGGAAGAACAAGTGAGGCAATTATAAAGGATAGAAGAAAGTATTTACCAGTGGTGTTCTCCGAGGGAATGAATCAACAAAGGAATTAGAATATGGATGTTATGGTGATTGCAAGGATACTTGGTGCTACTTTAGTTGTTCCTGTCCTCCAAGTCAAGCACTTCCTCTCATTAAAATTTAAAACCTACAGACGGACATCCATTTACATCAAAGAAAAAAAAAGAATACGAACGTAGGGGCATTTCATCGAATAATTAACATGCGTTATGCCATATTCCCATTAGTAGAAATTACAATCACAAATTAGCTAAATAACCAAACCACAACTAACAACTACTGAATACAATACTCTCCAAACTATCAAATATGAATAATAAACCAAATTTGAGAAGAGAAACTACCTTATTAATACGTTGGTTACTTAGTGTTAGTGGCGCTGGTGAGTGGCGATTGGTGGTGCGGTGGACTTGCGATAACCGAAGAGGGAGATGGGAGATAGGGAGAGACAACGAACAGAAGGACGAGGAGACAGGGAGTGAAGAACTCGGATAGAAGAAGCAGAAATGAAGAACAGACGAAGGGAAGAACATAAGAAGGAAGGAGGAACATATAGGTGAAAATTAATTAAAAGCAAAACAATGAAAATGACATATTTTCTTGCTTCTTTTTTTAAGTTGTAACTGAAGCAAAACATCTTTTTGTTTCTTATGCAACTCTTTTCTTATTATAACAACGAACAATGTCATTTTGCTTCTTTTTCTAAGTTGTAATTGAAAGAAAATGACATTTTCTTGCTTCTTTTTTTAAGTTGTAACTGAAGCAAAACAACATCTTTTTGTTTCTTATGTAACTCTTTTCTTATTATAACAAAATGACGTCATTTTGTTATTAGAGTGTTGGGCCTCGGGTCGAGCTCGGGCTTATTGGCTCAAATCTTAGGCTAAGCCCTAGCTCATTGGTCTGAGATCGTGGCTCAGCCCAAGGACCAAAAGCTAGAGCCTGTGGCCTGAATCGAGGAGGTTTTGCCCTAGTTACTTAGCCCATGGCTCGATTTGACTGGGCTTGGCCTGTTGATTATAGGCCAAGTCTGGCTAGGCCAGGCTAGCATATTTTGCCATACCTATTTACATTACCAAGGATAATAGATAAAGGGACAGATGATCTCCTTTTCTAATACCTCTAGCATATTGAGAAGGTTTAGTGGGAACACTATTAACAAGGATGCTATATGAAGAAGTCTTGATACAAAACATGATTGCAAATTGTGCTGAAAAATTAAGTGATTCCATACAATTTTAAATGAAATTCCAACTTACTATATCAAAAGCCTTGTAAAATTCAATTTTCCATAGACATTTATTAATCCTTCTACCTGAGTTATAGTCCTTGAGCTTCTCTTGAATCAGAAAAATATTATCCCTAGTGATCTTCCTCCTGGGAAGGCTCCCTGAGCTGGATTGAATAGTTAACTTAGAGCTTCTTTCAATCTATTAGCAAGGAGTTTTGTTATAACTTTGTAGATGTTATTACAGCATGATATAAACCTTTAGTCAAACAAAGAAAATGGGGTTCTGGTTTTTTGAAATAAGAAAAATGAAATTGATATTGTTTAAACATTCCTAAACTAATTATGTGAACAAGATACCAATTATTTTCCAAGTTTTCTCAAAAATCTAGTTGTGAACCTATCTGGACTAGGTGACTTGGAGGGGTGCAACTTAAACAACACTTTATTGATTTCCTAGTTAGTGAAAGGGACAATCAAATATTCTTTGACTTCTTGGATCAAGGAACAATGAAAGAATCTATTAATATGAATTCAATTTTTAGCACCTTTCTTTTCCCATCAAGTTTATGAAAAAATCTCTTGTAGTGTTAAGGGAAGTCTGATTAGTTATTGAATTACCACTTTCATCTCTAAGTTCTTTAATCTTATTCAAGTTCCTCCTTGCTAAATTGATGCATGAAAGAACCTTGTATTAGAATCTCCTTCTCTTAGTTAATCAATTTGAGCCTTCTACTTTAAAATAGAATAATGCAGCTTCAAAGCCTCTTGATGTTCCTTGAGCCTTTCAGTTTCAATAGATCTGAACTGATTGTTGTATAGGTGCTTGTAACATTCTTCTTGAGCTTCTTTGAGTTTCATCTTAGTCTCAACAACCTTCTTAGTATGAGAATTGACAAAGGTTTTAAGGATTTGCTTCACTTTCCTTAGTTTTTGTATATGAAAAGCTTTATATCCTTCCACATTCCGATTCTAGTTCATCTGTACTAAATCAAGAAAACCTTCTTGCCCGGTAAGTCCATTAAAGAACCTAAAAGGTGTTCCTTGCATCCTTATAACTTCAAGATTTAGTATGCTATTTTTTAGGCCTTTTTCTTAGAATTCATTCATTATTGAACTCCAAATAATATCCATTTTCAACAGAGGCTTATTCTTATCTTTCTGTATATTTACTGAAGCGTTCTTTAGTATAATTTAAAAACATACCACATTTTAAATATTTAGAATAGATGTATCTGAACCATCTTTACTTTACAATGCACCTAAGTCAATTCTACATTGGCCTATGTACAGCCAACTTCTTTATATGCCTTTTAAACTCATTCTAAGTGTTTGATTTGATTATATTCCATATAATGTTCTTAATAATCTTAGAGATTTTTAAATATCTTTGTAGGTTTGTATATGAATGCTAAACATAAATACTTACAAGTATACTATTTTAGTTTAATCATAAATAATAATTGAAAATTATGCAATCAAGAATTAAAACCGCATAAGTTTCACATTATGTTAGCTATAGACAAAAACTTGAAATTTATATAATTTTACCTTTTTTATATCAAATATGATATCATCCCTCATGATCAATTTCATTAAGAAAATATTGAAAAATATTACTTCTAATTCTCACTATTGTTTACTTTAACTATAGTCCATGCAAATTAAAATGTTGTTTCCATTGCTCTTAATTGTAGTTAACATTTTCCCCTAATAATTTGAATTTAAGAGATATCCATATTATAGGTCTATAAGATGCCACAAACACAATCTTACATGTTTGAAAAATGAAGTAACAACTTTCACATACAAATTGGGAAATCTAATCCAAAGAGAAATGCTCGAATTCCTTTCCAAAATAACCAAGAAAAACCCATAAAGTTTGTTATATTGCTTCCCTTATTCTCTCCTTATAACCTTCCTTGCATACTCTTTTGCTTTGTACGACTTTAAATATGATATTTTAAGATTGATATCCCTTAAAAAAGCTCCCTCTAGTCCAATTATGGTCCACTTTATACTAAATCTAAAATATTTAATAAAATTTAGCCTAATGTGTAGGGAATTAACTCTTTTACATTGTAAGACTTTAAATATGATATTTTTATATTGATGTTCCTTAACAAATCTCCCTTAGTACAATTATGGTCCAATTTAGACTAAATCTAAAATATTAAATAAATTTTAGCCTAATGCATATGTAATTAATTATTTCATTTTTATATAACTTGTCGTACTCATGTTTAGGCCCATATGTATTGATATAAAAAGTTATTTTTTTCCTATGTGAATTGATGTAAATATCTTTCACCCATGTCTCTCCTTTCATATGAGTGGTACCCTTCTTTTTCATATTTTAAGCACTTAAACTTGAAACCGTTTTTAATATTATAATCAACCAAGAGTTTCCCAATGTTGTTACAATATCAAATATCAAGAAAATTTGAAATTATATATCATTTTTAAAGGTTATAAAAGCATCAAATTAAAAAACTTTGGCCTTCTTCTCTTTATTTGATTTGTTGTCAACATTACCCATTTCTTTAGAATGAACATAGTTAGAATTTGAAGAATGCAAATCTATGCCCTCCACTCCAAATTCTCATTTAACTACTTCTTGACTTTCATTTACACTTGCGCCAATTAGTATATTGTAGTAAAAAACATCATCATCTTCTTCACCAGCTGAATTAATCGAATGAAATTCGTAAAACTCTTCTTAAAAGCCTTTTCTTAATAGATATCCTTATAACTTGGATCTTCTCCTTCATTATCGTATGATCAAATTTTAACACCCTAATACCATCCTTAAATGACTCATTAGAAAATTGTATGAAAACGTTCACCTTTTCTATACCCATATTGCTTTTCTGCAAACATAAAATCTACTAGAGTAATGTGATTGGTATGTTTCTTAAATATTTAAATTTCTCTCCCTCATATGTTATGATAGGTTTGAATATGAATCCTCTTCCATGGTAGAAAGCAAGTCTAATTTGTTTTACACATGTATTAAAAAAATAAATACTCATAACAAAAATTATTAATAAAAATATTTAAGTTTATAAATATTAATTCTAGTAAAATAATTTTTTTCTTTGTTAACAGAAAAAAAATTATTGATATATAAAATCATGAAATCTTTAGTTGGAAAAATTAGGACCTTACTTTTTAAATATATTAAAAGATTTAACTAACATTCATATGTGGATGAATTTTTTTAATTCAAAGGGAGAAGGGAAGAGTTAGAGTTGAAAAGGTTGAAGATTTAGGAGTAAAAGAGATGGAGTTATGATGAAATCCTCCCATAGGTTGGAGTTTGGGGAAAAAGAAGATGTATTTGTGTCATGAGATGTAATGAGACTTATACAACTTGATCTTTTGGGCTATAATGGCAACCATATTTAAATGAAAAAAATTATTACTTTTGCACATATAGGCCCTAGTTTCTGAATAGTATCATAGGGACATATACATTAATGAGTGAAACCATAAGGGTGTACAACCTACTTACCCTAATAATAATATATATGAAAGGCCTCTTGACTATGTCAACATATAGTAAAAAGACTTTGACCCATTAAGGCTATTGTTTATTTTATTAAAAGGGACAAAAATATTTATAATATAATTCTTATGTTTTTCGGCAGACACCAACTTTTGATAGACATTAACATGGAAGTCTATAATAATGTCTTTGTTACTTAGTAGTTGTTGTTCGTATTCGTGTAACCTTATATAAAAATTTCATGAACTATTTATTAGCTTGATACAACTACGTAAAACCAAGTTTTTCATTTTGGTATTAAAGCCTCTCATACAAATACAACAGAAAAAACAACAATTAATTACAAAACTATATTGTGTTTTGTGTTTTTGTGTTTTGTATTTTGTCTATTAAATGCTGATTATATTAGTAAATATGATCATAATTGAATAAGAATTATAACTGGAGTTGGCATATTTGGAAGGATGCATGTTCCTCCACTCTTTTTATGATTTTATTATGAGCTCTATATGAAGAACTTCACTAGATATGCCATTACTGAAGAAAAGAAGGATTACTAAATGCTGATGAACAAAATCAACAAAAAAAGATTTGATAATGTCATGAACTGCCTAAAAGGAAAATGCTCAAATCCAACTAACGAAGAGGTGGACGTTGATGCGACAAAAAAAGATGTAGGCAACAATATGTTTGTAACTATTTTAAAAAGTGTTGTTTAGAATTAGTATAATGCAAAGGTTTTTAAATATTGCCTTTAATAATATTAAAAAGAAACAATAATAATAATTTGTTCCTATATATTGAAAAAGTCAACAAAATTGATAAATGGTTACCTTAAAATTCTATATATGTAACAACTTATACCATTTCTATTTTAAGCAACAACCAAAGAACTATCATTTTAAATTATATATCATATATATAATACAAACAAATAACCTAAAATGACATTATTTTTAATTTTTAAAAATAAAAAATAAATTTAATTGGGCCTAATTGGACATAATCAAATTTTGGGTTGTCCAAGTCTAATCAGGCTCGAGTTCAGGTTAGGCTCATACCTAAACATATAATTTTGGGTTAAGTTTAGGCCTGAGTGGCTCAGGATAGACCGACCCATTACTAACCTTGCCTATATTGAATGTTTTATAGAATTATTTTTTAAAAACATTGAATGAATTTCTTAAGAATAAAAATGTACAACCAAATAATACATCATTCCTGTGTTTCTCCTATACATAGGTTTTATATTCAGAAAAATATTAGGCAAAAATGATTTGTTTTACTCAAGTCCATACATATATGTTTCGTGCTCCACTCTGGTTACAACCCATTAAAAGAGTCTAGGAGACTCCGATCTCCATATGCTATCATGGAACACAATGATGCCAATGTTATAATCACATATGCATTCATATACATCTCACAACCAAGATCTCTTTTTATTTAGAGCATAACAACACAATGAAAATGACATATCTCTAACACTTGGCATATAGTCTTGGTGGGTTCCCTCCATTCTTTTGCACAACCTATCAAAAAAAACAAGAACACTTTGTGCAATAGATAGCTAATGGTAGAAGACCCAAAATGTTCTTTTCACACCCACACACACTATATATATACACAATTTCACCATATGTTATATCTTATAACAAGTTATACCCTAAGGGATAGAATAGGATAATTGTGTCATTTTAAGGATGTATGAACTATAGTTTAATGGGCCAATGTAAAGTTATTAGGGTACTACTATATGCCTTAAATGCAATTAGTAAATTATTAATCATCCCTTTATGGTTATTAAACATACATTAGGCAATTGGTTATGTATATGGAATTAATGTTGCGACTATATTAGACCATATGTTTCTAACATTCTCCCACTTGGACAAATAATCAAACCACCATACCAATCTCCATAATCCAAAAGCAGTCAAATAAATCATATGCAATATTATATCGACAGGGCATATATACTACACATGATTTGGCCCTGGAGATGTTCAAATACCATAATAACCATTAAAACAACATGCATACAGTACAATAACTGAGACTTTGTATTTGTCTCCTTTTATACATGTTATTTCGTCAAACTAACTTTAATCTCTTCTAAAAGCAATCCCTAAAATAAAATAAGCCTAACATGGTCTCCATAACATCATCAACATTCAAATAATCCATTTTTACAAAGAATAGAAGAGATTAAAGTGATAGAAAATTAAATAGAAGGACTCCTTGTCTACTTTGCCAAAATCTGGAATTTTGGTGTTGATGTGCTATTTTGCCCAGTCTTGATGATGATCCTTGTCTTCAATCCTTCCTCAATGCTCTAAACATGTGTTCTTCACTCAAGGATGATGTTTCCACAGGTGGGTGTCGTCTCCCTTGAAGATGGAGGCTTAATGATATTTTTATAGTCTAAAAATCCTAGGTTTAATGAAGCCTCGCAGGTTGCCTCGGATTACAATTCCTGCGTCCATAGGAATTTGCATGATTCCCACGAGCCTGGGAATTACACACAGATGCACTTCTCATTTCTTCTATGATTTCCCTACGTTGGCACAGGTGCACTCTCCTTGTCTTCTCTTCTTTGATCTTTTGTTCAACCTCTAAGTTGCTCCCTTTTCTTTTCTACACAAAAATAGTCAATTGTTACTCTCAATTAGCATCAAACACATAAGAACAACAATGGAAATCAAACTTAGTGAAAACATACAAAATAAATTCTAAATTAGAACAATAAACAACAATTATGCAAGAAAACACATGTTAATTACCTATAGAAACATATCCTAATGCACACCTATCAGTATCATATTGGCATCAAGTTTTAAGTCCTTCACTTACAATTTGTCAAATTTGCTATAACTTGATGTAAATCTACCCAACTTTGCTACTTCTTCATTGATGGACTGGAAAAAGATCTGAAATCAAATATAAGTTAATTTAGGTGCCATTAGAAAACATCAAAACATAAGTATAATCATCTCTAAATTCATACTAAAAATATAATACAAGTAGCACTTATCATCTATATATGGATTATGAATCTATTAATCACTTAAATTCGTAAAAGAAATCGAATAAAAGGCACAACCTATGGAGTGAATTGTAAGAGTAGTTTGACTTTGTTATTAAACACCAGGCATGAGTTAAGGGTAACGTAACAAATACATTAAGTAGAAAGAACCATTTACTTTAACACTTCTTTTTCAAAATTTAATCAATTCCATAATAATAATAAATAGGTAAAAGAATCTTATTATACACTTCCAAGCTGGCTAGCATACCTAAAAATGCTTCCAACTAAACTAATCAATTAATAACAAGTGCAAAGCTAATATATGTGCCATCTTTCCCTGATGTTTTATGTAAGTTTATGTTGTACTCCCCTTACTAAAGCAGCAAGTCTAATATACATTGCAATCTTATGAAACAATTCCTCTTGACTTGTTATAACAACTCTAAATAACCTAAATTTATATAAATTGATCTTGAACAAATTGTAATCTATTTTACCTTTCATCTTTGGTATCAAATCCCATTTAAAAATTCCAGACCAATCAGTTGCTGTACATTTAACATTCAAGAGACAACATATATTGTAACACCCCATTACCCTAGGGTACACACCGGGACGCCCGTAGGTCATTCCGATACATATCCTACGATAAGGAAGCGCTACGTGCAATCACTACCAAACTCCACATGGCATCATATGAGTTTGAATAATTAAAACAGTAATTATAAATCACAAGATTTTTAAAACCAAATTC
>JANZXP010000006.1:8936494-8950600 GCA_027576715.1 Erythroxylum flavicans
CACAAAAACCCTAAAACATGCTTAATTAAACCTAAACCTAATGGGTTTCGAATGGGCTTAAGTAAAAATAACAAGGGGCCCATATGCTAGATAAATTGAGCCCATAAACCAAGTCTGAAATAGAAATGACTAAAACCAACGTGGCCCACTTGAAATGTGACCCATTTCACTTATTCTAACCCAAAGGGGACAAAATAAAAACAGCCCAAAACAAACAAACCCAAATTTGACCTAAAACAGGCTTAAAAAACACACTCCAATCTAGTTTTTTAGCCCAATTATGTAAACATACTTAGGCTCCAAAAAATTTCCATATATGGACTTTCCATATTTAGACAGCCCACTTTCAACATGTTTTTTCATATAAATTTGGAGTTGCTCCTTCAGACGCTTTGCTCAGGATCTTGTGATCGGACTGACAAAACTTTCCATGTTGGCACTTGAATGATCTTGTTTTTCTTGAACAGCCTTAATATGATTTCCCATGGTATCTCCTTGTGCTTTAGCTCCATTTTCCAAATTTAGTTAAGTTTCCTTATTTGGAACCCAAAAACTTTCATACTTGGAAATAGTTATAAATCACCTAGATTACTTCTTGTAGCTTCTTGAATGCCATTTGTATCAATAGAGTTCTTCTTAAAGGACTTGTAATGGGAAATGGAGGGGTAAAAGGCTAGAATAGTGAGAACATCATCTAGACAATCCAAAATTAAGTGAAACACGAATGTTTAAGTGGCATAATCTTGAGTATAAATAGAAAAGGGAGTTCTAAGAAAAACCAATTAGGTGAAACACGAATGTTTAAGTGGCCTAATCTTGAGTATAAATAGAAAAGGGAGTTCTAAGGAAAACCAATCTTTGTTACTAAGATTTTCTTTGTAGATTTAAACTTGAGCAGTTGTGGAGATAATGTAGAACTCAATCTCAAGTTGTTCAGGCTATCCAAGACCAATTCAAGGTTCTAAACATTAGATTAGATAGTTTAGAGTCCCATTTGACGTGAGCCTTTGTAAAGGAATACCTAAAACCTGATATCGACTAATGGAGATCAAGCATCACAAGTGGCTTCAAGCAAGATAGAAGGATTGGGACGTGGACGTGTTGGAGAGCTTGGGTACCAAGGAGAAACACTTAAACAAGCTCAACAAAGTGATATTAGGGAAAAAGATCCATTAGAGAATCGTGGAGGTCAATGACAAGGTTGCAAGCTAAGCATGTTAAAAAGGCTCTTAACAATCTGATGGTATATTCAAGAAAAGAAGCTAAAACACTTGGGAACATGTCACTAAGGTTTATAATGATGATTTATGTGAGATCCCATATCGGTTGGAGACAGGAACGAAGTATGCTTTGTAAGGGTGCAGATACCTCTCCCTCATTAACATGTTGTTCCAGGGGTGGGAAGAGCAAAACCGTGAGGGCTTGACTGGGCAAAGGCCCAAAGCAGACAATATCTGTGAGCGGGTGGTCTGGGATGTTACAAATGGTATCAAAGCCAGTACTCGAACCGATGTGTCAGCGTGGATGCTGAGCCCTAAAGGGGGTAGATTGTGAGATCCCATATCAGCTGGAGAGGGGAACAAAGTATGCCTTATAAGGGTGCGGATACCTCTCCCTTATAGACGCATTTTCCTAGGGTTGGGAAAAGTAAAACAGTGAGGACTTAGCTGGGTCAAGGCCCAAAGTGGACAATATTTGTGATCAGGTGGTCTAGGATGTTACAAATGGTAGCAGAGTTAGTATCCAAATCGGTGTGTTAGCGCAGATGCTGAGCCCTAAAGGGGGTGGATTGTCAAATCCCATATCGGTTGGAGAGGGGAACGAAGTATGCCTTATAAGGGTGCGGATACCTCTCCCTCATAGACGCATTTTCCAAAGGGTGGGAAGAACAAAACTGTGAGGGCTTGGCTGGATTAAGGCCCAAAGTGGACAATATCTATGAGCAGGTAGTCTGGGATGCTATAATTTAAGGCTTGGGGAATGTGTTGGACTTCTTGAAGAAGTCTGGACCTGATGCACAACTTTATTCATTCAATATTCAGAAAACAAATTGAGTGTTCTTTTGCATTACTTTAGAGAAATCCTTCCTTGGTGTTCTTTAAAGACTTGGTTTTCATTCAAGCAAGTGCTTGTAAAGACCAAACCCATTCCTTATCACCCCTAATCCTCCCTAAATTCTGTGGGTGTGGCAGAAATACCTTTTAGGTTGTCTTTGTCATTCTTATGCAATATTGAGCGTTCCTTAGATCCTAGATTCGTGATTTATGCTTCATCCAATATGAGGTGAAGAGCTTATCAAATTTTGATATCATAGCCATCTCTATTGCTAAGGTTTGAAGTAATTTGCATCCTTTCTTTCTGTTCAATTTTGTGTCTTTTAAAAGTTCTTGAGTTTTTTTATTCTTTTTGGAATCTTGAATCTGTTTTCTTGAGTCTTTGCGTTTTCCTTTTTGTTTTTTTAATCCATCTTTTTCTTGTGTTTTCTTTCCGTTTCTTTCATTTCTTGTGTCGGATAAATTCGATCTTTATCATCTTGATCTTCTTGATCTTTGCTGATTATAAAATTACGCATTTAAATAATTAAGTTTGGCTTGATATTTTGAGTTCTTGATGAATCTTTTAAATCCTGCAATTCTCACTTTGAATCTTATTTTTGATTTTGGTTTTCTTTAAGTTTCTTGTTGTTTAAAAGTTATAAAAAAAGGAGTGAAAAAAGTCCCAAAAAAAAGAAAAAGAAAAGTTGAAAGAGATAGAAAAGAAATAAATCTAGTTAGAGATCTTGATAGTGTTAAAAAATAACTTATAAACTTGTTTAAACTCACTCAAATCTGTGTTATTCCTTCTTGCACACATCAATTACTTCTTTTTCCAATCCAAACACGTTTCTTGCATCCTTTTATGATCTAAATAGGTCAATTGCATCCTTTGTTTACCTAAAAATGTCACTTACATTCTTTCTTTGATAGAACACATAAATCTCATTCTGGTTGTTGTGATTAAAGTTGTAGGGGTTCCTAAAGTCTCTAAAAATCCAAATTGCTGACTTTATTTTTCTTTGGCCTCTTTATTGGGTTTTCTTGTTTTCCTTACATCAATTTGCCTCTTGGGATTGGTAATTGAAAGGGTAAAGGTTGGAACTTGCTCTTCTTAAATGAAAAGTTTAGTCTGTAAAGAACTCCTAGAGTAAGGAGATTAGGAGGTGAGTTGTGAGTGATTTAGTGAGCAAACATGTGAGGGAGAGACTGTTTTCTACTTTTTCTTACAGATTCTAAATAATGTCCAATAATAGAATTTCATCATCTTCTAGTAAGGATAAAGAGGTGGCTGAAGGTGGAGAGTGGGAGATTAATCAATTGGTAGTAAAATCACAACAACAAACATTTGAGAGGATGTTTAAGTAGACGGAGAACATAAGGGAGAGGTTGGTAGAAATGTTTTTGAAGTTTAATTGTCAATCCAACCTAACCGAGAGGACACCTAAACCTCGAAACACCTATTATAATTTTGAGGATGATGACGACCAACTTAGTACCTTTGAAGAAGTTGGGAATTATAAAGGGAATAAATGTGGTCGAGGTAGAGTAAGAATGGGTAGAAACTTTGGAGGAAGAGTAGGGTACGGGAATGAGAGGGGAGTAGAGGCTAGAGTGGACAACAACATCAATAGGATTAAGATGAAGATACCTACCTTTGTTGGAAAGATGGATCCCTTTGTTGGAAAGATGGATCCAGATGTATATCTAGAGTGGGAATAGAAGGTTAAGTTAATGTTTAAGTACCATAATTTTTCTAATGAGAGGAAGGTTAAATTAGCAGCCTTTGAGTTTAGTGATCATGCGGTTACTTAGTGGGATCAATAGATTGTGTATAGGAGGAGAAACTGAGAACCACCAATTAGCTCTTGGGAGGAGATGAAAACTATAATATGGAGGAGGTTTATACCAAGCTCATATTATAGAGAGTTTTTCTAAGGACTACAGAATCTAACCCAAGGAAGCAAAACCGTGGAGGAATACTACAAGGAAATGGAGGTGGCAATGGTAAGAGCAAACATAGAAGAAGATAGAGAAGCTACGATGGCTCGGTTTGTTTATGGTCTTAAAACTGAAATTGTTAATTTATTGGAACTACATCATTATGTGGAGTTAAAAGATATTGTACACATGGCTATGAAAGTTGAAAGACAACTTAAAAAGAAGTATACTAACCGTGTAAGTGTTTCTAGTATAGGAACTACATTTTGTAGTAAATAATGGAGTAAAAAGGAAAATAGAGCTCTAAATAGAAAGTTTGAAACACCTAAGCCTAAAACAACACAAGAAGAAAGAGGTAAGGTTGAATCCTTTTCAGATTCAAGGAGTAAAGATGTCAAGTGTTTTCATTATACAGGAAGAGTTCGTATTGCATCTCAATGCCGGAACAAGAGGTTAATGAAAATTCGAAATGGGAAGTACATGTTTGAAAGTGAAGAAGAGGAATATACAGACATGCCTGAATTAGAAGATATTGATCAAAGTGAAGATGAGGACGAGATAGAGCAACCAATGGAGGGAAAGTCACCAGTAACTAGAAGGGCCTTAAGCATTCAGATTAGAGAAGATAACGATAAAGTGAACCAATAAAGAGAGAATATATTCCATACAAGATATGCTATCAATGATCAGATTTGTAGCCTTATAATTGATGGAGAGAGTTATAAGAATGTGGCAAGTGTTGAATTGGTTCAAAAAATAGGGTTAACAACTATCAAACATCCTATGCCTTACAATTTGCAGTGGCTTAATAAATCGGGCAAGGTGAAGATATCTAGGCAAGTGTTAGTTGCATTTAAAATTGGGAGGTATAAGGATAAGGTTTTATATGATATGGTGCTATGCAAGTTGGACATATATTGTTAGGGCATTTATGACAGTTTCATGGACGAGCAATCCATGATGGGTACAAGAATTGTTATTCCTTTACCATAGATGGTGTGAAATACACTCTTTCTCCTTTTTCACCAAACCAAGTTTATGAAGACCAATTGAAAATTCATAAGAAAGAGCAAGCAAGGTTGAGTGAAAAGAGTGGTAATAAATGAGTGCAAACAATTGGGGAAATATCAAACACATTGGGAAACTCTTCTCTGAGAGATAAACACAAGGGGAAAGGCATGAGCATGGTTGCAAGAGTGGGGGATGTGAGACACGCATTCTTGGCCAAGCGCTAGATGCTACTTTTTTTATACAAAGAAGCTTATTTATACCATGAGTACCTTACTAACCATGATTTTCCAAGTTTTATTGTTTTTACTTTGCAAGCTTGTGATGATCTATTATAAGAAGATATGTCGAGTGGATTACCACCTAAACATAGAATAGAGCATCAAATTGATCCTATATTAGGTTTATAATTGTCGAACCAACCAACATATAGAACAAACCTAGAGGAGAGCAAAGAAATTCAGAGGCAAGTGAAGGAATCGCTAGAAAAAGGCTATGTATATGAGAACCTTAATCCATATTCAGTTCCAGTCCTATTAGTTCCAAAGAAAGATAGATCATAGTGTATGTTTGTGGACTGCCGTGCCATCAACAAAATCATTGTGAAGTTTCATTACCTTATCCCTAGGTTAGTTGATATGCTTGATGAGTTGTATAGTGCATGTTTGTTTTCCAAAATTGATTTGAAATATGGCTACCATCAAATTAGAATTAGAGAAGGAGATGAATGGAAAATAACATTTAAAACTAAATGTGGACTAAATGGATGGTTAGTAATGCCTTTTGGTTTATCAAATGCCCCAACACTTTTATTAGGCTTATGAATCATGTATTGCATGAATTTCTTGGAAATTTATGGTTATTTACTTTGATGATATTTTGGTCTATAGAAAATCACTTGATGAGCATATAGAACATCTGAATAAAGTGCTGCATATGCTTAGAGAAAAGAAATTGTATGTTAATTTGAAAAAGTGTTTTTTTTTGCACTAAACAGGTTGTGTTTTTAGGTTATGTGGTAAGTGCAAAGGGTTGCCAGTAGATGAAGAAAAGGTACGGGAAATTAAGGAATGGCTTACCCTAGGACAATTAGTGATGGTAGGAGTTTTCATAGGTTGGTTAGTTTCTATAGACAGTTTGTAAAGGATTTTAGTTCCATTGCTGCACCATTCACTAAGATAGTTAAAAAGAGCTTAGGATTTAAATAAGGTGATGAGCAAGATAGGGCATTTAACTCGTTGAAGGAGAAACTTAGCACAACACCTATCTTAGTTTTACCTAACTTTGCCAATACTCTTGAAATTGAGTGTGATGTGAGTGGGGTTGGAATAAGGGCCATCTTGATGTAGGATAGAACATAAATTGCATATTTTAATGAGAAACTTAATAAGGCAGCCTTAAAGTACCTTAATTATGATAAGGAAATGTATCCATTAGTTAGGGCATTAAAAACTTGGCAGCACTATTTCTGGCCAAAAGAGTTTGTTATCCATGTTGATCATGAATCATTGAAATACATAAAGGGTCAACACGAACTTAGCAAAAGGCATGCAAAGTGGGTAGTATTCATAGAGTCATGTCCATATGTGATCAAGTATAAACAGGGAAAGGAAAACATTATAGCAGATGCATTATCTAGGAGGCATGCTTTGTTAAGCACATTAAATGTTAGATTATTAGGATTTCAACATATTAGGGATCTTTATAATGATGATTGTGATTTTGGTAATGTGTTTAATGCATGTGAGAAATCTACATTTGGGAAATTCTTTATGCATGAAGGGTATTTGATTAGAGAGAATAGGTTATGCATTCCCCAATGTTCCTTGAGAGAGATATTAGTTAAAGAATCACATAAAGGAGGTTTAATGGGTCATTTTTGTATTAAAAAGACTATTGACATTTTAAATGAACACTTCTTCTGCCCACACATGAGGAGAGATGTAGAAAGAGTGTGTGGGAGATATATGGAGTGTAAGCAAGCTAAATCGAGAGTTCAACCTTATGGGTTATATAAACCACTACCTATACCTTGTGAACTGTAGGTAGACAATTCCATGGATGTTGTTTTAGGTTTACCTAGGTTTAGAAAAGGTCATGATTCAATTTTTGTAGTTTTTGATAGGTTTTCTAAAATGGAACATTTCATTGCATGTCATCGAACCAATGATACATCATACATTGCTGAATTGTTCTTTTCTGAAATTGTTCACTTACATGGAGTTCCAAAAACCATTGTTTCTTATCGTGACGGAAAATTTTTTAGTTATTTTTAGAAGACTTTATGGGTTAAGAACAAAACTTCTGTTTTCTACTACTTGTCATCCACAAATAGATGGTCAAACTGAAATGATAAATAAAACTCTAGGTTCTTTATTACGTGCTATAGTTGGAAGAAACTTGAAAACATTTGAAGAATCCTTTCCATTCATTGAATTTGCTTACAATCAAACCATACATAGTGCTACTAGTTTTTCACCATTTGAAATTTTTTATAGCTTTGATCCTTTGTAGATCTTGTTCCATTTTCATTAGGTGAAAGATATAATTTGGATGGAAAGAAGAAAGTGGAGTTGTTGAAAAAACTTCATGAAAAGGCAAAGCATAATATTGAAAGAAAGATGCAATAATATGAAAAGCAAACAAACAAGAGTCGAAAGCAAGTAATATTCAAACATGGTGATTGGGTTTAGGTGCACTTTATAAAGAAAAGGTTTCCCATCGAACTGATTATAACATTGATTTACCAGGTGAATACGGTGTTCATACTACTTTTAATGTTGTTGATTTATCTCCTTTTGATTTTCCAAATGAAGAAGCTAATTTGAGGACAAATCCTTTTAAGAAGAGGGGGAATAATGGAGATTAAGCATCACAAGTGGCTTTAGGCATGACAGAAGGATTGAGAAGTGGATGTGTTAGAGAGCTTAGCAGGCAAGGAGAAATACTTAAACAAGCTCAACAAAGTGATATTAGGGAAAAAGATCTACTAGAAAATCTTGGAAGTCCAATGAAAAGGTTGTGGACAAAGTGTGCTAAAGACACTCTTAACAATCTAATGGTCAATCTGTATGCAAAAGAAGAAGCTAAAACACTTGTGAACATGTCATTGAGGTTTATAAAGATGATTCAAGGCTTAGAGCAATGTGTAAGACTTGTTGAAGAAGATTGGACCTGATGCATAACTTAAAACAACTCATTTGTTACAATTAGGTTATTTTGAACATCTTTGGGATTGCCTGGGCTTCTTGCTTTACTTATTTAGAACTTTTGGTTATTGTATTTAGGACTCAAATAAGTGGATTCTATCCTTAAATAATAGTTACATTTTTGGGTTTGTTTGGGCCTAATAAGCTTGTTTTAAGCTTATTTGTTAGGAAGTTTGTTCTTTTAGACTAGAATGGGCCAAAGCCCAATTCCTACCGTTATGAAAGTTGTCCAAGTCATTAGAATTAATATAAATACTCTTTGGTTCGTGTATTGTAGGTAGACTTCATTCATTCAATATTCAAAAAACGAGTGTTCTTTTGCATTACTTTAGAGAAATCCTTTCTCAGTGTTCTTTAAAGACTTGTTTTTCATTCAAGTAAGTGCTTATGAAGATCCAACCCATTCCTTATCACCCCAATCCTTCCTAAATTCTGTGGGTGTGGTGGAAATACCTTCTGAGTTGTCTTTATCATTCTTATGTAATATTGAACGTTCCTTGGATCCTGGATTTATGATTTATGCTTCATCCAATATGAGATGAAGAGCTTATCGAATAATGATTACGATGTTGATAGCAACAACAACAACAACAACAACAAAATTAATAATAATAATGATGATGATGATGACGATGATGATGTAATTAGTGGGGACTATAATTGATGGATATTTTGGTCTTTTGCTAGCTATTCTTTTGTCATTTTAAATTTATGTTTTCAAACAAAATATTGGCATTACATCATTATTAGAAATTCTTACGAATAAATCAAACTAACTAATACCCATTCCATTCCATTCCTCATTAATTATATTCCTAAGAATCACCATTCCATTTCTTATCTATTCAAGTAGGTGAACCAAATACCCTATAAGTGGTAGCATATTATACACATGGTGTAAATAAATAAGGATAAAGTTAGATAATAAGAGTGAGAAGCTTGTATTTATTAGGTATGACACAAATTCCAAAAGTTATAGCCTTTATAATCCCAGGAGTAAGAAGACAATCATCAACCATGATGTGAATTATGAATAATATAATTATTAAAATTACAAAAAGTTAAGGTGGTTTAAAGAGCATATTTAATACCTTTTAGAACCCCAACTCAATAGTATGTGTATTAGACACACAAAAACTCCTCTACTAGCACTACAAGAAACTTGTAAATTATCGACGGAAACTTACCTAAGGAAAATTTTTCATAGTAAATTAGAGACAAAAATTGCTTTCTATAGGTAAAGTTGTTGGGAAAAAAGGTAATTTGCGACCAAAAAAAATAAGTCGGTAAAGGGGGAGACCAAACTTTGTCAACAGAAGTTAGTAACGAAATAGTGAAAGTCATCATAAAAATATGAGTTAATGGTTCTCGGTAAAAAATTCCTAAGAAATTTATCGATTTACTGACTTTTGTTCTATCCATTTATCGATTTATTAACTTTTGTTCCGTCCATAAATTCAAACTATGTCTAGGTTGTTGTTTTAATTGGAAGGAAAAAGATGTTATTTTTTCAATAACTAACCATGATGGATGATTAACCGGAGACCAAGATGATAATGATAGTGTATGGAACTGAAGACGACGACGGCAAAGGAAGAGGAAAAAATTACAACTTTTTTAGAGATGTTTGATAGAAGGGCAGGTGAGGCTATTGGGTGGTTAAATATGATAAGGAAACGACGTTCATCTGGCTTATGTTCTTCGTGTAGCATTCAGACCGAATGACTCTATAAAATTACGTCGCTACTTCCACATATTAGGGGTAACGTAGGAGACATCTCTATTTTTATTTTTGCCCGGGGGAATCTTTAGAATTCCCACTGCTTAACTTTCAATGAAACGAAAAAAAGAATAATAGTCTGACCATATAGTAATATAATACAAGAAAACAGAGATATCGTTTCATGGCATGGCAGTGGTTAAGATAGATACGAATTTGACATGTCTTTTGCACCTTTAGAATTAGTTTATACTCTACATTAATTATAGTCTTACCTAGGGGCTGGAGATTGAAAACAAAATGCAATACCTATAGATAGTTCTTATGGATTAAAACTTCTTAGGGTTTAAAACTTGAAAGGGAAAACAAAACGTCCTAGAGTAGTTCCATAAGATTTGAAATGGAAAATGAAATGCCTATAGGTAGTTGTTAGGGCTTAAAACTAAACTAAAATGAAATGAAATCCCTAGAATGAATATTAGGGCTTTAAAATAGAGAAATTGTTTGAAGTTGTATCATAGGACTTGAAATAAAAATGAAAACCTTAAACGTGGATGTCGGGGCTTAAAAATAAAATATTTAGAATGGCCTTTAAATTAATTATGTACCTAATATTAACAATTTATATTGAGACAATTCCATAGATGATTAATAAAAGGTTAAACTTCTAACATCATGGAATATCTTTTTAATAATTTAAATATCATTAATATTTTATTAAAATAAGTGAAATCAATTGAAAGCAACTGAGGGCCTCACTAAAGATAGTCATTTGTGTTAGCAATGCATCATACTCCCTCTTAAGAAAAACTAAACTAAAGCACTTGAGGGATCTAGTTTAAAGCTCTCTTTGATATAAGGCTTCTTTAGTTGTAAAAGCTAGCTTAATTTTATGGCTAACATTTAAATAGAAATTAAGAATAACGGATAAACTCTTATTTATGAATTTACCTTCGACTAGCTACTTTTTATTCCTTAAACCATGTGAAAGCCTTAAACACCTCCTTTTTAACTATTCTTTTCTTTAATCTATGTGGAAATTTATTGTCTTTCTTGCAGGTCGTGTTCTGTGTTGAAGAGTGTCCATAACTTGTCCTACTAGATTTAAAAAAATCAATTTTAGATACCCACACAAACTTGGTCTTTGGAGATAAGTTCTTAATTTTTCTTTCAACCCATATCTTTTTTGGTTTACTTCATAAGCATTATTTCAAAGAGAAACTTCTGTAGATATGTCTATAATCACCATAAAATAACATTTCACATTATGAGAATTTAAAGTGTTATTACCATATGAGAAAGACCTTTAAGAGTATAACTTATATGCATTTTTAGGTTTAGTTAGAAGATGTGGGTTATATAATGCTTTCTTTTCGACATGTGAGGGATTAGGAGTTCTCTTTATATGATAGTGGATCCTAACAAATGGTTTAGCATATGCTATGCTCTTTTATTGAAAATATAATCTATGGTGATTTAGAGAAAATGTCATGCTTCTTTGTTTCTTATAAGGTCTATATTAAATGGGATTTGGAGTTCTCTTTGTGTGATAATAGAGCCTAATAAATGATTAGCATATGATATACTCTTTTCATGAAAACATGACCTATGGTGATTTAGAAAAAATGTGATGCTTTTTTGTTTCTCATAAGGATTGATATTAAATGGGAGCAAGTATCATACCTTTATGCTTATAAAGAGAACTATAACGATTGTGAGTTTGTTTCATACCATTTTAATAAGAAAAGGCCTATATGAATGAGAAGTAGGTTGTAAATTATTTTGAGATGACCTTGCATAAAAATTGTGCCTTTTTTTGCCTTGAGTGTTATACCCTCTAGGTTTAGAATGTGATCCATACATGAATTTCCTTTTGCTTGTGACTTAAAGGATGATAGACGGGCATGTATTTTTTTTGTAAACATTTGAAAAATGTAATATGATCATATGAAGATTTAGACATAGTCTCATCATATAATTGCTTGGCCCTTATAAAAATACTCTAGGCATTCTTTAATGCAATTCCTTAAGTGAAAAAATTCCATACCTATCATTAAAGTTGTTTTAAGCAAAAAAAATAAGCACTTGATATGCATGAAACCAATTCCATATCTCACGGGAGGTTTTAAAAATAAACACTTAATGTGTATGAAAAATGGTTATGAAAAAAAAAACTAAATAAAGCTAATTATGGTCTTTTTCCACAGTAATGGTTTTGCATAATAATAGTTATGGTATTGCAAAAAAATTTATATATTGTCTTTGTCCTTATGCGATATTGAGCAAAATGGTTATGATCAAATTAAGGTTAATTGTATTTTTTCAAGCAAAGATCGAGGCTTCAATGCCTTAAACAATATTATAAGTTGTAGGATATGAAAACATTAATAGCCAATTGTTTATTGTCTTTCTTAGGTGGTGTTCTGTGTTGAAGAACATCGATAATTGTCTAACCTCATCTGTCTTCTTTATAGTTTGTGATTGTCCTTCTATTAAGGTAAGTTGTTAAACTAAGTAATGTCTACAATATGATTGGTTTTGTGTTGCTCTTTGCAATTTTACCTCTAAAAATGATTGATGAGATTTTAGGCTGGAGTTTAATAGTTTAAGCATTTATGTTTGGGAATTTTTTAAAGTTGAAACATAAAGACTTGAACTTCAATGTGATTAATTCAAACTTAATATTAACGTAAGAAATTCACATAATTGACATGGCAATTCTTTGCATAATAAACCCCTAAGATGGTATATAGGCTGGAAACCTATGATGTAGCTCCCATGAGGCTTATTGGTGAAAATTTCCACACGCCTAAGAGTCATAACAAGAACTTGCTTTCTTGATTCATGTGGTATAACAATGCCACATACCGTATTTCTTGTTTAAAATCAAAATTTAGAAATGAACTTGTAAGTGATTAATTCAAGCATAAAGACTTGAACTTCAATGTGATTGCTCATTCTAGTGTTGGAATTCATATATGTAAGCAAATAATGTGCTTTTGATATATTAAGGATAACAAAGATCAAAGCATTATCTTTCCTAAAAAATTCTTCTATGAAGTTGTAAAGTTCTTATAAATTAGAATGTGGTGATTGTCCAATCATTAAGGTAGAATTGGTTGTGATTGAGTTTTCTAATTGTTAAATCATATGGTAGGATAAGTTGGTTTCAATTTGGAGGGGAAATGGTCAGAGACCTATAAAAGAGACCTGTAAAAACTTAGGGGAAATAAAGGATCTAATGATGTGTAAAGTAAAGATTAAATGTTTTGTAAGATTAATTTGGATAGTACTATAATGATTATTATATCTAATTATGAAATCATTTTTTACATGACAGTTTTGCAGAAATGAGTAATGTTGATAGATCTTGGATGTATAAGTGATTAACACTTAATGGTTTCATTAATCCTGAGTGTATTGAGGGAGTTGAAGCTTTTATTCACTATGCATATTCTCAACCTGCATATACGGATGGTCTAAAGATCAGATGTCCATATAAAAAGTGCAAACATATTCGTTTTATTTCTATTGATGAAATGAATCTCCTTTTGTTAAGAAAAGGGTTTGTTCTAAATTATTTTGAGTGGACACGACATAGAGAGTCATTAATTTAGAGCACCTCAAGGGGTAATAAAGTAAACTCGTCAATAAATATGCATGGGTTTGAAGGGGGATTGGATTTATAACAAATAATATAGATACAACTGAAAATCCTTACATCCAAATGGTTTATGATGCAGGTGTTTATACCTTTTAAGAAAATATAGAAAATCTTGAAGAAGAATCGAACTTATATGCAAAAAAGATTTTTGACTTACTAAAATTATTTGACCAAGAATTATGGCCAAATTATGAGACCATGATTCAAATTTCTTCAATTGCTCGAATATTGAACATAAAGTCTAAAGAGTATATTTTTTATTGAAGTATTGATAAAATTCTTGCTTAGTATAATGAATCATTGTCTTCTGATCATACAGTGGTTGATAATTTTTACAATATGAAAAAACTTATTTGGGATCATGGTTTGTCAGTTAAAAAAATTGATTGTTACAAATTAATATGTACATTGTTTTGGGGAGATGATGTTGAATTACAAGAGTGCAAATTTTTTGTCAATTGATGTTCAAACCTAGAAAGCGTACTATGAAACAGAAATTAGTACCTTAGAAGTGGATGTATTATTTCCTGC
>JANZXP010000006.1:8950700-8980030 GCA_027576715.1 Erythroxylum flavicans
TATTATATATCCTTTTTAATTTAGAGAAATAAAGTAACGATTATAGATTACATTAAATGTTTTAGCAATAGGTTCAAAATAAAATAATCAAAATAACGTATTAAGATCATTCATCCTAAAACTCAATCAAATCAACGCCAACAACACAACAATCTAAAAAGAAATTACAACCATAAAATGATAAAAATAGCTTAACCGTGACTTGGCGTCGATATTCCTGTCGAACCGGTGTTGGGAAGCTAGCCTTCCATCTCTATTTTCATGCTCCAAGCGTGAGCCAACTTCTCCATGCTTAGGTGGTGAAAGAAGAAGGAAAACCTAGTGCCTCCACTCTATTCCACGCTATTGCTCTCTTCTCTCTTTACTATTGTTCATGTGATGTCACAAATAAACATAGTTGGTCCATCTCGCTATTCACGTTTGTTCACACCTCCCTCCTATTTCTGCCGTTACTTTGCGTTTTTTTATTTTGGCTATGCATTTTGCTGCTTGGCGTGGACTATTGTGCTGCATTTTTTAGGTCCTCCAAACGTCCAACATGTTGCATTTTGATACTCCTTGGTGCTGTCCTCCATAAAACCATGCCACCCTTATCTTCTTTTAACCTATGCATACACCAAACCCTCCTACCAAACATCTACATTTTGGGCTGAATGATGTTGTGCATTTTGGCTTCCTTCACTGCACTTTGGATTGTCGTTTTGCTCCATTATTTCCCATGAAATTGACGTTGCATGGGGTTGTCCCATCTGTTGGCTTTCATCTTTATTTCACCATGATTCCAAGATTTTTTCCATTAAATTCACATTATTGCATGTAAAAACATGAAATTTCCATGCATAGTATCCGTGAGTTATATTGCTTCATCATCTTAATTTTCTTGTCTTTACTTGCTCTGATATTTATCATTCTTACTCCATGAAGACAAGTGAATGTAATTTTTCAGAAAACGCAAATATAGTACTTTCGACTCACTTTAACTTCTTTGCGCCCGAATTGTCCCTAAAATCAAATATGAGTCAAAGTAAGTATCTTAAGCAATTTTATGTCATTAATCGGTAAATGTTATAAAATAATTAAACAATCAATTAAGCACATATCAGAGACACTTAAAGATTGAGAGAGTATTCCTTTGTATACTTTAAGGGAAGTAATAAAGGTTGGCTTTTTAGCTGTATCTCTTTCTCGTGTTCTTTTGTTACCATGATTATTTAGTTCTTTCATAGTTTTCTTGTAAGGGTGTAAGAGTGAAATATTACGAAGGTCATAAGGCGTTTAGGAACGAGTAGGTTGGTCGACGTTCACAGGATAAGGCTGAATCTTACTTTAACGGAGCTAAGTGAGATTGTCATGTAAAGGGGGTTGGCGCATCTTATGGAATTAGTTCGTGCTTGAAGGAAAACTTTTATAACAATAGGTATCAGAGCTAAATTTTGATATGACGGGAGGCAACAATTTGATAGAACATGTCAACCAAATGGAGGCACTTATTAGGTCGATTCCTCAAGGTTAGGAGGAGGTCACTTCTTACAACACTCGATTCAAGATGTTGGAGGTGGGAATCTAAAAGTTGCAGCATTAAATAATGGAGTTGCTGCAGGCATGAGAGGAGTCTAAGCTTGAGGTGGCGATCCTAAAGCGTGTCGTTGCAACATAAGAGGTTGGACGAGTGGAAAGCAGTTTGGTGAAAGTATGAGAGTCACAAGTTTTGGACAGCAAGCGAAGTGCCAAAGAGCTCGAAAATTTCTTGTGGGATATATAGTAGTACTTTGTAGCGGCAAAGGTGGCTGACTCGAAAAAGGTGTCAATCATGGCAATGTATCTAGTGGAGGATGCAAAGTTATGGTAGAGAACGAGAACCTTTAATGACATAAGTGCGAGTAGACTCCCATCAACACTTGGGAGAAGATAAAGAATGAGCTAACAAATCAGTTCCTCTCGAACAACATTTTATGGCTCACGAGGGAAGCTTTGAAGAGGTTGAAGTAAGATGACTCAATACGGGAGTATATGACGAAATGCACATCTTTGATGTTAGACGTGCAGAATATGTCAGAAGAAGACAAGTTGTTCAACTTTATAAGTTGCTTGCAAGGTTGGGCATAAATGGAGCTTCAAAGGTAGAACGTGAAGGAGTTTCCAAGCGCGATAGCAGCTTTGGATGCCTTAATGGATCTCTAAATGCCACCATCGATTCGAACTAACTACGAGAGAAAGAAGAATGGTGGGACACATAATGGCTCAAAGAAAGTCAAGGAGAAGGGGGTGAATCTTCCCAAGTTAAGAAACAATCAAAACGGGATATTGCTTGTTTCATTTGTGAAGGGCTGTATTTTGTTCCAGAATGCCCAAGACGGAAGGTTAGTGGGGAGCAAGTAAATACCATAGTAGTGAAGGATCAAGGAGAGGGAGAGGACTCGACGAAAGAATTCTACCTCGACAATGTTGCTATGTTAGGCACAAGGCCTTATGAAGGAACATTCAAACAAAAGTAAGGAGAAACCCGATGGAGAGGGGATATGGTACGTAAGAGATGTGCCAAAAGTTAAGGAGTCTTTGAGGAAACTGAAGGAGCATCCACAAATTATTTTGACGAGGGAGTCGATTTCTTTTGGTGGGGCTGGTTTATTAGAACCCTAAATTGTAATAGCATAATTGTGCAGGCATTAATGATCCTTATCTAGTGTTCAACACGTGAAATAACAGAACAAAGTAAAGACTTGCGAGGAGGAAAGGACGAAAAGGGGCAATGTTAAGCGATGGCATGCACTGGTACACATTGACAGAAATCTTCGACGAGATGCAAGATTCGGATGTGAGACCAAAAGAAGGCTTGAGATGGATATCGAGTGGAAGGTTAGCTGATAGTTATGCATTAGTGTGTGTTTTTCTAAGTATTTGGCATATGTTTCTTGCATAATAGGTTATTATTGTTGTGTTTTAGGACTTATTTTGTATGCTTTTGTTTAGTTTGATCTTCATAGTTGTTCTTTTATGTTTGATGTTGATTTAGGGTAATAATTGATCATTTTGATGTACGAATGGAGGGTGGCCACATTTGTGATTGAGCTAGGGACCAAGAGAGGAGAAGACAAGTGGAGGAATTATAAGACAAGAACTCATGATCGTGGGATTCATGCTAATTCCCACAATCGTGAGATCCCTAGCTCGAACTAACACACAAGTTTCACTTATTTTTAGATTTTTGTGACTATATAAAGGCACAAAACCCTAGGGCCGAGAGATCATAGTGAGAACTTGCTTCCTTAAGCTAAAAACTAGATTTAGAGCCTAGTGACAGGTAGAGAATCCAGATTTTCATTCCAAATTAGGTAAAGAGCACACTAACTCCAGATTTTCCAGATTTGGGCAAAGAAAAGGAGGAGTTTGCTTCATCTAGTTTTTATTTCATTTTTCTCTTTTAGCATCTTTATTATGGATTGTTTGGTTGTTGGGGATTTTAATAATATTATGAGTGGCTGAGTTATTTGTAAAGATTACTTTTAAACTACTTGTTGAACTCTAATTTTGTTGATTTGCATGAATGATGCTTTTAATGAATGTCAAACTTATACCTTGCAATATATTGAGAAATTGAGATGGGTAATTTATGTAGGGTTATACAATGAGAATTGGCACTCTATAGACCTACATTCATCAAGTTAATTGATTAGTTAGAGAGAGATCTTCACTAATTAGTTAATTGCCCATAGGATAATTTCATAACTAGATGAATTGGTGGACTGGTTTTCTAGATTGAGAGATTGTTGAATCATCTCCATTTGATTTGGCTAGAAACAATTAATTACACCATGAGAGAGGGTAGTTAATATATTAGGATATCTTAGGTGAGACAAAATTCAATTAACAAGGTAGGAGGGAGATAAGACAGTGAAAAAGTGATCTCCAATTGTTAAATCTTGAATTCCAAGTTTCTGCACTTTTGCTTTATCATTTATTCATTGTTAGTTGTTTGATTTAGTTTAATTTTTTTAAATTTATATTCATTAAAATTGGTTCTTAAGCAAAGAACAACCTGAATTAAGTGTTGCCTAAACACAATCCTTGTAGGATCGATATCCTCTTTTTACTATAAGTTACGACCCGTATACTTGTAGTTTTGAGCGTAAAACTAGTAATTTGTTTTGCAATCAACAAGTTTTTGGTGTCGTTGTCGGGGATTGTTTGTTTAGCATCTTGTTTAGTTTAGAGTACTTTAATTTAAGAGTTTTTTAATACTTTTCCTTGTGTATTTACAAGTGCATGAATATAAGGAGCATGCAAAGGTTTACTGAATTTAGTGACGAAGACATATCAGATATCTTAAGGAACGAAGGAGAGTTGAGAAGAGCAAAGCGTTAAGACAATATACAAAGAAATATGGCAGAAGAAGGAGAGCAAGGAGGAGCTAAGAGGACATTGATGGACTTTATAAGGCCAGGTTTCAGTCCTCAAGGAGTTGCAAGGCCAACGATTCAAGCTAATAATCTCGAGATCAAGCCGGCACTCCTCAACATAGTTCAGAGTAGTGTGCAATTTTATGGGCTATCCAACGAAGATCCCAACGCCTATCTTGCAAATTTTTTGGAGACTTGCAACATGTTCAGGTTTAATGGGATGTCTGACGATGTTGTGAGGTTGCGATTGTTTTTTTTTTTCACTTTGAGAGATCAGACAAAGGCATGGTATAAATCACTCAATTCAGGGCAGACCACTACTTGGGAACAGTTAGCCCAAGAATTCCTTGCTAAATAATTCCCCTTAACTAAGACAACAAGAATCATAAAGGAAACCACAAATTTTCAATAAAGTGATAGGGAGTCTTTATATGAAGCTTGAGAGAGGTTTAAAGAATCATAGAGAAGCTACCCCCACCACAACTTTCCGAGGGAGTTCCTTTTGCAAACATTCTACAATAGTGTAAATTAGAACACAAGAGGAACCATAGATGCCTCTGCTAGAGGTTCTTTGATGAGAAAAACTATTGATGCAACTTATGATGTTTTGGAAGAGTTGGCGAGCAATATTTGTATGTGGTCAAGTGAGAAGAGTAGGCAGGGGCAAAAGGAGCAAAAAAGTATGATTCCAATTGACTCTGTTACAGCTTTATAGGCACAAATCACAACCCTCAGCAAGCAGTTAAGCAACATGAAAGGATCATCTTCATCTATGGCCAAAGTTATGCAATTAGAGTGTAAGTTATGTGGGGTGGGAACCAGTAGTAAAGAAAAGGTAAATTACTTGGGCCAATCACAAAGAGGTAACAATCCATACTTTAACAATTACAATCTGAGGTGAAAAAACCACCCAAATTTCTTTTGGAGTACTAACAATACAGGTGGCTAAGCAAGACCGCAAGGACCTCCTAGATTTCAGCAATACTGACTTGAATCTTTAGAGGGAAAATGGATAAGTTAATGGATGTCTTGGGGTTCAAACTGGCAAATCAAGAAAAGAACCAAAAGAGGATGTTTTCGAGCTAAGAGGAAAGTCAAAAGAGGATGGAGGCAAAGTTTGATCAAATTGTGAAGAATCATGCCTCATCCATCCATAACTTGAAGGTACAGATAGGTCAACTTGCTAATACTTTATCTTTTAAAAGTGCAAGTAGCCTACCAAGCAATACTAAGGCTAACCTAAAGGAACAACTCAAGGCTATTACACTTCAAAGTGGCCAGCAGGTGGAGGAACCAAGTGTACAAAAGGATAGCCAAGAAAAGGGGAAATGCAAGGAGATAGAAGAAGAGAAAAGAGAGGCCTTATGTACCACCACCACCCTATAAGCCAAAAAATTCATATCCACAAAGGGTGAGACAACATCAGGTGGACACTCATTTTTCCAAATTTTTTGAAAAAACTGAAAAAGCTTCAAATTAAATTGTCATTGGTGTAAGCCTTGGAGTGCATGCCCAAGTATGTGAAGTTTCTTAAGGACATACTCACACACAAACGCACTTGGGAGGACAATTAGATGGGAACTTTGATGGAGAATTATTGTTCGATCATATCAAGCACAATGCCTTTAAAATTACAAAATCCAATGAGTTTTACTATTCTGTGTGTTATTGGTGACTTTATATTTTCTAAATGCTTATGTGATTTAGGTGTAAGTATTAACTTGATATCTTTGTCTGTTTTCAGGAAATTAGGACTAGGAGAGCTCAAGCCAACATCTATGCTAATTCAACTTGTAGATCAATCCATCAAGAGGCCATTTGGAGTTGTAGAAGATGTGTTGGTAAAAGTGGATAAATTTATCATTCCTGTTGATTTTGTTGTGTTAGATTTTGAAGCTGATACAAATTGTCCATTGATTTTGGCTAAGGCTTTTATGAATACTGGTAGGGCATTAGTTGATGTGTATGAAGGAAAACTTGTTTTAAGAATTGCTAATGAGCAGGTTGAATTTAACATATCTAAATCTTTGAAGAAACCGATAAATGATACTTTATGTATGAAAATTAATGTTTTGGATGAGTTTGTGAAGGAGGTTGAAGAGGAAGTTGATGAAGTTATCGAAGTGCACAGGGATGAGAGTGTGAGAGAAGAGGAATTATGTAATGAAGTTGAGCTAGAGAAGTTGGAGAGAACAAATACACCCACACCACCTTCCATTGTTAAGCCACCCACTTTAGAGCTTAAACCCTTACCTTCCCACTTAAGATACACCTTTTTAGGTAAGAACCATACCCTACCCATCATTATCTCCAACTAGTTGGATTGTAAACAAGAAGAGAAAGTGGTGGAGACCATTAAGAAAAGGATGAAAGCCATAAGGTGACAAATTTCTGATATTAAGGGGATTAGCCGAAATATTGTAATGCATAGGAATAACCTTGAAGAAGGATGTAAGATAATGGAGAGTCAAAGAAGGTTAAATCTAAACATACAAGAGGTTATGAAGAGGGAGGTAGTGAAGCTCTTGGATGAGGGGATTATTTACCCCATTTTAGATAGTGAGTGGGTGAGTCCAGTGCAATGTGTGCCTACGAAGGGTGGTATGATAGTGATGGAGACTGAACATGGTGAAAAGATTTCTACTAGGACCATCACAGGTTCGCTAGTTTGTATTGATTATAGGAAGCCCAAATTGGCCACCAAGAAAGATTATTTCTCTTTACCTTTTGTGGAATAAATGATTGAAAAGGTGGTTGGCCATTCTTTTTACTATTTTCTTGATGGATATTCAAGATACAATCAAGTGTTTATATACCCGAAAGACCAAGAAGATCACTTTCACTTATCCTTTTAGGACTTTCGCTTATCCGAGGATGCTTTTGGTTTATGCAATGCACTTGCCATATTCCAAAGGTGTATGATGGCCATATTTTTAGACATGAATGAGAACTTCATAGGGGTATTTATAGATGAGAAGATCATTGCTTATTTAATTTAGACAAAGTGCTTCAAAGATGTGAGCAATCTCATCTAGTCTTCAACTGGTAGAAGCGTCATTTCATGGTTCAAGAGGGAATTGTATTGGGCTATAAGATCTCATGTAGGGGGATTGAGGTTGATTGAGCTAAGACTGAAGTGATTAAAAAGCTACCACCTCTTATCAATATAAAGGGCATCCGAGCTTTTCTTGGTCATGCAGGGTTCTACAGACGGTTCATCAAGGATTTTTCTTTTATTGGTAGACCCTTGACTCATTTATCAGTTAAAGATGTGCCTTTTGTATTTGATGATGATTGTTTGGATTCTTTTAACATAATAAAGAAGGCTCTTACAACAGCACCCATTTTGATGTCACCAGATTGGTCTCTTCCCTTCAAGATTATGTGTGATGTAAGTGACTATGCTATTGGTTGTGTACTTGGCCAGTGGAAGGACAAGAGACTGCATCCCATCTACTATGCGAGTAAGACCATGATGGGAGCACAACTGAACTATACCACTATTGAGAAGGAATTGCTTGCAATGGTATTTTCATGTGAGAAATTTCGTTCTTATCTTTTGAGCTCATAAGTTATTATTTTTACAGACCATACAGCGTTACGTTATCTCTTTGCTAAGAAAGATGCCAAGGCTAGGCTCATCCAATAGGTGCTTTTGCTCTAAAAATTCAATATTGAGATTAAAGAGAAGAAGGGAGCAGAAAATTTTGTAGCAGAGCACCTATCACTACTTGAAGGGGACACCATGAAGAAGAAGGAGAAATCGAGGAGTGCTTTCCTGATGAGGCTTTAATGATGGTAGAAAATCCTTTTCATCCTTGGTTTGCAGATATTACAAACTACCTCTCAGGTGGCATTCTTCCTTCTAATCTCTCATATCAACAAAGGAAGCGTTTCTTACTCTAGTGTTCTTACTATATTTGGGATGAACCTGTAGTATATAAAATTTGTGCTAACAATGTGATTCGTAGGTGTGTCCCTGAAGATGAAAAACCAGACATTTTGACTCAATGTCATAGTTCAGTATATGCATGAAACTATAGAGCCAACAAGACAGCGGCTCGTATCTTGAAATGTGAGTTCTATTAGCTAAGTTTGTTTAAATATGCCCAAAACTTTGTGCTACAGTGTGATAGATGCCAAACAGTGGGCAACATATCAAAACGAGATGAGAAGCCACTTTTGAACATCATAGAAGTGGAAATATTTGATGTGTGGGGCTTGGATTTTATAGGAGCATTCATATCCTCCTTAGGTAACACAAACATATTAGTTAGAGTTGATTATATTTTGAAGTGGGGTTGAAGTCGTAGCTACTCCAACCAATGATAGCAAGGTGGTGCAAAGATTTATCAACAAGATTTTCACTAGATTTAGAGTGCCTAGAACGATAATCAGTGATGGAGGGAGTCATTTTTGCAATAAACCCTTTGAAGCTCTATTGAAAAGATATAATGTGCATCATCGAGTGGCAATTCCTTACCATCTATAAACGAGTGGCCAAGTGGAAGTGGTGAACAGAGAATTAAAGAAGGTTTTGGAGAAGATAGTGAGCACTTCAAGGAAAGATTGGGCTTTGAAGTTAGATGATATACTTTGGGTTAATGTTGATTCTCCCCCATCTATATCAATTATCGAACGAGAAGTAGCTAGGAATGATCGCCCAAGAACCATCGGTGTTTCTGCATCTTCTCTATTATCTAGTATGTAGAAATCTGCAGGGAAGATAAATTTATCAATTCATATTTGCACATTCTTGATGATCCCCTTTGGATGATGCACTATTTTATTGGCTATTTTCACCAATATTTTAGTGGGCTCTGGCTCTCCTAAACTCAACTCTGACTAAACATATAGGGTAACATGTTGATACCAGCTCCCAAATCTACAAATGCCCTAACTATCTCGATCCCATTTTTAGTTCACGGAATGAAGAAATCCCCTGGGTTTTCTTTCTCTTGTGCTATGTGTGGCTTTGTTTGAAGTTGATTTGTTATATTCGTCATCTTGCTTAGCTCAACTTCCTTAGAATTCCTCACTGCTCTTCCGCTGAGAAAAAATCTAATGTGGAAGTCCAAGTTGAAGTTCCCTAATTGGCTCACTTACTAGTTCACTCGGAAGGACTTCCAAAATTGTTTGTCCCTTTCTTGACTCCGTCTTTCTCCTCATGTTCACTTTCTTTTTTCTCCGTTTGAGTGAGGGCCATGATTCTTTCCTTCGGTTTGACCTCGGTGTTGCTTGGTAGGCTACTTGCATTTCTCAAAGATAACGTGTTAGCGAGTTGACCTACCTGAACCTCCAAATTACGGATCGATGAGGCATGATTCTTCACGATTTGGTCAAATTTTGCTTCCATCCTCTTCTGACTTTCTTCCTGGTTAGCAAACATCCTCTTCTAATTCTCCTCTTGAGTTGCTAGTTTGGATCCCAACACTTCCATCATCTTGTCCATTTTACCTGCCATTGTTCCAATTTGATCTTGCTGGAATCCTGGCGATCCTTGTGGTCTCACTTAGCCACCTGCATTTTTATTGCCCCAAGAAAAATTTTGATCGTTTTTCCATCCTGGATTATAAGTATTGGAGTACAGGTTGTTACCTCACTGTGGCTTACCAAGGTAACTTACATATTCAGTACCATCAGTTCCTAATAGGAAACACTCCGCTGAGTCGTGGTTGTTTTACCCACACAGCTCACATTAAACTTGCATCGCCTTCACAGTAGAGGAGGATGCTCCTTACATGTTATTCAACTACTTTGTAAGATCCGTGATCTGAGCCTGCAAAGCAGTAATAGAGTCAATGGGTATCATACCTTTTTGTTCTTTTTACCCTAGTTTGCTCCTCTCGCTCGATCACTTGCAGTTGTTACTCACCAACCCTTCCAAGAGATCATAAGCTGCTTCCACAGTCTTCCTCATCAATGAACCTCTAGTTGCTGCATCGATGGATCCTATCGTACTCAGGTTCACTTCATTGTAGAACATCTGTAGCAGGAACTCTCTCAGAAGGTTATGACGGGAACAACTTTTCTGTAATTCTTTAAATCTCTCCCAAGCTTCATAAAGAGATTCGCCATCATTATGTGGGAAATCTGTAATCTCCTTGACAATCCTTGTCGTCTTCATTAACAGGAAATACTTGGCGAGGAATGTTTGGACAAGTTGCTCCTAAGTTGTAATATGGCCTAAATTCAAAGAATTGTACTATGCCTTCGCTCGATCCTTCAATGTGAAAGAAAACAATCTCAGTTTTACCGCATCGTTAGACATTTCATTGAAATAAAAAGTGTTGCAGATCTCCAAAAATTTTATGAAGTGGGCGTTCGGATCCCTGTTAGATAGCCTATAGAACTATGCACTATTTTGTAGAATGTTGAGCAACGTTGGATTTATCTCAAAATTATTCACCTGAACCATCAGTCTCGCCACTCCTTAAGGACTAATCCTGGTCTCATGAAATCCATCAGAGTCCTCTCTGGTCCTCTTTGCTCCCCTTCTTCAGCCATATTTTGTTGTGAAAAGTTTAGACGCTTTGCCCTTCTCAACTCTCTTTCGTGTCTCTTGATGTTGGGAAATTCATCTTCACTAACTTCTTTCGTTCTTTATGTGCTCCTTGTGTTCATGCACCTACAAATACACAAGAAAAAGTATCAAAATTCTTAAGTCAAAGTAATTTAAATTAACCAAGATGCTAAATCAATCCCCAACAAAGGCACTAAAAACTTATGAAATGCAAAAAGAATCTACTCGTTTTACACTAAAAAACTATGAGATTACGGGTCGTGACTTGTAGTTAAAAAGTTGATATCGATCCTACAGGGATTGATGCCCAGACACCACTTAATTTAGACAAGACTTTGTTTAAGAAAGAAATTTGTTTAATGGAACTAATCTAGAAAATTAAATTAAAATTGAAAGACTAATAATAACTAGTAGAAAAAACTAAGATGCAAAAAAATTAAAATTCAAGAATCTAAAGGCTAGAGATTACTTTTTCCCTATTTTATCCCCCTCCTATTTTATTAATCGAATTATGTCTCACCTAAGATTTTCGAATGTATTAACTACCCCCTCTCAAGGTGTAATTAATTGTCCTAATCAAATTAATTAGAATCAATAATTGAACAGTCACCCACCCAATGACTCTACTGATTCAACTAATTATTAAACTATCCTATGGGTGATCAATTGAATTCGTCGAGATCTCTCTTCTGACTATCAATTGACGTGATGATTGTACGTCTATAGGTTACTAAATCTCGTTGTACAATCCTACACAAATAATCTTACTCACTCTCTTGATTTATTGCAAGATACAAAAATAATCAACAATCATCAAAGACAACTTCATTCAATTCAATAAAATAAGAGTTTTAACAAAATAGTTCAAAAGTAATCCCTAAAACTAAATCAATCAATCATGGTCTCCATAACATCATCAACATTCAAGTAAACCATTTTACAAAGAATAGAAGAAGTAAAATTGACAAAAAATTGAATAAAGGAACTCCTTCTCTTCTTTGCCAAAATCTGAAAATTTTGGTGTTGATGTGCTATTTTCGCCAAACTTGATGATAATCCTTGACTTTAATCCTTCCTCAAGGCTAAAAACATGTGTTCTTCACTCAAGGATGGTGCTTCTATAGAAGAGGTTTTGTCTCCTTTGATGATGGAGGCTTAATTATCCTTTAATAGTCCAAAAACCCTAAGCTTAATGAAGCCCTACATATTGACTCAGATTATAATTCCCACGATCTTGGGAATTTGTAATAGATAGACTCCTCTTTTCTTCTTCTCTTTGATCTTTAGCTCAATCTCCAAGTTGCTCCATCTTCCTTCCTACATAAAAATAGTCAATTCTTACCCTAAATTAACATCAAACATAAAAGAACAACAATGGAAATTAAACTAAATGAAAACATACAAAATGAATCCTAAACTACAGCAATAATCAACAATTATGCAAGAAAACACATGCCAATTACCAAGAAAAACATATACTAATGCTCAACTATCACTTAACGAATCGAGCAAGGTGAAGGTATCTAGGCAAGTGTTAATTGCATTCAAGATTGGGAGGTATAAGGATGAGGTTTTATGTGATGTGGTGCTTATGCAAGCTGGACATATATTGTTAGGGCTTCCATAGCAGCTTGATCAGCAAGTAATCCATGATGGGTATAAGAATCATTATTTATTCACCATAGATGGCGTGAAAAACACTCTTGCTCCTCTTTCACCAAAGTAAGTTTATGAAGATCAATTGAAAATTCATAATAGAGAACACGCGAGGTTGAGTAAAAAGAGTGGTAATAAATAAGTGCAAACACCTGGGGAAACATTAAACACATTAGGAAACACTTCTCTGAGAGATAAACACAAGGGGAAAGGCATGAGCATGGTTGCAAGAGTGGGGGATGTGAGAGATGCATTGTTGGTCAAGTTCAGATGTTACTTTTTTTGTAAAAAGAAGCTTATTTATCCCATGAGTACCTTACTAACCATGATTTGCCAAGTGTTATTGTTTTTATTTTGCAGGCTTACAATAATCTATTACAAAAAGATATGCCAAGTGGATTACCACTTAAACGTGGAGTAGAGCATCAAATTGCTCTTACACCAGGTGCACAATTGCCAAACTAACCAACATATAGAACAAACCCAGAGGAGACTAAAGAAATTTAGAGGTAAGTGGAGAAATTGCAAGAAAAAGGTTATGTACATGAGAGCCTCAGTATATGTTCAGTTTCAATCCTATTAGTGCCAAAAAAAGATGGATCTTGGCGTATGTGTGTCAGCTATCGTGCCATCAACAAAATCACTATAAAGTATCGTTACCTTATCCCTAGGTTAGATGATATGCTTGATGAGTTGTATGGTGCATGTTTGTTTTCCAAATTTGATCTAAAATCTGGTTACCGTCAAATTAGGATTAGAGAAGGAGATTAATGGAAAACAACATTTAGAACTAAATATCAACTGTATGAATGGTTGGTAATGCCTTTTGGTTTAACAAATGCACTCATCACTTTTATGAGGCTTATGAATCATGTATTGAGTGAATTTCTTAGAAAATTTGTGGTTATTTACTTTGATGATATTTTAGTCTATAGCAAATCACTTGATGAGCATGTAGAACATCCGAATAAAGTGTTGCATGTGCTTAGATAAGAGAATTGTATGTTAATATGAAAAGTGTTCTTTTTACACTAAATAGGTTGTGTTTTGGGTTATGTGGTAAATGCAAAGGGTATACAAAGTAGATGAAGAAAAGGTATTGGCAATTAACGAATGGCCTACCCCTACGACAATTAGTGATGTTAGGAGTTTTCATGGGTTGACTAGTTTCTATAGACAATTTTTAATTGATTTTAGCTCCATTGCTGCACCATTCACTGACATAGTTAAAAAGAGTGTAGGATTTTAGTGGGGGAAGAACAAGAGAGGGAATTTAACTTGTTGAGGGAGAAACTGAACACAACACCTATCTTAGCTTTACCTAACTTTGCCAATACTTTTGAAATTAAGTGTGATGCGAGTGGGGTTAAAATAGGAGTCATCTTGGTGTAGGATAGAAAACCGATTGCATATTTTAGTAAGAAACTTAGTGGGGCAGCCTGAAACTACCCAACTTATGATAAAGAAATGTAAGCATTGGTTAGGGCATTAAAAACTTGGTAGCACTATTTATGGTCGAAAGAGTTTGTTATCCATACTAATCATGAATAACTGAAATACATAAAGGGTTAACACAAACTTAGCAAAAGGCATGCAAAGTGGGAAGAATTCATAGAGACATTTCCATATGTGATCAAGTATAAACAAGGAAAGCAAAACATTGTAGTGGATGCATTATCTAGGAGACATGCTTTGTTAAGCACATTAAGTGTTAGATTATTAGGATTTGAACATATTAAGGATCTATATAATGATGATCATGATTTTGGTAATGTGTTAATGCATGTGAGAAATCTGCATTTGGGAAGTTCTTTAAGCATGAAGGGTATTTGTTTAGAGAGAATAGGTTATACATTCCCTAATATTCCTTGAGAGAGTTATTAGTTAAAGAATCACATGGAGGAGGTTTAATGTTCAATTTGGAATTAAAAAGATTCTTGACATTTTGAATGAACATTTCTTCTGGCCACACATGAGGAGAGATTTAAAAAAAGTTGTGGGAGATGTGTGGAGTGTAGACAAGCTAAATCGAGAGTTCAACCCTATGGGTTATATAAACCACTACCTATACCTAGTGAACCATGGTAGACATTTCCATGGACTTTGTTTTAGATTTACCTAAGTCTAGGAAAGATCATGATTCATTTTTGTAGTTATTGATAGGTTCTCTAAATGGCACATTTCATTGCATGTCATCAAACCAATGATGCATCATACATTGCTGAATAATGCTCCTGGTTTGGAAGACTTTTTGGGGTAAGTTAGGAACAAAACTTTTTTTCCTACTACTTGTCATCTATAAATAGAAGGTCAAATTGAAGTGATAAATAGAACTTTAGGTTCTTTGTTACATGCTATAGTTAGAAGAAACTTGAAAACATGGGAAGAATCCTTGCCATTCATTGAATTTGTTTACAGTCGAACCACACATAGTGCTACTGGTTTTTCACCATTTGAAATCATTCATGGCTTTAATTCGTTGTCATCGTTAGATCTTGTTCCATTACCATTAGGTGAAGGACACAACTTGGATGGAAAGAAGAAAGTTGAGTTGGTTAAAAAACTTCATGAAAAGGTAAAGCAGAATATTGAAAGAAAGACATAGCATTATGAAAAGCAAGAAAATAAAGGTTGAAAGCAAGTAATATTCAAACCTGGTGATTGGGTTTAGGTACACTTTAAAAAGGAAAAGTTTCCAAGCAAACAGAAATCTAAGTTACAGCCTTGTGGAGATGGACCATTTCAAGTGGCGGAAAGGATCAATGAGAATGCATATAAGATTGATTTACTAAGTGAATACAATGTCCATACTACTTTCAATGTTGCTAATTTATCTCCTTTTGATTTTGCAGATGAAGAAGCTGATTTATGGACAAATCCTTTTGAGGAGAGGGAGAATGATGGAGATCTAGCAGCACAAATGGCTTCAGGAAAGACAAAAGGATTGGGATGTGGACGTGTTGGAGAGCTTAGGAAGCAAGAAGAAACACTTAAACAAGCTCAACAAAGTGATATTAGGGAAAAGATCCATTGGAGAATCTTAGAGGTCCAATGACAAGGTTGCGGATTAAGTGTACTAAAGAGGCTCTTAACAATCTGATGGTGGATCTATATGCAAGAGAAGAAGCTAAAACACTTAGGAACATGTCTCTAAGGTTTATAATGATGATTTAAGGCTTGGAGGAATGTGTTGGACTTATTGAAGAAGGCTGGACCTAATGCACAACTTGAAACAACTCATTTGTTACAGTTAGGCTGTTTTGAGCATCTTTAGGCTAGTTGCTTGGGCTTCTTATTTTATTTATTTAGAACTTTTAGTTACGTTATTTAGGAATTAAATAAGTGGATTCTAGCCTTAAATAAGCCTAGTTACATTTTTGAGTTTGTTTGGGCCTAATCAGTTTGTTTTAAGCTTATTTGTTAGGAAGGTTGTTCTTTTAGACTAGAATGGGCCAAAACTCAATTCCTACCCTTATGAAAGTTGTCCAAGTCTTTATTTTATGTATTGTAGGCAGACTTCATTCATTCAATATTAAAAAAAAACAAATTGAGTGTTCTTTTGCATTACTTTAGAGAAATCCTCCCTTGATGTTCTTTAAAGACTTAGTTTTTCATTAAAGCAAGTGCTTGTGAAGATCAAACCCATTCCTTATCACCCCCAATCCTTCATAAATTCTGTGGGTGTGGCGGAAATACCTTTTAAGTCATCTTTGTCATTCTTACACAATATTGAATGTTCCTTGGATCTTAGATTCGTGATTTGTGCTTCATCCGATCTGAGGTGAAGAGCTTATCATTTAGTGCCTAAAAAATTTCTACTGGTCTAGATAACATATTTATTCTTAATTAATTGAATCCTCAAATCAAGGTTTACACTAGGGAATTACTTATTTAAGCATTGATCTACAATTTCTTTCTCTACTTGATAATTGTTTAACTTTCAATTATCTTGGCTATTCTCTTAATTAGTTTTTATTTTATTTTATTTTTCAATACCATCACAATCTTCTTTTACTAATGTTTTAGGTTAGTTAGTAGTTTTAGGGTTTTCTAGATCCATGTCATTTTCTCAAAGGACCAATCTCTTCTTACCATTGTATTACTTATTAATGATATATGTGCCTTAGTTGTAGGTAATATGTTAGTGATAAGTGCAGGTTGCACAATATTTTTATCATGATTTTAAAAGTATTTAGCTTTTGTTTTAAGGGTTTTTATATGATTTGGTACTTAATCTAATTTATATTTTGCTTACAGACCTTATTTTAGAACTTTATTGAAACTAATTTATACAATTTGGAGAAGTTTTAGAGCGATTTTGGAAACACATGTTAAACATGATCCAATGTTTAGAACACAATACAAACACATGATCGTGTTAATCTACATATTGCTTATTAGTAAATTTAGCTTCTTCAAAGATTTAGCCACAAGAAGAACATAACTTGTACTTGGTTTCATTTCCCCTATAATAACACCTATACAATGTCGTGTTCTCCAACTTTAGACTTATGTTTTATGTAAGGAGTCCTAAATGGTAAATAGAAGAGGAATAAACCCAATATAAAGTCAAGATGGTACCATGTCATTAACCCATATTGGCGATAAAGTTTACGTAATTTAGAATTATTGATAAATGTAAAGTAACATGGGATCATTATGGGCCCATATTAGTCCCGTGTTTACAAAATTTTAGAGTTTCTTAAGATAAAAAGAAGAGAGATGAAGAAGAATAGAGAGAGCCATCTAGAAGGATCAAAGGCTAGTCAAAAGTGGGAGAAGGTTATAGAACAAGAGGGTAACCAAAAAAAATATTAAAAAGAAAATAATCATGAAGAAAGTAAGAAATCCATCCAAATCATCAATAACATCAAGATTCAAAATCCACGAGAACTTATTCTAATTTAACATTCTCTTTCTTGTTTAATATGGAAGTTTTTTTTTCGTATGAACTAATTAGGATATTAGATTTAGATTGAATGAACTCTAAACCTGTTGTTTTGAATTGATTCTTTAACTTAATGCAAGATTATAATTTTCTTAATAATTATTCATATTTCCTTATTGCATTAGATTAAAGTAACATACACAGAATATTCAACTTCAGTTTTCATAAATAGAGATTGAAGTAGCGAACATAGAAGATATATATATATATATCAAATAATGAATAATGAGAGTTGCACATAACCCTAAAACTATTACTATATAACTCTTTTAGAATAAAGTGAATGCTATCATATGAATTTATATAATATATTAATACATTCTTAAGGGGTTTTGATTAGAGAGAATATTCGGCAAATTAACTTAAGAATATGGGGTATATATCTTGAGAAAGAATATATTTGTAGTTTTGGAATTCATACTAGTCTAAGAAAAAAAGATTAAATATGAATCATGATAAATCTAAGCATAGGAAAGAATGATTAAGAATTTTTCATATTAATCTTATCTATCTATTAGTTGTTATTTTTTATCTATTGCTTTAACTAGTTTTTTTGTTATTTTATTTTAAATAATCATTTGTTTCATTGGATTATATAATGAAAAGATGGTTAGGTCTAGTAATTACAATCCTCATAAAATTGACATTCACACTAACTAAAACTATATTATAGAAAACAATAAGTGTACTTGCCTTAGTAATTTATTTTATTATGGTTTTGAGTTTTGTGAAATATAAAATCATATATCCATTTTTTCGTAATAGAGAAAACTTGAGTTGTAAAAAATAACCCATCAAATTTTTAATGTCATTGCCAGAAAGGCAATTGGTTTTTAGAAGATGTAATAATTATTTTCTAGTTGTGTATATTTCTTTTCTTTTAAAAAAGAATTCTTTATAAATTTCTTAATGTATTTCCTTACATGTTTGTTTCACTTTGTTTTCAAAGTTATACTTGGTATATAAACATAAGCCAGTACTCCATTTTTCTTAAATAAGATTCGAATCTAGAAAAAACACTTTATTGGAATCAAATAGAACATAATAAACAAGAAATCCAAAATACATAAACTTGAGACCATGAAGGGACAACATAAGATGATGATGAAGAAGTATCTAAAGAATAATCTATTACAAGCTCAAAGACTAATGCTAATTATTTTGAGATTAAGCCTAATGTGATTGAAATGTTGCAACAAAATGTGTAATTTAATGGATTATCGAATGAGGATCTCAATGTATCTATCGCCAATTTCTTATAGATTTATGATGCTTTCAAGATCAATAGAGTCACTGAAGACACCATTAGGCTAAAGTTATTCTCATTTTCATCAAGGGATTTGACAAAGTAATAATTAAATTTGTTACCTATAGCATCAATTACTATATGGGAGAGTCTCACGGGGAAATTTATTGCCAAATATTTAACCATCTAAATAAAGTAAATTTGAGTAATGACGTATCTTCCCATCAATAATTTAATAATAAAACTTTGTATAAAACATGAGAGAACCATAAGTATCTATTAAGAAGTACTCACATCATGACCTTCCCTCATTTTAATAAGCGCTTCTAAATTAAAATAAATCAATTAGTTTTTATTTAACAATAATTTTTTAATTAAACTTCAAATTCTTGGATAAGTAAAGATAATCTTTTTCAATCATATTTGAAATTCTTTAATTTTATTTAATCTTTAATCAATTTTATGGCAGTGTAATACTGGTTGAATACTTTAAACCTTAAACTTTTTTTCTTATCTTTAACCTTAAACATCTTATCTTACCAATTTAACTTCCAGTTTGACATTTAAAATATTACCCGTAAGGTATGTAATTCTAATAATCATTTAATGTAATGTATGAACCTATAGGTATCTAATTAATGATAATTTTGTTTATTTTATTAATCAATTCAATTATATAACTTTTAAACAATCAATATGATGATAGTTCTCATATTTGTATCATGTTGTGTTGACTTTTATAAATATGATAGATTGACTTCTAACTCATGATAAAACATACTGCATCCTATTTAATTAATATTCAATTTAAATTTATATACTACAGTACCCTTATACAAACTATTTGTCATTTATTGTAACAACCCTTTGTCAAATTAAAATCAAATATCATGCCTGCTTTACAATTAGATTCAATGTACTTATATTCGTGTTACTTATGCTTGATCAAAATGCTGAAAAATACAAAGAAAAGAGGAATTGTACTATTTCTTACTTATAATCTGCTTTTTAGGTAGAGAAACATAATAGAATATTCACACTGAAATATAAAGGGGCCATCGAAAACGTTTTTATTCAAAGTTGGGCTTTAAACGAAATGTCAAGGATCGAACTTCCATATACTCACTACATACTGATTACTTCTTGAATCTTGGTAAACAACTTGGGCTCAAACAATGGCATAATAGAAGACAGTATATGTCAGATTTCTAACTCACTCCCACAAAGAAATCAAACAATATCAAGCACAAAACCTAATGAATCAAAATAAATTTACAAAAGGAGGAAGGATCTCACTCTCATTGCCATTCTTGGAATTCCTTTGGCAGGACCCAACGACTGCAGAGCTAATTGTAGCATATGCCACCTGTATGAATGATTTGTTTGTAATGCACAAATCAGTAACCTGTGTAGGAAGTCACTTCCAGTAGGTGTATATACTGACATCAATAGAAGGACTGTGTTTTAAAGGTTTTATGCTCTAAATCTAACGACAACACAAGATATGTCGTCTTTGCTGTCTTTTCTTAATGCTTCAGTGGTTAGCTGCTTAGCTGCTTTCATTGGGTCTTTGATCCTTCTTGCTATATCAATGGCCTCCTGGTTCGACATTACCTGTGTTGTTTAAGAGAATGAAAAGCAGCCTAATATAAGGATAAATCATCAATTTTCTTTTTTTCCATTACAATACAGTTGGAAAAACCGACAAGCAAATGCCTCACAAGATAAGGATAGCCAAATTTGAGATAAATCACCTTCCATAGACCATCACTTGCAAGAATTAAAACATCCGTATTTTCATCTATGTTAGTAGGTTGAATGTCTGGATCTGATCGCAAATGTGACTTGAGGGTCTTGTCACCAAAAGCACGAGATACCGCCAACTGGCCATTCACTCTGGGCACATCACCTAAATAAAATTTGGCATGAGAATAAACACTTCTTAAATTTAGCCCAACCCCCTACCACGTATCATAACAGCAGAAAGCAAGTAAAACATCAAATTCTCCTGGAACATGCATTTAGAATCTCACCATCGTGAAAACAATACAAGAAAATCTTCAATATTCTAAGAATAAACTTAGCAGATATAATCATATGATAAACAAACATTTTATTTTTAGTAAAGCCTAGGTTAGTCATGCTTTAGATAGTATATGTTTTCTGAAATATAGCATAGCTTAATCATATTCTGCATAATGAAATAGCTTATCTACAAAAAGCAAATGAGACAATGCACGAACCAACACATGGAGACTTTCATCACAAATGAAGCCAAAATGGAATTAATAGATTGCTGAAATATTGATATATTTGAAAACTTAAACTAGAAGGAACATATCATGCATTGGCATATATAAATGGTTCTCAAGTCTATGTAACCCAAATATTGACCAATTCCAAACATTGATTGAAACTAATTTCAAAGCCCTGAGATATTTAATTTAGGTGATAACCTCACATCTATGTGAAAAATGACATTCTCAACCTGAGCATGTGAACTAAAGGACATTTCATCCACCATGAAATGGCAAAAGGGTTTGTTGCTTGTTGAGCTAAGTTTACACATGATTGGTTGCAGAAGCTGAAACTTGTCCCTGCAGATGTGATGTACTTTGCTTTCTAGGAATATAACGGCAAACTGGTTTGTGTCATAAACAACACAAAATAACTTCACCTTAGCCATTGACGTAAATAGCTCTACCCAAATATCACAAATATACTGAGTTTAAATTATCAATTTGCAAGAGGAACAAAGAAATAGGAAGTGAAGGAAATAAGAGAGGCAAAACAATTCTTAATGACAGAAGTGAAGTTAGATTACCAAATGCCATGGAAGTTCCAATTTCACAAGAGTACATGCTAGCTTTAGTAAAGCATCGTGCAGACAAACCTGGCATGTTTGAGACAAACCCTCCTCTGGTTTCTATGCTGCCCCGTTCAGTATTTGGTTCATGATCCGTTGTCATTTGTATTGCCTTGCCGCCTCTTGAAAGCACTGCTCTTGAATCTCCTACATTAGCTACCCACAATCTTCTTCCATTAATTGAAATTGCAGTCACGGCTGTTGACCCACCCCGCCCCAGATCAGAACTATGAGAGAGGATAGCCTGGTCTGTCCTTTCATAGGCTTTTGAGATAGATCTGCCAGTATCAACCCAAAACTCTTCCTAAAATGGTACCAATAAACTGTTAGATTATATACAAATCAGTACTAACTAGACAAAAAGATAAAGTTAAGCTGTATTGAGAAGTTTGAAGGTCTCTGACCTCATTTAAGATATTGGTAAATAGATGCTTTTGTAGATATGCAGGTACATCATCTCCCAAATGACCATCATAAATAGCAAAGAGTCCTAATTCATGTCCTTGAACCTGCATAAACTTCGCAACATGATAATCCTCCATTGGATGATTAGCTTTCCCTTTTACTAAGCTGTATCCATACTTGGCATAACCCTCGTGGCTTTTACCCCTGCCAGTGGTAGATGATGAACGCCCCCCTACAAGCTAAATGTTGGGAAAACCAAAACTTAATGTCATTATGACATTCTTTAAAAGAGGCAAGAAATGTAAGCTCCAATTCTACCAAGAAGAGGCAGCAGCAATACCATCAGAGAACAAAAATTACCACATAAGTGAAGCACAGATACACTAAAAAAGCAAATGAATCAAACTACAAAACCATGTTTTATTTATTATGATTATAGAGAGGGAAGTACAGGATTTAATAACTGAAATTTAAACCCACGCCTCAATTCATACAACCTGGTACAAGCCTTTCAATTTTGATAGAGCAAATTTGCATATTCCTGATCTCCTAGGAACACGAGCAGAAACAAGGGGATTTAAAATTCCAGAACCTAATAGACGAGCTAGATCAACTTTCCAAAGCAGTCAAATCAACCACCAAAAGCCTAAACTGTCACTTTTGAAAGATCAAAAGAAAATTGCCAGTCCAACCCTTTAAACAGGTAACGCTGAGTGTGAGTAGCGATACCCCATATACCTAGAATCACCCCAACAACCATATAGGTGATGCTATCTGTACCCAGCTAAAATCACACAATTGAATTCCAAAATGAGCAGAATTCTGCAGAACTCCCATAAGAAAGAGGGAAATAAGAATAAACTTCTCAAAGCCTACACATAAGAGATCCACACTTGTGCGTAGTCCCATGTTTCTGAATCATTTAATAGCCCGATGACGAAGTGAGCTTGTCACCCAGTAAAATTAAACATGGACAGACCACGAACATCAAGGTGAAATAGAAGAAATTAGGACATTTACCTGAGAGTAGGGAGAATTAAAACAGCAAAATTTATCCATAGTATCAAATTATTTACACAATCTCCACCTCCAATTAAATTTCCACCATCCACCTCCAATATCCACTTCCTATCTCAACTACAAACAAAGCCCACCTCTCCAGTTCCAGAATCTGCAACATCAAATTGCAAACTTGATCACAGAACTAAGAAATGAAACATAACAAAGACCACAAATTAAAACCTTATGCACAAAAACAACCCTAAACGCCACACAGTTAAAAGAGTAGAAAAACAAGAAGTATAAAAAATAGGAATTGGGTATTTCTGAATTACCCCAAAAGTATTGAATTAAGGGTTGGAAATGGTTTTTGGATTGCCTTTGTAGCTTATGTTTGGTGAGGGCTGGTCCTCTCCTTGGTAGTTTGCACAAATAATGACAAAAAAATAGTCAGCGAATACAATACTTCAAATTTTATTCAAAATAATTTAGCAATAAAGTGGACGCCTAATGGATTATTTTGTAAACTGGCTTGAGGCGTCTTTTAGAGAGAGAAAGAAAGTGGTGTGATGTTTCTATACGTATAATACATCGTCTTCAAGAACTAATATTGACTTATATCCTGTTGACTTTGTGGTGAAGTCTGTTCTTTACTTCTTGGTTTTGGCCCTCTCCACAAATTCAAGTACAATTTTGCTTTATGCAATGATAAAATATTATGTTACTACAACAATGTTTCCACTGTTCAATGAATGCATTATTGAAAGAAAGAGATGACTTTTGCGCTGGTCAATCCCTAATCTCATTCTTTAGATCACATCACTAGGGTATAAGGTTAGATAGATTGCACAAATTAAGAACAATAATGCAAGCACGGGAGGCGATTTAATCCAGTCAATTGGCAAACAGTCAATGTTGGAATTAAGATTCCAAAGCTAAACCCCTTTCCGATCTCAGGAGCATTTACAAATGAGTAATCTTTTCATTTTTGTATTTGTTATGAAGGTGTCTATGTCGTTTACCATTTTTTGCCAACGGTTTGATATGTCCATTCTGCGTTCGAAATGTTAAGGCATTGAAATAATTAAAAAAATATATTTCATCAAGAATTATATTATGAAAATTAAAAAAAAGAATTATGATTTAAAAACATACTAATATTGATCTAACTAATTAAACACAGAACAAGTCCAATAAAAATGTAGATACATACAATATTACTTGGTTAAAATAAAGAGTAAAAGAGAGAGACTTACTTTTCTTAATCTTTTCCATTTTTAAAATTTATTATATTTAAAAAAAATCACATTTACCCCTGTAATTCCTTTTATGATAAATAAAATATTTAAAATCTTATCAAGCGGTAGTTTTATTAACCTCTACTCATTTCCCACGACTTGCAAACAAACGAACAGCAGTAACGAAAAGCTCCGGCTGGGCAGGTGAAATATTGGACATTTGGGACCGTTAATCATAACTCGAGTTTTGATTAATAAAGTGATATTAAAGTTAACTTATATTCATGATGTGCTTAGTTCGAATCTTAGTATTGGAATATACACCTCGATAAGGGATTGACATAAAGATAGCAAACGTAATAAGCATAAGTAAATTTGGGATCGTTAATCTCAACTCGAATTTTGGTTAGCAAATTTTATTTTCCAGTTTTCATGCGTGATGATTTCTTCTCTTATTCAATTGGTGAATCTCAATTCATTCTAGCGGTCCTACATATTCCACGTGCAGCTTGACAATCAAAACGTTCTGTATAATGCTAAACAACATTCGTAAGGTTGAATCAAAGGATTAGTCCTTCGGCTTATGCTTCATATGCTGGTTAATGCTTTTTCTAAGGCGGTTCAATAGTCCACTCTTCCTTCGACTTAAATATTCGCCGATAGTTCCCCTCGTTTCCACCTGTTTTAAGGAATGCTACTTGTAACTTCAGCTCAAATGGTACGTATACATTTCCCTCCTATAATCACGGTGTCTTGTAATCAATATAAGACCTCCAACCAGCTAAATTTAATAATTAAATTTCTGATATATTTTTCAAAGCAAGACAAGTCTTGCTGTTAAAGCTTTTGAATTACACGTTGGATCGATCTGCTTAAAGAATCCAAAAGACCAGGATAATTATTTGACAGGTCAATCCAGCTTGATCCAATTGGTTAAACACCTGTAGGACTTGTTGTGTAAAAATTTCCCAGGCGATGCCCCAATTGATCATGTTTTGCCCATTAGAAATTTAAAAGGAAGGTTAATTTGTTATAAACGGAGTCAACACATTGTGGTTTTTTCAAAACAATAATTTCATTACGAAGAAGAGTTAAACAAGTATGCTTAAACAAAGATCAATATTCACATGATGGACTACTAAACGTAATCGTTTAGACCCAAAAAATATAAGGATCAATATTTACAAGATGAAGTATGAAACGTACTCATTTAAACCCACAAAATAAAGCATAGATTAAATTCAGAGAAAGTAGGAGTGGAGAAGTTTATAAGAACCTCTAAAATATATTTGTGCAGAAAATATATAGATAGAGAAATGTGGTTGCCAAAGTGGAATTCATTAATGAAACAGAGGAAGAAGACTGGTGGTGGTCATCATAAATACCAAAAGATCAAAAGGGAGGGATCACGTAGAAGAAGGTGAACTGGAGAAACATCTTACCATCATAAATTTCAATTTTATATTAACATTAGGATTAGACGCATATCTCTAAAAAAAAAGGGTTCTTTGATCTAATTAATAATTATGTTAAGTAAGATAATATTTGTCATGTGCATACTTTTAAGGATTCTTGCATTACGTTTAAGTTAAAAACCGTAAATACATATATTAAATACTAATTTCAGTAGTCCTGACACATACATACATATTGTTGAAAGTTAAAGAGACTACAATGGTTTAAAAGGCGATTTTAGATGGAAAAAAACATAATCATATTCAAAGAAAAGGTGATTATGTGTTTTATTTGTTGAATTAAAAGGTAGACATGACTGATTAAAAAGAAGGATAAGCAAAGACTGAGTGATTAAAAGGTAGACATGAGTGATTAAAAAGGTAGACAAATTATCCTTCTTTTTAATCACTCATGTCTACAGGCAAAAACTGAGTTTAGAAACACAACCATTGCTCTAGACCAATAAAGTGTCACTTCATAATAGGACCTGGAGGCTTTAGTAAATAGAAAGCTAAAGTAATTGGTAAATTGGTGAGAGTGGTGAAGTTTCCAAATGATCTTGTTATTATTTTTTATGTTAAGAATTAATGGAGGCATATTGTCTCGAATATTTCTCAAGACTTTGAAATTATAGGAAGTTTAATTCTAACTAGAGTGACCAATAATGAAATTTACATTAGCATGATCTGGTGCTCTTTTAATTGTAAATCTTATAGACTTATAGAACTCCAAAGAATCAAGAGAATGTTATTTATTATACCAAAAATAAGAATTTTGATCATTACTAATAATGTGAATAATGTTCCCTCTAAATAAGAGTATTCCTAAGATTTTTTTTCAAGTTAAATAACATTTGGAAGTATAATTGAGAGTCCAAATACTCATTCCATTTAGATACTTCTTACGGGTACATCTAACTAATAAATTTTGTTTATCATTAAAAGGCTTTCATATTCTTCTATAAAGGAGAACATTGATGAAGTTCTTGATAAATAAAACCCCTACTTCCCCTTTTGATTTTGGTTGATATGTTGTCTACCAATAATTTTTGCTTTCTCATTTTTACAACGATTTTTTTACCATAAAAAATTCTTTATATAGCCTTTTATCTTAATGGAAGCATAAGATGATCAAACCATTAAACTTGAGGACAACTTGAAACATAATTGATCATTTGAAACCTACCAACATAAGAGAGAAACTTAGTTTGATTTTGGTTTTAACTAGGGGCAATAAAGGATGACAATTCCTATTTAAGAGTATAGTAGATATAAGGAGAATACGTTGGTATTTGATGGGTAAAGAATCCTTCTTAAAGCCCTAGGGAATGAAGAGAATAGTAGAAATATCCTTTTTTATTGAGAAGAAACTTCTAGATTTAAAAATGTGCATGACCAATCTAGATTACTTCCAAATAGATTTGAACTATCAATAAAGATGTTCAAATAATTTTGGTTAGCTTGATGAAAGAGAATATAACACCATCTATAAAAAAAAACATGCTTAATATCCTAAAATTAGAGCATATTTAGTTAAATTTAAATCAGGAGAGGTATAAATTGATTTGTTAATAAAAAGGGTAAGTACTTCGTTACTAGAACAAATAGATAAGAAAATAAAGGATCTCCACATCTAAAACCTTTCTCACCGGTTAAAAAAAGGGAAAACTATGACCATATATAAGAAAATGTCAATCTACAAAATCAAAGGCTTTTAGACCAACTTTCAAAAGACATCCTTTATAGCCAATTACCTTATGATAATCCATCATAAGTTCGTAGCCACTTAGTATATTATCTCCAATATTTATGGTACAAAAGAAATCTATTTTAAGTAGGAGAAATGATATAAGGTAGAACATCATTAAGTTTAACTACTAACATACTTGAGATGACTTTGTAGATGATGTTGTAGCAAGAAATAAGCCTAAAATTATTGAGAGAGTTAGGATTTGGTACTTTAGGAGTGATGGAAGAAAGGTAAAGTTCAATTCAAATGATTTCCTTAGAGAAGAAACTTAAAATATCATAAATCAATTTATCACCAATGATAGGCCAAACTTTTTCAAAAAAAAGCCATTTCATCCAACTTGCACTACAAGAAAATCATGAATTAGCGACGGACATTTACTGATGGTACAAAAATCGTAGATATTTACCGATGGAAAAAAACAAACTGTCGATAAATGTATTGTACTGTTCATATATAACGATGGAAATACATTACCGTCGGCAATATTGAAGGGCATGAATTTTCTGCAAAATCTCCGATGACACGACCTTTGACGTCGGCAAAAATTGCGAAAATATTTCCCGCATTTTAGTTGCTTCGGATATATACCGACGGACACAATTCCGCCGGTATGTATTGACTGGTGAGCAATATTTACGACTATATTTTGCGACGGAAACTTTAATTCTGTCGGTACAGTTATTTAATGTATACCAATGGAACAAGTTACGTCTGAATATAACAGGAGCAGAATCACTTTTATCGACGGTATTTATTCCGTTAGTAGCTGTCCGAAGCTACTTAATTGCGGGAGTCATTCCCGTAAATATTGCCGACTGTTGTGGTATTCCGTCGGTAAAGTTGATTATATTTTTACCGACGGGCTAGCCACAACCGTCGGCAATAATTGAGGGAATCACTCCCGTAATTAAGTAGCTTCGGACAGCTACCGATGGAATAAATACCGTCAGTAAAAGTGATTCTGCTCCTTTTATATATCGATATAACTTGTTTCGTTGGTATACATTAAATAACTTTACCGACGTAATTATAGTTTCTGTCGCAAAATATAATGGTAAAAACAGGCGGTGAAATAATTAGAAAATTTAAATACCAACGAAATATAAATTCCGTCAGTAAATGTCGGTTGTTTAATAAATAAAACGTCATCGTTTGGTTTAAGACAACGCGGTGATTTAATAAATCACCGATGGAACACCGACGGACTGTCGGTGATTCATCGTCTTTAATCCGACCTGGCCTCCCCCCACCCATTTCTTCTTCTTCTCTCCTCCCGTCCGTTGACTCTTCTGTCTGACCATTCCTTGCATTTTTTGGCCGTTTTTTGACCGTTTTCTGGCTTATCGTGCGTCGTTTAAGGTAAGCTCTCTAATATGTGTATTATTTCTCCAAAAAAATGCATGTTTTTAGTGTTAATCGTGGGTGTTTGGTGATGAAATTTTGCTTGATTATTATTGTTATTTGTAGTTTTTTATGTAATTCTTAGTTTATTTGTTGTTTATATGTGTTATTGTTGGTAAATAATGAAAAAATGCAATTGATTTGTGGTTAGATTGAAATTATACATATTGCTTATGAGGTGTTCAATAAAATGCCTTTTATGATATTTTGAATATTTCTTTGTAATTATTGTGTGAATTTGAGAATTTGTATGCTTAATTTCGATAAAATGCTTAATATGAAGTGTAAATTTTTTGAATTTGACATTTAAGTGTGAATTTGATAATAGATCGGGTTGATTTAACTTACTAATAGATTTTTCGGGTTCATTTAACTCTCTAAGTCTTAATGTATTATTATTATTAATCTTTTACTTATTATTAATTTTATTAATATTAAATTTAT
>JANZXP010000006.1:8980130-8996641 GCA_027576715.1 Erythroxylum flavicans
AGCCAGATTTTGATTCAAATTCTTCAGAACAAGAAGATGATTTTTCTTTACAATTAAGTGATGATAGCGATTAATTTATGTTTGTAATTGAATACTGTATGAACAAAACAATGTAACGTTTTCAATATATTGTATAAATTATTGAAATGAAAATGCATTATTTCGATAAACTTCAATCAAATTTTGATTTCAGGTTGAAATATGGCACCAAAGAGAAGACAAGATACTTAACCAAGATTTTTTAGACCACGATTCGAAGGTTTATACTGTAGAGGTGAAGGATCTCGTGCTACAGCACCTACAGATGACTTACCTCCGCCTCCTCCACCCCCTCCACTACTATACTGGCAGATGAGGCTACACTATCCACCACTCCTTCATCATTTAATACCCCTATATCGACAGAGATATCAGGGGTAAATAATGTGGATGAAGGAGACAGCCGCCAGCCTGGAGCTGATAAACCTGATGGAAGAAAATACATCACAATCAATAATATGTAAGTGAAAATACATGAACCATTATATGTTATAATTAAGTTATAGGTTACAATTTTAAAAATGGTCTAAATTGATTTGTTTTTATATTATAGGTTTTTTCCATCTGGATCCTGTTCAAGAAATATGACAACAAAATTCAAGGAGAAGATTGATGCTAAGGGCTATTGTTGGAAGAATATCTCTCAGGCGACAAAGGAAGTTTACTATCATGAGTTTGAGGTATGATCGAAATTATTAATATTTCCTTTTTAATTAAAATTTTTATACATTAATTTGATAACTATTATTACGTCAAAAGTATTTATCAAATATTTTTCCTTTTATTACAGAAAGAATTTTTTTAGGATTCTCAATTGGACGGGATGATATATAGAGTATGGGAGTCGAGAGTGTGTACACATTATCGCGACTTTGTTGGTACGATACGCAGGACAGTTGTACCACCGCCTTACATTTATGAAGAAATATGGAGTCGTTGGTGCCATATTGGACATCACCTGAGGCAATGTTAGTTTCACAGCATAATTCGGCCAATAGACGTGGAGGACCCGAGGGAGAGATTCTTCCCGCGCATACAGGATAATATATTACCCACCAAGAGCATACACAGAGACTTGTAAGTATCTATAATTAACAGTTATATTCCCATCTCTTTTCTTTGCTGTATTTTAATTGAATTTGCTTTATAAAATCTAGTTTACTTATAATTAACATTTTATTCCTATGCAAGAAAAGTCTATGGGCGTGGCACCTACACCCCGTCAACTATTCTTGCACACTCACACTAAGAAGTATGACATGGTGACATTCGTCAACGATCGTTGTAGAGAAGTCAATGTAAGTGAAATTTATGATTTAATATTAATAATATGCTTAATAATTATCACTTACTAATATATAAACATTGCTTTCTGATAGGACCAAATATAGTAAACCATTGAATGGCAGTCTCAGCAATCTGAAAATGTTGATGAGGCTGACACTTATCTTGAAACAGTAGGTGGTAAGGATCGTCGTGGGAGGATATTCGGATTAGGATCATTTGTGAATACTTGTTATTCGCATTCCTCCACGTCTATTAAACAACGGTAAAGTGGAAGCGCTTGAGAGCACAGTGTAGTCATTGTCGACTTAGTTGCAACAGACGTTGGAACAGTTGCAACAATCGATGGCAACGCAACAACAGTCAATGCTGCTGTACGCTCAATTCCATCAGGAGATGGATGAACTGAAGGGTAAGGGCAGTAGATCACTGCACCAACCAGACGATCTACCAACTCTTGATCAGTAGTGTAATATTGGTCATTTAGTTTGTATTACAGATACTTATTATTTACAATGTAACGTTTTTATTGTCAATTAAGATATTTTTAATTTTTAATCATTAATCAAAATTTCTATTTAACCAAATTAAATGTAAATTATAAATATTTAAATATTAAAATTATGCATCAATAATAATTTAAATATAATGTAAATAAATTTTTTAAAAAATTAAGCAATAACTTAACCGATGGAAACAACCATCCGTCGGTAAATTCTAAGTACTTTAACGACGGTAGAAGAATATATTCCGTCGGTATTTAATAAAATATACCGACAGACGATAAATTTCATCAGTACTTGTTAAGCAAATTTACAGACGAAAAATATGTTACTGTCGGTAAATTTACCGATAGTAGGAGAACATTCTGTAGCTAAATTTACATACGATTAATGAACTTACCATCAGTAAATTTAGTGTCAGAAAAATTTTAACCCATCGGCAATTTACAGACGGAACAACTGTGACGGTCGGTACATTTTCACTACGTTTACCGACGGTAAATCATTCTCCAATGCTAAATTTACCGACAGAATATTCTTGTACTGTCGGTAAATTTAGTTACGGCCGATTCTACGATATTTTTGTCTGTCGGTACATTCCATCAGTAATATTTGATACCAACGGAATATTTATGTTTTCCGTTGGTATTTTCCGTCGTTAAATGACAGTTTTCTTGTAGTGTTGGTCGATAAGAAAGTAGTTTTGGTATCTTCCGTAGTGAAGGTCAAAGTTCCTTTCACAAAAAATTGAGTTAATTGAGAATAAAAGGGCCTTACCACTTTAGTGAAGTCCTTTAAGAATGTAATTATGCATATAAAAGGATTAAAATGAATCATATGATAGAGGTGAGAGTTGCATATATGAGGATTGCATAAACTAAAGTTTTTGTTAGACTTCTTTATCTGAAAAATAAAGAAGTGAAAAAAATTGTGTTATAGTTTTCCTTTCTTTGACCATTTAACCTTTCCTTTCGTTGGATGAGAGAATAATAACAGCAAAGAGTAGAAGCACATGATTTCAAGTAATATTTCTTTCTTATTCTTAAACCATCTTGCTTATGGTTATAGTAAAACTCATTTTGAATAGTGAAAATCATTTTCTTTATGTCATCTACTTTGTAACTGAATTTATTAATCTTTTGTTTAACAAATTTAAGTTTCTATATATAGAGAATATCTTATTATCTTTGCATTCCTTTCCTCTTAATAATATTATAAAAGCCTTAAGATAAGTTAGGAAATTATTGAATCTAAATAAAATTTTTACAGAAAAGTTAAAAGTGCAAAATGTTAACAATAATAAGAGAATGATTTGAAGCCCCAAAAATATCAAAATTAAACAATAAAATTAGGAATGACAAACCAATTTAAGTCTAGTCTAGCTCCGCTCGATTAGTCTAAGTTAACTAAGTCTTGGGTTAAACTCGAATTTAAGCTTCGACTTGGGCTCTAGCTAAACAATCTAGCCTAACTCACCATTTGCTCAATTGATTGAAATGAAATGCTAAACTCATGTGAAATATATTAAACTCGATCAAACCTCGGGATATAAAAATTTAAGTTGAACTTAAGTTATAGATAACTCTAGCTCAAATTGGGCTTGACCCTTTCCACTTCTATATAAAAGAGATAATTTTTGGAGCCAATTAGGACTAATAGGGTTATATGAAGTTTTCTTTTGATTAGTAATCCGCCATTTTGCTTATTACTTTAAGCATATAATCTTCCCAAAAACTGCAAATCTACTAAAGATAAATTAAAAACTTATTATTCAAGGTCTATCACGCATTGATCCTATTTTTTTAAACCTCTAAATACTCATTTAAAAAATGGTGGGAATTAATATCCATAAAGAGTATTCAAGTAGTCAACATAATAAAATTAAGGGAGAGTAAGTTAGTTTAGAGAATTTTTCTTATAGAGAAGTTATTTAAGACATGGATGAATTGATGCAAGTATAATTGAAGTGTATGAATTAGTACATATAAGAAAAAAAAAGATAAAGGGAAAATAGAGGGATTCCAAAAGGCAAAATCTAGTGTTAAAGTTATAAGTTGCATTTAAGAAAAAGAAAATATTAGGAAAAGTATATTGAATAAAAGGGAATTTGACTTTAGTTTTCAACAAAATAAGTATAAAAGGTTTTAATAGAAATATAATCTTTTTACAACTAATTGCTTAAAGGGGTGATTTAGACTCTTAACTGATGCCAAAATATTCGCAAGGATAGAGAGGAGGATTTACCTTCCTTTTTTGCTTCCCTAGCCACTTATGCTTTTCTTTCTTAGATTTGTAGGTATAGCCAAGTTTGTTTTATCATAATCTACATTTAGAAAGAACTAACAAAAGTAAAAATATCAATATCTTAAAGAGGATCAGTCACACTAAAAAAGATTAGTAAGGACTCAAAGGAGGTCAAAGGGGGATGAACCTTTTCAGAGGAAACTATAAGAGGTGTAAAGAGCTCATATGGCATCTAAAGGGGGTTTGTGGGAAGTGTATGAGGTGTAGGAGGTAAACCATATTGCAGTGAAAATGCTAGCAACATTTAAAGGGCAAGCGATTTGTGCAACGTCAATAATTAGAGGCATAAATAATGTTGAATGAGCTTGGGCTTATTCAAGAATGGTGAAAGGAGGAGGGTTTTCCTCCATACTGGTAGTCTCTTGAATTAGTTCAACGTATTCACCCCTCTTAAAAAGATTTAGGTAGGTTTCTATCATTTTTACTTAGATTGAGAGGAGGGTTTTAATTGATAGTGGACTTATACATAAGTATAGAAAAAGTTATTATCTACATCAAACTTAGCTACTTTAATGGTATCTAACATAAATCTATTCATTTCATCATCAATACATATTATGACATAATCCAACCTCTTGTAAGATCATTTAGACCTTTTCTATATTAGTATTCAAGAGATAAATTCAGAAAGTTCACTTAAATCAGGATAATTTTTTTGGTCTTTCTTGTTGATTTCGATGCTAAGGTGTCATTTTCTAAGAAAGAAAGGTTTCTCTAATGTTTCATAATCTAAATTTTAGTATTTATACTATCTATATCATCCATTTTGAATAAAAATCGTTCAAATTTTGAAGTTTAGATTGCAAAGCTCCTTCTATTGAACCTTCTTGCCTCATGAGCTCCTTTACTCTTGAGCCTGCAAAGCAGTTAACAATTATGCCAAGGCTTTACTTTACAAATCTTTAGTATTCTTCTATAAGAAAATTGAAGCCTCAAAATTTTCAGGAACCTTTACAAGAACTTTATGAACTATGTAAGAATTAGAAAGTTCAATACCAAGCAACCTTACCCTGTTGACGATGCTCAAAATTCTGTCAAAGTACTCCTGGATTGTCTCTGACCCCTTCATTTTTTGAATCTCAAACTCCCTCTAATTATCTCATTGCCTTTGTACTCTTCCTTGAGAAAATCATATATTGCTTTAGCTGATTCTAAGGTCATAATTCTGGTGAAGATTGATGTTGAGTCAACAACAAATAAACATGCCTTAGCTTTTGACTTCCTTTTCTTCTTTTCCTTATGACTCTTGATTTGTGCAATAGTTGGATTGTTAGGCAATGGAGGAACCTCGTAGTCGTCCTCAACATCTTCCTAAAGATCATTTACATCAAGAAAAACTTCCATTCTTGGTGCCTATTCTTGATAATTTTCACCATTGAACATTAAAGGTGCAGTGGCAATAAATGGAGTTTTTAAATCCATAGATTTTAGCAAAGTGTGGGGTTCACTCAGAGCACTCACAAGTTCTTTAATAATAGTGCTCTGATACTAATTTGTTGGAATTAAAAAGAATAGTAAATAAATTTTACTTTAACTCAACAAAGAAAACAAGAGAAACATGTAGGTTGGAATGTCTTACATTTTTATTCAATCAAAATACTTGTTTAAATACATCAAGCAATAATTAAAAAGCAACGATTTAACTTCCCATTAAGCAACTAATAACTGACTTCCCTATTTTGCTACAATTAACAATGTGCAACATATATTAATATCATGCAGCAGAAAAATAGAATAAACAGAAACTGAAAACCAAAAAATTAGGATATGGAATTAACATGTGAAGCCTTGACTAAGTTACTACTCAGTCAGTAGCTATTGGAGCACAATTGCAATAAATATTGTTGTCTAAAAACTAGAGTAAAGACCTATGTGGAGTCGTAATAGGTGGATAACCCTGTTGGTTAACTTCATGATTGCTGGGTATAAAGCTCTAAATTTAGCCCTTTCTGAAATTGGATATTGTTACAACATCAACATATTTGGTATTAAGTATTTTTTTCACGAATTGTATGTGCTACATGCCAATTAGTAGAGCTTCAATGAATCTTGTAAGAAGTTTAGGACTCGCTTTAGTGTCCAGTGTTTTTGAGAATCTCCGGGTGTTTATTGTTGTCCCTATAATAGGAGCATTAGCAGTAGTTTTAGTATACAACATCCTTTGTGTGCCCAAACCTGAATAGTCTAAGGAAAGTGGCATAGTTGCACTCAAGCGTCTGTAGTCACTTGGTGAAGCATATGTAAAATTGTAGTCGTGTATGGTTTGTAATAAACTTGATAAAATGTTATTCATTGTGGTCTATATATATGTACAAACAATGAGTAAATACTAGTCATTGGATACAAGTTGTTATAATCTAAGGGTGTATAAATATAACAGAATGTCTTGTTCTGTTGTGATCTATTATTTGTACATGTCACTAGGGAAGGTTCCTGAATATTTCAAATGGGCTGAGTTGTGTAGATGTTTTATTACTGTGATGGCCTTTAATAACTTTGCTAGTTATCGAAGACCCATCCGAAGCTTCTTCTTCTCTAACAACCCCTCTCAAGCGAAGCTCTGGTTTGGAACAGAGATTGAGCTTATGGAGAAGATAAATAGATCGAGTCTTAGTGAGTGGCTTTGTGAGCAGATCAGCTAGCTGATCTTCAGAGTTGATATAACGCAAATCTATTTGCCTAGTTTTGACCTTGTCTCGTATGAAATGTACGTCTATTTCGATGTGTTAGCGTGAAAGATTGGATTTTAAGCGAGAAAGCGAGCTCCATTGTTGTCACACCATAAAATGGGAGTGTAAGGAAGAGTGAATTTTAGTTCTTTGATGAGGGAGTAAATCCAAAGGAGTTCTGTCGATATATAAGCTAAGGCACGATACTCAGCTTCAATGCTAGAAAGAGCGACTGTGGTTTGCTTTTTGGAGTTTCAGAAGACTAGATTAGCCCCTAGGAGGACACAATTGCCGGTGGTGGACTTCCTATCATTTAGAGATCTGGCCCAATCGAAGTCGCTATACCCTTGAAGCGACAGAGGTTGCAGCGATGGGCGAAATACCAAGGTGAGTGAGGTTTTGCCTTTGAGATATCGTAAAACTCGTTTACAAGCATGCTAGTGAGTGTCGAGAGGATTAGATAGAAATTGACTGACTTTGTTGACGACAAAGGTGATGTTGGGCCTTGTGTGAAACAGGTACTAGAGAGTGGCGATGATGCTGCGATAGAGGGTAGGATCAGAGAAGGGCTTTCTAGAAGTAGCCGAAAGTTTGGTGCCAAGAGCTAAAGGAGTGGCACAAGGTTTGCAGCAGGCCATGTTGGCTTGGGTAAGAAGATCGAGAGTGTACTGATGCTGAGACAGATATAAACCAGTTGAGTCACAGTAAGCTTCGAACCCTATAAAATGATGAATGCTTCCTAAGGCTTTGAGAGCAAATTGATGATGAAGCTGTCATATGATTTTTTGAATTTGTGTTGATGAACTGCCTGTGATTAGGATATCATCTACATATATCAAGATTAGGAGAACTGAACTTGTGTCATGTCTGTAAAATAGAAAGGAATCACAAATAGAGTTAGTGAATCCCCAATTAAGTAGAGCAGATTGTAGAGTAGGGTACCAAACTCTAGGAGCTTGCTTGAGTCCATAGAGGACTTTGTCAAGTTTGCAGATATGGGTTCTGAAATTTGGATCTTCAAAGCCTTGTGGTTGCTTGATGTAGACAGATTTGGTGATAAAGTCATTGAGAAAGACATTGTTGATGTCAATTTGTTGAATGTCCCATCCTTTAGAGATGACCAGAGATAGGATCACACGAATTGTAGAGGACTTGATCACTGGGGTGTAAGTGTCTGTGAAGTCTAGGCCAGGTGTTTGATTGAATCCCTTCACCACAAAACGTGCTTTATATTTGGAGATGGATCCATCAACATTATGTTTTATCCGAAATACCCATTTTGTGCCTAATAACTTCATAGAGGAGTGGTAGGGAACAAGGTGCCATGTCTTGTTCTGTTTGAGAGCATTGAATTCTTCCTGTATAGCATTTTTCTATATAGGGTCCAGGATAGCAGTGAGAGGTGATGATGGTAGTGTGGTAGGGTTGGGTGATAGAGAGGTGGTGTATAGTTTGGGTTTAAAGATACTGGATTTTGATCTAGTGGTCATGGGATGTGTAGTTATGGGGGGAGGTATTGATGGAATGGTGGTAGTGGGGTGAGAAGAGGATAGGGTAAAAGCATTTACCTGTCCTGTTGTGTGTGGAGGACTCTGTCGAGGAGAGGAGCCTACTGCAGGGGACAATCTTTGAATGGTCTGTTGGGATTGTTGAAACTGGAGTGTGTCTGTTAAAGTGGACAAAGGAAGACTTGGGGTGGGTTTGGGAGGTCGGGAAGCAGAGGGAAAGAGGTGGGGATAGGGGAACTAAGATTCATTGAATTTAACATGTCTAGAGACTTAGATGGTGCCATTAAGATGAAGGCATTTATATCCCTTATGAAAGAAACTGTAACCTAGGAAGATGCATTTGGTAGTGTGAAAACCTATTTTGTGCTTTGGTTATTGAGGGTAGGAGTAGGGAGGGTATTGATGAGATAGGTAGCGGTAGTAAAGACTTCAAGTCAATATTGGAGAGGAAGATGAGCATGAGAGAGTAAGGTGAGATCGGTTTTAGTGATGTAACGATGCTTCCTTTTGGGAATGCCATTCTGTTGGTGGGTATGAGGGTAGCTGAAGCGAGGTTGAATGTCGTGGGAGGCAAGAAACGGTAGAAGAGCTTTGAATTCACCACCCATATCACTTTGAACTGCCTTGATTTTGAGATTTAGTTGATTTTCAACTAGAGATTTGAATTGAATAAAAACTTATAGGGTTTCATATTTAAGTTTTAGGGGATAAGTCCAGGTGAATCTGGTGTAGGAATCGACAAAGATGATATAGTATCTGTGCCCAAAGGTTAAAGGAGTGGGACTGGGGCCCCAGAGGTCAGTGTAGATTATTTGTAAGGGTTGTGTAATCGTAATTGCATAGGAGTAGAAGGGTAATTGTGGTGTTTACCCATTTTACAAGCATCACAGAAATGAAGAGTAGTAGGATTGAAATGTAATTTCATTGATTTTGTAACATGTCGTAGCAGTAGGGCATGCCATACATTGATATTTTTGTGAGTTAGAAAAGCAACAGAGGTGGGGGGAAGATTAGATATGTCATATTGAATGTTTGTTGATGTAGATAGAGGCTGTGGAGGATGTTTGTTGATGTAGATAGAGGCTGTGGAGGAGTGGATTGGAGGGTGTACAGAACATCTTTAAGCTGTCCCTATAGAAGAGTCTTCCCTGTAACTTTGTCCTTAAACACATAAGAAGAGTCAATAAACTCAACAATAATACCATTGTCTTTGGTTAGTTGAGAGATGCTAAGGAGATTTTTAGAAATTTTGGGAACGTGAAGAATATTAGACAGTGAAAGAGGTGTAGTGTGACTGAAAGTAAGTGAAGAAAAACCAGTGTCAGTGATAGGAAGATGATTACCATTTCCCATCGTAAGAGTATGGGACCCATTGTAAGGACTATAGAGGGATAGATTGCTAAGATCAGCTGTGATACGATTAGTTGCACCACTGTCCACAAACCAGGTAAGGTCGAAAGTTGGATCAAGTTGAGTTCTAGGTGAAGGTTGATGTGCAAGGTAGGCATGTTGGGGGTGGTGAGAAGGAGAGGATTGGGATTGAGGGGGTTGATGGGTCCAAGGATGTTGCTAGTAAATGTCAAAACGTTTGTGGCATTTGAAGGCATCATGGCCTGGTTTGTGACAAATTTGACAGTAGAGTCTGTTATTTCTACCCCCTCGACCACGACCACCCCATGATCCTCGTTGGGATTGGCGTCCACCAAGTGGAGAGCAAGAGTCTCGGGTGTAGGTGGTTGTGTTAGCTGAAGTAGTGGGGTTGGATAGGTGAGAGTGAGCAAGTTGTTGTTCTAGGCGAGTTTCATGCATCATGAGGTAGTATTAGAATTCTTGAAGGGTAGCAGAAGTCATAGTGTAGGAGAGAACACAAACAGCAGCATCATAATCCGTGCCTAGGCCACTGCGAGTGCTAAGAACTAGTTCCTTTTCAGAGATGGGATGCCCAGCAACTCGAAGAGAGTCACCAATAATTTTGATTTTCTGGATGTAGTCAGGGATGGAGAGAGCACCTTTTTGGATGGTGGCAAGTTGTTGCTTCAATTGCAAGACTTTAATAAGAGAAGTCTACGCGAAGAGATTCACAAGGATATGCCAAAGCTCCTTGGAAGAGGAGGCGTGATTGACTGGCCCAATCACTTGATCGCTAATGGTTGTGAGCAACCAACATAAGAGAAGCTGGTCCACACAGAATCAGCATTTGTAAGCTGGGTTCATAGTAGGAGGAGAGGCATCACTGCTGGAAGGAGATGAAGTAAGAAGTTTCTAATAGGAGATGCTCCAGATCAAACGCGTGTATAGTAACGAGGACTTGAGGTTTCCAATTTAGGTAATTATGTTGATCAAGTATTTGGGGAGGGTTGAAGTTGAGGGTTCTGGCAAGGGCTAGGAAATCAAGGCTTGATGAGGAGGAAGAAGGGGAATGTGTAGCAAAGGTGATGGAATCCATTTTTCTGGTTGACGTTGGTCAGAGGAGACCTAATACCATGTAAAATTGTAGCCGTGTATGGTTTGTAATAGACTTGATAAAATGTTATTCATTGTGGTCTGTATATATGTACAAACAATGAGTAAGTACTAGTCATTGGATACAAGTTATTATAACCTAAAGGTGTATAAATAAAACAGAATGTGTTATTCTGTTGTGATCTATTATTTATACATGTCATTAAGGAAGGTTCCTAAATATTTCAGATGGGTTGAGTTGTGTAGATTTTTTATTGTTGTTATGAGCTTTAATAACTTTGCTAGTTATCGAAGACCCGTCCGAAGCTTCTTCTCTAACACATAGACAAATTAGCTCTTATTACGATGAAACATCCATTTGATGTCTGCTAAAATCAAGACAATCATTTCCATGGATGAGATATGGCAAGTGCCTCCATTGTGCCTTGCATACTTTGGCTCTGTCCCATCTCATCTTAGCACATATATAAAAATTCTACCAGCCATTTTCCTTCTCTGCTCCTGTTTTTCCCCTTAGACCTGGCATGTATAATTATTCATAATCATTTAATTTTCTTCTTAATATTAGCTTTCTATGATAAGTCATTTTGCATCATGATTCACTGGTAATTGTGAACTTCACATTGAAGTGGATTGTTTTACACCAATTTATTGGACAAGTGGAATTCCACTTCCCAAAGAAGTTGAACTCAAACAGAGGGCAACAGAAAGGACGAGGGCAATAGAAACAAAATAAAGAATCAAGGGACAAGGACAAGCAGGACTGACAGGGAATCATCCACCTAATCAATAAACCAAAAAATAAAAAATAAAAAGCACAATCATAGCTTTATTAGTGATCCACATATCCTACTGTTACCTTCCTCTTCCACAGTCGCTATACAGCAAAGCTACTTATATGGTACAAGTACAGGAAAATGGACATAGCAGATGAAGAAAGGTTGCACGTATTGAAGGTCAAACCATGTATCATATTACATTTGTGAGAAAAAGTGTGGTGGAAACTTATATACATGGGACCCCGATTTTATCTATCCACAAACTCTGAGGATTGAGCTTCGCGTGTCATCAACCACTCATCTTCTGGTATTGCCACGGATTTATATATTTTTACCTGTAACAAGAAAGAAAGTATTCTGTGAAAAACAATAATCCAACTCCGCATGCTCATAGAAGCAGTACTCCCCTTTTTCAGACTTTATGGCTAGTCAAGGGGAAGGTCATAATGTTCAGTCTTTTTAGTAGCCCAAATTTGTGGGTGAAATGTGATTTCCTTAGATGATCAGTCTGCAATCACAAGTCAAAATGTAACCTATACTACTTCTGTTGCAGAAGAAGTCTCACCGCAAACCATGTGCAAGAAAGGTATTGGATATCTCTTGAATTCTCATATCTGTAATATAGTTCTTACCCAGTTTGAGGTAATCGCCTCCAATTTATTATCTGATGAGTTTGTGGATGCCTCTGCAAGTAAGACGAACTATTGCCAATTCTATTTTCATCACTAGCGTACTGCTCTGAATAACCAGAAGTTGAAGGAGCCCAAACTGGAACTACAACTCCATCCCTCTCTCTTCTACTGCCGCTTGATGATTCTGCTGTTGAGTCTTCAGCATCTCCTACATCCCTGATAATATTAAAATGTGGCACATTGTTGGGCCTCTGAACATTTGGAGTGACTTCCTGATTTGAAGCTTCTCTTCCTGGTTCTTGATGTACATTTACGTTTCTTGGTACTTCTGTTCTGCTATCTTGGGCCAAATTTCGGAAATCAAGAGAAGTCTCTTCCGCTTCAAGTCGCACCAAAGAAGAGGTCATGCTTGGGACCATCTGATCCTCATAACGCCTATTTGTAGTATGGGGGTTGTTTCTCATAGGTTCATGGCTTTCCTCCATTTGTATGTCTTGAGGGAAGGCAGTTGGTGCTGAATCAAAAGAATCTCCAAGCCCTTCCTCTGTCCCATTCTCAATTGCAGCTCTTGAAGCTGCTTCTTGTTGCCACATTTCTGAAAATGCTCTTTCCAACCTGGACTTTGCTGCATCTATTCCTACAATGGGGAGAGGATAATTTGATCCCAGTTCAATTCCAGCGGCTTGGAGGACAGATTCAGGTGCATTCCATGGATGGTGTATCCATTCAGTTGGTAAACGGGCAAGTTCCGGAAGCCATCGTCGTACGTATTCTCCATTGGGGTCAAATTTGTAACCTTCAAGCTGTTAAAAATGGCAACTGAATTATACATCTTACCAGGGCATTTATCCTAGGAAATGCGCATCAGATGACATGCTATGACAGCACAATTGCATCTTCAAAGCTTTTACATATTTTTAATGCTCTAAATGTAGAAACTTCCATGGTTTATAAGATAACATAACAATGAAATATATACGGAGTGCTATAATTACAGAATCTGTATTCCATGTTCCAAGTTTTTCCATGAAGATTTCTAGGTGGTAAATGGTGATCATGTCCAGGGGGCAAAACATGAAGAAAACATTTGACAGCACAATAACTAAGCTGTCAAGCACAACACTAATCCATTGTAAGTGTGATAAAATACAACTAACTCGATTAACTACTTCGGGAGTTTTAAGATAGCTTTGCTGTTGAAGCATGTCTAATAGCTTAGGAGCTAAAGGTCAATTAACAGTCGTGAGTTGTGCATGGCCCAAGCAAGATAAGAAGGAACACCCTTGACAAGCACCAAAAATAGTCAGAATTATGGCACCAAGATTACGGAATTAGAATATTTGTTTTAAAATTTCGTTAGTCTAGCAAATTTCTTAACCTGAATGGCTTTAAACTCAATAAACATTAAAAGTAGGATGATTGTGCCTGATTCCTACAACCATCATACATAAACCCAAACCATGCCAGTGAATAAGGACATTCACAAGTTCAAGCAGCAAAATCGTACTGCTTAGAAAAACTGAACCTCATTCTCTTTACCTGTGGATGATCAATGCGATCAAACTCTCTCCCATCAGGAAGAGTGCCAGATATATACTGCCAGCCAAGAGCATCACTCTCTAAATCTGCATCGAGGAGGGTATCCCAGAAATACTTCATACCCCATCGCCAAGGAAGCTGTAGAACCTTCACGAAGAAGCTAGAAACTACAACCCTTATCCGATCATGAAGCCAACCAGTGGCCCACAACTCTCGCATTCCAGCATCAACTAATGGATATCCAGTTCTACCTTGTCTCCATGCCTTAAAGTAACCTTCATCTACAACCCAAGGAAAGAACTTAAGGTGCCCAAGAAGAGGCCTTTCATGACTATAAGGATGGTTAAAGCTCATGTATCTTGAGTACTCCCTGAGACCAATTGATTTCAGAAACAGGTTCACGCTTTCTTCACCAGCCTTATTCCCTTCATTGGCCCACAGAACTTGCTTGATACGAACAAGATGGAACACTTTTCTAACACTCACCTCCCCAAAATGTAAATGAGGAGAGAGAAAAGAAGTTGTAGCACTATCAGCCTTCCTTCGGTTCTTAGAGTACTCAATAAGAGGTCCATTAATAAATGTCGTCAAAGCCCTATCAGCATTGCTCCACCCAGGTGACCATGCTCGAGCAAGAAGTGCATTGCTTCCCTTCTCCGATTCGTCTTCAAATATTAACGTGTCTGAATGGCATTTAGACACGTTGCCTGAAAGAATTTAAACATTTTTGGAGAGCAGAAATGAGAAAATAACAATTATGCAGAGGAAAAAAGTGACAATATAACCATAATGTGAAAACAGAGAGTAAATCCAACTTAAAGCAGAGAGTGTTCACTCATTTGTAGACACAGGCCATCAGAGTTTACTTGGGAGAAAATTTCACTAGCTTCAAATACAGGCCAGAGTAGGGGAATCCCCATTTAGGGGCATTCTAACTATTTAGCTTCGAATACATGTTCTGCAATCTGCTTTACCATGATATAACATGTTCCAAAGCCTGAAGGTAAAATCTGCCCCATTAGTCTCAAGGGTGCACATTATGCTTGAGAAATTCCAAGTTCATGTATTTAGTTTTGCGAGAGTGAATGACAATGAATACGGTTCGAGTTTTCATTGCACCGATGTTGTGGGATTTAGAAATTTCTCTGTCCTTAGTACATACACACATTGGAAAGGATCGAATAGGCTAAAGAAAAAAGCAAAACCAGCTTGAAAGAAGGAAAACCTGAAATAATCCTTTTTGGTGGGAGAAGTGGAGCCTCTGGATCATAAGGCATGCTAAGACATCTCTCCCAGAATTCAGAAAAGGTTGAGAAAGGACGGCCTTGGACATCAGTGACATCCCATGGCTCATAAAGCAAATCTGCATTGAAGGATCTTACGGCCACCCCATGAGCAGTCAAGACCTCCTTTGCCCGGTGATCTCTAACCAGTGACAGTGGATCTGGAGATTATCAAATTACAAATAGTTGTTGAGATAAAAGATGCATTTCTGCAATTAGCTGTGGAGTTTCAAGAGTTCTCAAAGTAAAATAAGGCCTTTTATCCTGAAACTATTTCCATAATAGAGATTGACTAATCCCAAAAGCAGTAACAAGGTGGAAGATACAAATACTAATTTATTCTCAACTAATGTCCCTACAAAAACAAAAGTAATCGGTGCCAAACTGTATGAACCACCAATCAGCTATCGGTCAAACAAAAATGAGAAGATAAATCAATTTTCAGAAACTTCTGCAAAACAGAGATGAAAAAATCATGAAAGTTTCAAAAGCAGAATCCAACTTGGAGAAAATATTAAAATAAGGATACCTTAAAAGGGCAAAAGATCAACTTACACAAAACCCAAAAACATAAGCTAAGAGGATATCATATCTCGAGGACAATCCACACGTTCAACAAACCATGCACAGCAGAAACAAACAAAGGATGTGCTGAATCTGATATACCCAAGAAGATGCAAAAGGCAAAAAAGAAAAAGGACCAAAAGAAGAAGAAAAATATGCCGACCGTATAGATGATTGAAGAAGAGCTTAGTAGCACCAGTGGATTTGACAACCTCAAGAAGAGTAGATACTGTGTCAGTTGATCTCTTGGTGACAAGAGAAGTACCAACGCTCCTCAAAGAAGAGTCGAGATGAGCCAAACTTTGCTTGAGCCACCACCTTGAAACTCTTCCAGGGTAATAGTGACCTTCTTCTTCGGGTGCCCATATGAACACCGCAACAACAGCCCCAGCCCTAACACCAGCTGCAAGCGCTGGATTATCCTCAATCCTCAAATCTCTTCTGAACCAAACTATGCTACACCCACCAGCAGACATAACTCCTAGATAAAGACAAGCAGCACCCAGCTCCTAGTCGTCCTTGTGCCAGCTAAAAAACCATACCTTTGTTCTTGGCTAACTTCTAGCTTTAGCAAGTCCGAAATGAATTCAAATCAAGATGATACCTTTTGCTTCTTTTGCTTATACTTGTTGGTCTTCAGACTGTGAAGAGTTAAGACTTGAACAAGGAAAGGGTCGTGTGATTCTGAGGATTGGCGAATGTCTGGCAGATTTAGCAGTTAATTTTCCTTTTTCCTGTTCTCTCTTTCTCTCTCCTTTTATACTTCTTTTGGTTGCAAACTTGACCGTTCTTTTTTTATTTAAGTGGTTTCATATTGCATTTATCATGTATTTTTCCAAATTAATTGGTGAGTAGAATAACTGATAACTCATTTCTAATGGAATTAAAATTGGGTTATAATCTTTAGCCTTTTGGGTCCAGATGCAGCCATAAAGTCCCAGGCT
>JANZXP010000006.1:8996663-9013964 GCA_027576715.1 Erythroxylum flavicans
GGGCAGAGAACAGGAGGAAATTGACAGGCAATTTGCAACCACAACTTTTGTTTTCTAGATTTTTGTTTTCCTCTTATCCTATGCAAGACAAGAAAATCACCACCCACCTCTCGAGTTCCTTCTCTAATCCTCTCTCTTTGACAGGGTGGACAGACATAATGTGAAATGAACCTCATTTTCATCATTTATCAAACCATGCGATCGTTTTGTGTTGAAAAGAAAGAGTGGGCAAGTAATTTTTTGCGTTTGATTCTGATGGGTGATTATCTAGATCCTGATGAGTAAGGAAGACCAGAGAGATAGGAATTGCTGACTGGCTGGACTTGGCCTTTTCTCCTCTCTTCAAGTGGGCCCTAGTTCCTGTTTTTGGAGCTCTTCATAAAGTTTGGATTCCATATATGTCACTATTTTTGTTACAAGAGATTTACACCATCTACTTCTTTAACTCCTGTCATTGTGCCTGTTCATAGCAAAACACACCTCTTTTAATTGACAAGTGTAACCTTCCTTAATTACATTAAAGCCCACTCCCGTCTCAGAAACTTCCTCAAGATTTTTATACTAGCTATCATTGCTTGCTGCAGTTAACTAGAAGGAGTTCATTAATGGTGTATTGTTTGTTTCTCATTACTCAATGTCATAAAACCAATGGTGTATTGTTTGTTTCTCATTACTCAATGTCATAAAACCATTTACATTAACATCTCTATTGACAATTACACAACTGCTCTCCTCTTCCTTTTCATCGTCCATGACATAAATTATGGACTGAATTTTGAGCCTTATAAAGGGCTCAATTCAACATCAGCTATGGTGGACTTCTGTATATGTCCTTATAATTCTTTGTAAACTAAATTGGAAACAGCTACTAGTAAAAGAAACTGATTGAAAAAGAAGGGACCTCACTGAAATTGCTCATTAATTTGTCTGAGCTTTATCCAGTAAGCGGTTGGTAGATTTCAAACACAACAGTCTACTGCATGTAAAATGAACCACATTACTTAAAGAATGTTCCACATGCCTTCATCCTTTGTTGAATATTAACCACTTCACCGTTTTCAAATTTATATTATAAATGACGACTTCTATAATGATTCAAATTTACCTTTTAATTAAGGGTACACTTCGTCTCTCTATTTAGTGGCAGAATTCATCGCTTAAATTTCCTTTTTTACGGTTTCGAATTCTATAGGTGTCATCAGGTTTGAGTTTTTCAACTGACAAGAAAACAAAGAGAAGGTTGTTGTGCAAGCAGCTGAATTCTTGCGTACACATTCAATTATGATGCACAAATTAAAGAGCCTAAAGCTTCAGTTTCAGGTTTCCCCTGTGAGAAATAGACGACAAACAAAAGGCAATAAAAACCAGCAAGTACTTCCTGCATAATCCTGTGGATCTGTACCAAACGTCCCACACTTTTTAGTGTGCTGACCTACACATCTCTCTACTCTCTGCGCCCCTTCCATTTAAATGGTCCAGTGATATGATAGAGTCTCACAGAATAACAGTCTAAAAGTTTCTTTGATTCAACTTCGAGTTCTCATTCTCACAACAACAGCTCTTCTATGCCATTAAATAAATAAAACGACAGCAGCATTAGCTCTTTAAAATTTTTATTTTTTAATGACGTACCGGTGAAAGGAGACTTGGAAACGTTACTCCTTCAGTATTGAGCTTGGATTATTAGGACCAAAGAAACATTGAAAATTGGTATATTATGCAGAGACTCGATGGAACTTAGGCTGGACCATAGGAGAAAACGATAGGCGACATTACTTTGTTGATCATTGGTACAATGTGTTATGGTCAACTATTTACGTTCGACTACAATAGGTTCAAAACGAGTATTATAAAGAAAAGCATAAACATTTGCGAAAGAACTGCGTAAAATATAGACATGACAATGGGCCGAGTCAGGCCGGTCTCTCCGATTGGCTGGATGGCCCGTGGTTTAGCGGGTCACGGGTGGGCTGGGCTAAACTCGACCCGTCCATATTTTTAAAAATTTTTAAAAAATAAAACGGCGTCGTTTTGGACAAAACGGCGTCGTTTTGGACAAAACAATAACTTTTTATCGAGCCACTGGCCGGACCGGGCCAGCCCGTGGCCCGATGAGTAGGCCATGGTCGGCCTGTGACCCGATAAAACGACCCTCTAAACTTGGGCCAAAAACGAGCCGGGCCTAACGGACTAGGCCAAAATTGCCATCCCTAATAAAATAGCCAACAACCTAAATTTTGGTCAATTGTATGGAGGTGTTAGTGTCAGCGGCTACAGTGAAATACACGTCGTTCCAAAATATCATGACAATCACACTATAAGATGTTTACTAAAGTTAATAGATAAACTTTTATAAGATTCGGTTAATTAAATATGCTTATATCCTCCACAGTTGAGAGCAATATAATTAGAGATAACAATTTCGGTCCGACTTGGCCTATTTTTAGCTTGGATTGGGCGAGCTACGGGCCGACCATGATTTGTCTGGGAGGGGTCGATTGACCCGCATGGGTCATAGTCCAGCTCGACCTGACTCGTAACTCGTCCATTTTTTCGAAATGACGTCTTCGTTTTAAAATTTTTTAAAAATATATATATGGGCGTGTCGGGCTGTCCCATCCCGGCCCTCGAGGGGCTACGGACCGATCCGACCCATTAACATGTCTAAATATAATTGATTTACTATTAAATAATAAAATAATTAATACAGTAAAATGAATTTAAAACATGTATATATGAAAACTTTAGCTAGTGTAATTTTATTCAAATTGTCCATTCACCAAACTCAATCTAATTTGATCATAATTTAGTGTGATAAAGCAAACACACGCAAGAGGGGGGTGAATTGCGTGTAACTTAAAAACTTTTTTGCAAGTTAATTTCAATTAACATAAAGACAGAGGCCTGTTAAAAAATTAAAACAGTAGGAGTCTGTCAGACGATAGTAGCCTGTTAAACAACAGGAGTCTGTTAAAGTTTAAGTCCTGTTGAAACAATAAAAAGAAGACGCCTGTTAAAATGAAAGGAACCGTCAGCAATTCGAAAACAGAAGGAATCTACTATAAAAGTGAAGGAGCCTCTTGCTGAAATGAACATACACACAATATAATACGAAAATATAAAAGATAAGGAGAGAGAGAGAGAGAGAGAAGAAGGACGCAGTCAATTTATACTGGTTCGACTTATAACCCAAGCGTACGTCCGTTCCCCAATTATCAAACTTGAGTGTTTTATTATAAAAATCCGAGTAGTAAATTTGACGAGCCTCTACAAACTCACAAGTACATATTTTTCAAGGTTCTCCAATATTCCACGCTCGAAGTATATAACAAACTTCTAAAAGCTTACAGAAAAATAAAATAACAATTTCTCTCTTGATAGAGTAATTTCACTTTCTAAGGTACAATAAGGATGATAAGACTCGTGAGAATATAAACTCTACTCAAATGTTTCGAAAGTCTGAGCATGTTTGTTAATTCACAAGTGTCATTGCTCTTCCTTAAATAGTCAATTTCTTCAACTAGTTATTGCTTCACTTGCATCTTTAGTCAACTGGATGGATTTAAATCTGAATAACTTCGATGCCATCTTTGTCAAAATTCTTTAGTAATTACAGGGCTAATATATGAACTTTATAATTTGTAGGATACTTTTAGATAAATAATTTCTAATAAGGTAAATTCATAATAAAGATTTCTGCAAGAAAGAAATCGTAATTTTTATGATTTTATTTCCTTTTGAGAATAAAACCGTTAATTATACAAGGAAATAAATCCAATTTGAATTTTAAAATATTATACAGTTATCATCAAAATCGATAATTATAATCCTTGAGCTAACAATCTCCCCCTTTTTGATGATGACAAGCAATAATAGATATATTTTTTAAAATTCAAAGAGATAATAGATGATTTCGAAAGATACCTGTGACTTTTATATGTTTAGATATTTAGAAGGAGTCTGTCTGTTAAGAAAGGAACCTATCGTTTATATATCACAGATTTTCACAAGTTCAACAGAAATAATAGATGATTTCGAAAGATACTTTTGACATTTATATGTTCAGACATTTAGAAGGAGCCTGTCTCTTAGGAAAGGAACCTATCATTTATATATCACATATTTTCACAAGTTCAACCACAGAATCAATCACATATATAATCAAGATAGAGAAATATGCATTGAGAAATATATCATCATATATACAGAAATATGCTAAAATATATATCCACGTAAACTCTCCCTCTTTGCCATTATCAAAAGTAATAGAGTATAGGGAGGAAGTGAAATAAAACCAAATGAAATAGAAAGAAAGAGTAAATAATGCATCAAACAAAATCTTTAGTATAAATAAGCCAAGCAAAAAGCAAGAGTAATAGAGTTATTTAAGAGATTCAAGAATTCTTCTGAGCAAAATTTTCATGTCAAGAAGTTAATTTTGCATGCTATCTATTTGTTCTCGCATCTGTGCTTGATTAGCTTAAATATCTTTTAGCTGTTGTTGAAGATTTGCATTATTTTCATCCTGAGGAGGATCTAAGTTTTTTACTACTTTTTAAGATCTTTTGTCTACCCAGACATTGTTTTACAATTTATATCCAAATTAATAGGGAATGGAAGGGTGAAACCTAGCCGGTGCATAACAATTCAGATTTACAAAAGGAACTCCATAATGGTTGAAAATTATAGTGAGCAACATCCCATAAGGTAGACAACTGGTAGTATTCTTATGATTCTTTTTAACCACCATAAACCTAAAGATCATAGCTAGAAGATTCATTATGTTTCCTTTTAGAAAATTATATATAACGTAAGTGTCCAACAAACTGCACCTTTCAACTGAGCTACTCCTAGGAAAAATTCAAGTAGCTGAAAGCGATGCAAGACATCATGGTATTAAGTATAATTACCTACTCTAGGGTATCCTGTCTTAGGTGTTCTCAGCATAAAGGCAAATAGATTTGACAACTTCAACTAACTCTAGATCATCAACATCTCACTTATGACAGGAAAAATTAGTTCTCCCTATAGGAGCTACTTTCAGTATATCTCATAATATTTTTTGAGAAATTAAAATTTCACATTCATGCATCTGTAAGACAATGACTAGTTTTCCATTAATTTCTTTCTTTTTTATGTGTATGTAGAATATCCTGACTAGCTCATCGCATACTATCTCATCTAAATTCAGAAAATTTTTCCAACCGATGGTAACAAAGCAAGGAGAGATAGGTATACCTATGTCGTCAAACATTATGGGAAGCAAGATCTGCCCAACAACCACCTTTCTTTTCTTATACTACATTTTATAACGAACTTTAGCTTTCGTTGATTGAAACATTTTTTGTGGTATTGATTTATTTTTTATTCTCTAACCTCTCCTAATAACTATTAATCACGAGTTAATAATTAACCCAAGTTTTCCCTTAGGTAATGTTTAATCAAGATACGATCTTTAATTAAACCTAACCATCGAATAACCTAGGATACGATCTCTAGATTTAATTAGACAATAGCATTATGAATTAGGAAAACCAATCAATTAAGGCAATAATCATATACGATGCGTCATTTAACCTAGGTTATGTTATCCCTAATAATTACGAATCATTAGTCGTAACACATGAATTTCGATATAGCAATTACGGATTGTATTGAAATTCTAGCAATGGGTTTGCAAATAAATAATTCAATGAACACATTATAATTATCTTTTCACAATACCTAATTCAATCAATACAAGATAACATAATCAATTACTAATGAGAGAAAGAAACAACAAAAACAAGAAAAGAAATACTTAACCCGGTCATCGGCGTCGATATCACCTTCGAACTAGAGTTGAAAAGTTACCCCTTATAGAATAACCCCAGCCAAAGACTCCCCACTTGCACTGCCGCACTTTTCTGTTGCAAGCTACCGCTACTGTTATGATTTTTTGAATTATTAGTTGGTCCACTTTACTATTCACTCCTTTAAAACCTACGCTCCTCCCGAACCCTCGTACTACTGTGTTTTTATGCCTTGTCCCACGTCTGTGTTTTGCCTCTACTGCTACGTTTTGGTCTCCTTACTGTAATGTGTTTTGCTAGCTACGCGTTTGCGTTTCATTCCCTTAGCTGTGCGTTTTGCTGCTCCTTGTCTATCAATGTTTGCGCTGCACGTCATTTTATTCTTGCTTTGGGCTGCTGCGTTGCTTCTTATCCATGCTGTCTCTTGGATTGTCGTTTTGTCCTCCTTGCTTCCAACTTGCTTGTCCATGCCTCTTGGTGTCTTATCCCAGCAGCTATCGCTTTCTTCTCAACTTGGTGCCGTTTTATTGTTATCCATCATCCTTTAAATTCACGTTCATGTATTAAACATGCATATCTTTCTACTTCCTTATTTTCCAGCTGCATGCCGTGAGCAACTAGGGTTCTTCTTCCTTATGTTTTCTTTTTTTTTCTTGTCTTCTTCTTATCTTTTAACTTTCTTCTTCCTTCTCCATAAAGACAAGTGAAAATTAATCTTCGAAAAATGGCCTAAATATCGTAGTTTCGACTCACTTTAACTTCTTTGCTTCCGAATTATACCTAAAATCACATATGACTCAAAGTGAGTATCTTAAGCAATTTCATGTCAATAATCGCTAAGTGTTATGGAATAATTTCACAATCAATTAAGTACCTATCATCTTGTCTTTTTTGTGCAGCTATTTTTATCTTCTTTGCCCTTTTTTCATGGAATCATTTCTTTATGAAACAACTTATTTCTATCAATGGTTTCTTCAGTCACATGCAATTTTCCCTTCTTTATTTCTTCCCTTTTTCTTTTTCTGGATTCTTCTTCCTTTTTCTTTTCAACATCAAGGTTTTCTTTTTGTTCATAAATTTTTTTAGCTAGCTTTGCAAGACTTCCTCTGGTTCATGGTTGTCTAATCAATCGAGAATGTTCTTCCTCTGAATCATCATGATTTATAACCCAGTGCACTTATAATAATTAGGGCTTAGAGGAGATAGGTTCAGTAACATGAGCTTCACCATGGCTATTGGAAAAGATTGGAGTTTTCTTTTTTTCCTTTTGATCTGGTTCGTGCCATTGTAAGAGCGATGGATGAGGTTTAGAAGATTTGAGATGAAAAAAGAGAGTTGGAATGTAGAGAGTCAAGAGCGACGCTTCAAAGAACAATTAGGTGAGTAGAGGAGAGAAGTCTATTTCTAATATATTAGGAGTTTCTTGAGCATTGATCTCGTGTGAAGATGAATGATCGTACGCTGATAAAGGAAGTGTGATTGTTTGCGTATCTTCTAACAGATCCGTACAACCGCTTGTCAGAACTTCGTACACATCTTTAAATACTGAAACGACAAAACAAAGGAAATTACCTTTTTAGTATATATGTAATCTTGTTTTATTAAACTGAGAGTAGCCTTCTAAAACGAAGGGACCTTCTAAACTTTAAGGGGCCTATCAAACTAAGAGAGAGTTTCTAAGGAATCAAAATAGAAGGAGCCTGCTAAACGAAATGCAAAGACAAAAAGCAGAGGATATTCATGCAGAAATAATATCAGGGAGTTTGCACAAACCAAGTTCTTTTCTTAACATGCAAAATCTATCTTTAGAGAATGGGTGGGTGAAAATGTCAGCTACCTAATTCTCAGTATTAACATGTAAAAGATCAATGGTTCCTTCTAAAACATCATCTCTAAGAAAATGATATTTGATTTCTATATGCTTAGTCCTAAAATGATGCACATGATTTTTAAAAAGATTTATAGCACTAATATTATCACATAATATAGGAATATGAGACAAGTTTAGAGAAAAATCCTGAAGTTGATGTTTCATCCATAAGATTTGAGCATAACGGCTGGCAGTTACTATGCATTCCGCTTCAGTTGTTAAAAGCGTTATGCAATTTTGCTTTTTGCTAGACCAAGATACTAGACATCCTCCGAGAAATTGAAATTGACCACTTGTGCTTTTTCGATCGACTTTATAACCTACATAATCTACATCAAAATAACCCGCTATATTAAATGAACCAGTTTTTGGATACCATAGTCCAAAATGCATAGTTCTGTGGAGACATCGAAAGATTTTTTTGACTTCTTGAAGGTGGTTTTCTTTTGGATTTGATTGAAAGCGTGCGCAAAGACATACATTAAGCATAATGTCTAGTCTTGAGCTTATAAGATATAGTAGTGAAATAATCATCCCTTTATATTTTGTCTCATTCTTAGCTTTGTCTTCTTTGTCTTTATCAAGTTTAGTTCCAGTGTATATAGGAGTACCCATCGGTTTGGCATTCTCAAAATAATATTTCTTGATGAGTTCCTTTGTGTAATTGCCCCTATTACTAATTTAATATTTAGTTATAATTATTAACAACATTTTTAATTCATGTTATTGTTTTTAACATGGTTTGAATTATTATTTAGTCACATTTTGTAATTATTGTTGGTGACATTACTTAAATAATAATACATTAGAATAAAAAATGTTTCATAATTAAAAATTAAATACATTTTATACAAAAACATGTAATTAAATGTTAATTACAAAACTTAAGAAAAAATTTATGGACAAACTAAGACTCCTTATCGTCACTACTACTGACATACTGTAACCTAAGTATTTGTTTGACCATCTTTTTAAACTTGGCTAACTCTCTTTCAATACGGTCTAGTTTTTACTCATTATGTTGTAATTTTTCTTGAGTACTATCTAAATTTTGTTCATTACATTGTAACTGAGTCTTAAGCGACTGGTTCTCCTCTTGAAGCGTCTTTACATATACTGGTCGTGACGATGAAGAACCAATTGGCTTAGGGCCATGCCCAAGGCCTTCGATATACCCTAATCTTGTACTAAGGACATTATTGTAAATGTTATCCACATTGGGCTTATTACCCTCAAAAAATGATCTTTGCAACAACTCTTGCATGTTGTCTTACAATTTAAAACACAAAATCAAGATGTAATTCAAATATTATTACTTATTATTACATAAATAAATAAACTCTAAAATTAAATTTTTATACTTACATAATTATTTTGTGTCTCTTCAGACGTCTAACCTTCACCTTCCTTGTAGTGTGTCAGCTTGTAGACTGCAATCCTATCACACTCTTCTCCATGAAGTTGAGTCTGACTCTTTTATATGAATTAAAAAATTAAAACGCAATAAATTATATTGTATTAAGTAATAGAATAATAACTTTTAAACATTACACTTACAAATTCTTGTCATACGACAACAAATGATTTGGAGTCGGTGTTGTGAGGAGTTTTCATTTGTTCTATGTTAACCTTAGCTTTCTCACATTTTTCCAAAATAAATAGAAGAAATAGTTATTAAATGCAAAAACAAAATTATTGGATGAAAATCTAAAGAGAAAGAAGACAAACCTTAACTTTTGCAAAGGGCCAATAATCACACATTTCACTTCAATTTTTTAGAGTCACCCATTTTGAAACATGTCCCTTTTCTCCTCATCTAAAGGAAAAGAGTTGTCGTATTTATGAAGTCGATAACGATAATCCATTGCCATTTGTTTCAACAATGAACTGTGATAGTTTGAAACTTCAAGGTTCTCGATATCAACGATATTGTGCTTCATCTGTAAATAACACGTATAAGTTAGCTTACTCATTAAATAAGTAAAATCATATTGCATATAATAAAATGAATTGAAAAATTACCAAAACTTTGTTCAAAGCATTATGTAGCAAGTTGTCTTTCTTCAACTACTTGGCATGCTGAAGGTAAGGCAATTCATTCCTGACAATGACTCCCAACTCACTGGACAATTTTGTTGATTGGATCTTATCAATAGGACGATGTTGTGTGGGGTTAATATGCATAAACAGCTTGGTGTTCATTGCAACATTCATGCGTTGCAACTCAGATCCTTTAGTGATACCCTGCTTCTTTTTCTTATGCCAATATTGGAACGTGATAACAAAAGAATAATGATAAGAAAAAAACATTAAACTTGTAAATATATATTTAGGCGTAACTATAAATATAGGTGGTTAACAATAACAAACCTAAAGATCCCTCAGCACTAGTTAAGGTAGATATAGGTTATTGTTGGCTGCCTTCATTAAAGGATGAAATCGATGGTTGTTGATCGATAAGGTCGGATTGATTTGGTTATTGTGGATGAGGAACATCTTCAATAATTGTCACCCTCTTTCCTTTGTTTTTACCAGGTCCCATTATATTGAATATCTTATAAATGAAATATCAACATAACACATAGTCTTTACTCAAACATCAACATTCCATATGAATATAAGTGAAACACGATTCAAAATTAAACATTCAGCATAAACATAAATCAAACACCAACATTCCTCATAAACGTAAGTAAAACATCAACAATATGCATTGACTCATGCTGGATAAACATAAGTAAAATGTCAACAACATAACTCAAATATGAACATAACATTTCAAATAATATAAACAATGTATTTACATTCAATCATTATGATCAAGATTTTGAAAGTCATCATTAATTACATTATAATTGGATTCTTATTACTAATATATTCGACAAAAGTATCATCATTGTCATTTAATTCATCCTGAGTATAGTCTTCATTTATTTGTATGATAAGATTGGCTTGGACTTTATCTGGTTGTACTATGTTGGGATCAACATCTTTCCTATGGAATGATGATATATCTACATCTTATATTCGAATGGCTTCATTATTGAACTCCAATCCAGTCTCTTAATATACTTCATCTGCATCCTCATTGAGTTGACTATTATCCCTTTCACAAAAATTGAAGACATTTTAGTGTTGAAACTTTTGAACAACCTTCCAATTGCTACCCAATACAATATCATTGAGGTAGAAAACTTGTTTCACTTAACTTGCAAAGACAAAAGGATCATCATCATACCATGTTTTACTAGAATTGATACTAGTAATATTCCCGTTCACTTTCATTTCAATAAGATTAAACCATTTGCATTTAAATAGAACAAAATTCTTATCCTTGATGCAGTGTAACTATATTATTTCATAACTGACACTGTAGAAGTTAATAAAATTGTCATCATAACTTCCCTCAATAACAACCCCACAATTTTGGCTTCTAAGTCGACTATCTTGATCTTGTATATAAAATCTCATCCTATTAACAATGCAACCTGTATATTTTTCCCATAAATATGAGGACCAAATGCCAAATTATATAATGCTATTGTCAGTTCTTGTACATGACGGTTATGTAACCATATCATTTGTATGACAAAATGAAATTAGGAGTTATTCTGACATAGAAATTGTCATATGTTCATTATATGTAATCAACATGTAACTTACTCGATTTCTAAATCATGATACAAACTTCAGCTTATGTCTTTCTTCAACATTAATAATCCCTTTGCTACAAATAGACTCTTTTTGGTCTCTATTTAAAAAAAGTAAATGAGAGTAATGAAATGAGATTCAATGATAAGTATTATATTATGATTGTTTGAATTAAAAGTAATATACATACTCCATATATATATATATCAACTTTCTCTTAATTGTTCAAAATATACCAATGGGTGATTTGGAATTCGCCTTTAGTTAACTCCACATATTTACCCACACCAAGTGACCTTACTTTTTGGGAGAAAATTGACAACCCACCCTCTTCATCAAAATCAAAATTACGTTCTGGTCTATTAAATATTGTCTCCACATCACTTAAGTACATTGAACAAAAGGTCAAGCATTCATTTGCTATATAAGCCTATGTAATAGACCATTTAGGTTGAACTTTATTATGTACATAAGACGAGCATAAAAACCTAAACGAAATATAAAATTTTAGGAATTGACAACCCAAAAATAACTTTTAAAAAAGTAAAAGTTAATATGAATTACCTTTTAATCAGGAACATTCATCAAAATTGAACCGGTCCATAGAGTTTTGCTTCACATAGTAAGTGAATTGCCAAATGAACCATTACATCAAAAAACGATTGGGGGAATACTAGTTCAAGCTTACATAGAATCAACGCTATCTTTTTTTCCATTTTGTCAAGCTCTTCAACTTTAAGTGTCTTGCAATATAATTGATTAAAAAAGTCTCCCAATTGATCCAAAGTTATGGACACATCCTTCGACAAACACCTACGTATTCCAACAGGAAGTAATCGTTGCAAAAGTACATAACAATCATGGCTTTTCAACCCTAATACTTTTCCCTCTTTAACATTCGCACAACGGCCTATATTTGATACATACTCTTCAAGAAACTTCACTGATTAAAGATATTGACAAAAATATTGTTTCTCCCTTTTCGACATGTTGTAACAAGCAGGGAGAATAATGTATGACCCATCATCTCTTCTTTTCAAATGCAAGTCTTTTCTAATATTCATGTCTTCCAAGTCAAGTCTAGTCTTAGTTGTGTCTTTCTTTTTTCCATCAATTCCCATAACAGTTCCTAAAATATTCTCAAAAATATTTTTCTCAATATGTATCACATCAAGATTATGCGTCAATAGTGATTCCTTCCAATATGCCTAATTGAAAAATATTCTTTTTTAGTCCAATTTAGTTCAACGTCATTTCTCTTTCGCATTTTATTACTTGGGTGTTTGCAAGGTGTAACAACACCCAAATGTGATAGCTAGTAAATAATATCATAACCAGACAACTGCAACAGAGCTTCACCTAATTCTATTTTACCATTAAACAATTTATTTCTTCGCCATCTATGCCCATGTTCTAAATAACGACAATGATCAGTATAACATATTTCACTTCGTAACCTTATTGAATAAGTTTGATGGTTACACACAGGACAAACCATATATCCTTTAGTGCTCCACCCAAACAAATACCTATAAGCTGGGAAATCATTTATAGTCCACAAAACAACGATATGCATTATAAATATTTCACTTTAATCAACATCAAAAGTTTGTAAACTAAATTCCCTTAGATCATTTAAATCATCAATTAATGGATGCATGTATAAATTGATATCCATACTAGGAGCAGTAGGTCCTGGAATAAGCAAAGATAATAACATAAAAGGCTCCTTCATACACATCGATGGAGGAAAATTATATAGCACTAGAATAACCGACCACATGTTGTATGAATATTTTCGAAAGGATTAAATCCATTTGAGGCCAATCTAAGTTGAACATTATGACAATCTTGTGTAAACCATGGAAACTTTCTATCAAATTCTTTCTATGCCCTTGAGTTTACTAGATGATTTATAATGTTATCATAAATGCGTTTTTCTTTATGCCACCTCATATCTATGGTTGTTTTTCTTACATAAAAATTCTTTGTAGTTATGGTTTAATAGGAAAATATCGAAGGATTTTATTCAGTATTTTCCCTCTCTCATCATCTACTTTCCACCTTGATGTACCAATAATTAGACACTCTTGAACATCTTTACTTTCCTTCCAAAATATAACATAATCATACTTACATACATAAATTGAAATAAATCCTAATCCAAGGTCTCTTAACATTTTCTTTGCATCATAGTAAGTGATACACTCATATTTTCATATATCTTTAGGACTTAATTCAGAGTCATTTATGTTTATTTTATGTTCATCTATAGCTAGTTTATCATGTTTTAGCATTATTCAAGATTCGTTGACGTAAAATGCATAAATGAAACAAATAGACTCGAATTGCACTATTTTTGAGTTTTTGGCAGACTTGACCTTTAGTCATTGTGAGATTTTTATCTCGAGATTGGTTTAGCCAAAAATTCTAAAATTTCATACTTAAATTCTTGACTTATTGACAGATTTTTTGGGACCAATTTTAGATTTTTCTGTGCTGGAATTCAGGAGAAATAAAATCCCCAATGTTGCGTCAGATTTTGAATCGCCAGAATGACCTTTCATTGATGTTTCGATCATAACTTTTGACTCAGATGGCAAATCCCGTGATTCAAGTCTCATATTGAAGCTAACTCAAAGAGAAGATACTGATAAAATTTGAGCTCCTAAATCGTCACCGTTTAGTTTTTGTTCACTGTCAAAATTGACCTTGAAAAATCCATTCCAACCATTAACTTCAGGCCCCACCTTTGAATTATTTCAGCCCATGCATAGCTCATTCTCCACTCCAAAAATAGCCTCACTATAAGATAAAAAGAGCCTCCATTCTCTAGCAATCACGGCAGCCTCCATGTACACATAGATTTCATTCTACTCATAAAAACACAACAGTCCAACTTAATCACTTTACACCTACAGCCTCCACACCTACACCACCCTCATTTTTACATAGCAGCTTCCATTTTCCACGAAAACATGCATCAGCCTCCAAAAATAGCCAGCCTTCACATCATCATTCATGTAAAGACAACACCCCACTCATAACACATGGCTTTTCACCTCTAAAACAACGCTAGATGCAAGCCTTGAATTATTCCTCTCCAATCTTCAACATCATCGGCGTAGCTCCACCAAAACACGCAAGCCTTGATTTATTTTTCAACTTCCAAGCTCCAGCTTACATTTTTTCACGCTAGCCTTTCTTCAATTATTTTATTCATCACTCCATATTCACCCTGCCAAAACACAACACTGTAGCTCTCTCATCCACATCCACCCACAACAGCCATCACCAACGCAGCTACTCCCATCCACTTTCACGTAACACCAATAGCCAACCAAAGTAATCCACTTCAAGCCCTCACCAATGCCTAGCAACGCAAAAGCCACTAAATCCACGCAAGACAACCAAGCTACTTCTTCAACACTTCAACCCTCCACTAAAAAAATAGCTCAACCATTTTTTACTCAACAAAGCAGCTTCCATTTGATTCACGTCAACCACCTAGCCTCCACCAATCAACGCAAGTCTCCATTATTTTTTGGTATGTTCACGCACATAATTTTTCTTCAACCTTCCATTCACCAGCCTCCATACACGCAAGCCTTGAATTCCTCTCTAATCTTTCATCCACAAGCTAAATCCAAGAGCCTCTAGACTTGAAGGACGCAACCAAGAGTCTTCACCAACATACCAGCCTCCATTTGCCTAACAACGCAGCATCCATTAACCGTCAAAGAAGCATCCACCCAAAGAGAGAGGGACAACTCATTCTTCTGTTGTAGTTTGGAGCTTTGTTCTTTATTTTTAATTGATTCTGTCATGAGTTTATCTAGGCTATATGCTTGTGGACTACTTGACATGATGATTCGTAGCTAAAACCTTAATTTCTCTTAGGGATTTGATATTTTTGTTGATGCTTTAATTTTGAATTTTGCTGAAATCCATGATTGAAAATTTATATACTTGTTGATTTTTCCTCGGATTTATTTGTTATTCCTTTGGATTATTGGAAATTGCCTTGGTATAAATTCGCCTTTGGAAAAAGGGAGTTTTTGCTAAAAGATTAAAGGAAAATTTGACTAGGATTTTCTTGTGAGTTGAGAGACCCAAGAAACTTATGAGGTGAAAATTGAAGGTTTGGGACTTAAGAAACTCTAGGAAAAACTTAAGTACGGGATTACTAAGTGACATCTAGAGTGGATAGATTAATTCATCTTTGGAAAAAGGGGATTAATTACTCTTAAAATTCACCTACAAGGACATAATATTTCATTTGTGGAGAATAGCTAATTCAATATTAAGGTTGACAAAAATATCATTCCATAAGAGAAAGTCATTTCCCGTTGAAGTATATACTTTTAATTAGTCAATTGTTGCAATCTTTTCTTAATAGTTATTGCACAAATTTGTCATATTCATAGTTATTTTGGTTGCATTGAATTGGGTAGTTGTTTAGAAATTTATTTAAGTTTTAAAAAAATTAAAAAAATTTCTTTACGTTAATTTTAATTTCCTAAAATTTCACTCAACCCGATTTCAACTACCATTAGCTAGCGTAGAATTGAATTTTCTCATAATTCCTGTGGACCCAAATCAGTTCTTACCGATTTATTACTCACTTCGACAACCGTGCACTTGCAGTTCACGAACAAGTTTTTGGCGCCATTGTCGGGGATTAATGTTTGAATGCTTATTTATATAGCTAGTTTGATATTTACTTGTTGGTTTTCTTTTTATCCGTAGAGTAACTTATTTGTTTCTTTTTCTTTTTGCATTTTCGTTTTCTTGTGCAGCTTGTGTGTAAAAGGATTGTATGCCCTGAACCACTAAAGGGCAAGAAAGACAGTTTGACCCAGAGTTGGAAAAAACAGTAAAGTCAATTCTTCGGCAAAAGAAAATAGAAAATCAAGTAGAAGAACTTCAGAGAATTCAAAGAGAGAGGGATGAAATGGCTCAAAGATTAGCTCAGTTAGAGGCCAGACTTGGTGTAGCTAATTTGACCGAAGGAAATTTAAGAGGAGATAACAGAAATGAATAGGAACAGTTACAACAACGTCCTATCAGGGAATATTTCCAACCTATAGTGGTAGACAATTATCACGGTATCCAAAGACCTAATGTTCGTACTCACAATTTTCATATTTCACCTGGACTCATCAATTTGGTTCAAACAAATCAGTTTAGAGGGGCACCAATGGAGGATCCAAATGATCATCTTGCAATCTTCCAGGAATTATGTGACACTATTAAGACTGAAGGGGCAACGCAAGATGACATTAGGCTCACTTTGTTCCCATTCTCTCTTCGGGACAAAGCAAAGAGTTGGCTTCACTCAAGTTCTGCTGATAGAATGGGAACTTGGCAGGAGGTGGCATAGCAGTTCTTGATTAAAATTTTCCCACCTGGTAAAGCTGCAAAGTTAAGAGCAAAGATCAGTACATTTAGACAACATGACTTGGAACCACTGCATGAAGCTTGGGGGAGGTATAAAGATCTTTTGAGAAAGTGTCCATATCACGGATACCAATACTGGGTACAAGTGGAAATGTTCTACAACGGGCTGAATGACTAGACTCGAATCATTGTAGATGCAGCAGCAGGTGGTACTCTGATGAGAAAAACATCCCAAGAAGTATATGCATTGCTGGAAGATATGGCTTTGAATAGTTATCAGTGGCCCTCCGAGAGAACTAATGGAAAGAGAGGAATTTCAGAAGTGGACCATGTGACTCAGTTATCTGCTCAATTGGCAGCCCTATCCAATCAATTTTCAAAATTCATGTTAAAGGAAAGATAGAATGAGCAGGTGGCCACTACTAGTCAATCATTCTACACAAATGATGAGAGGATAGAACAAGTCCAGTTTGTTAGCCAAAGGAACTTGGGATTCAAGTCACAACCAATAGGAAATCAATATGGTCAAGGCTACAACTCTAAGGAGCAATATAACTATGGTATTCAAAGGAACATGCCTCACCCACC
>JANZXP010000006.1:9052814-9066989 GCA_027576715.1 Erythroxylum flavicans
TTTGAAAAGAAAAAGTGGGCCCACACGAGTGATAAGTGTAAAGAGTTTACAAAAAAAATTATACCGACTTTTGTTTAATGAAGTGATGTGACACGCCATCCTCGCGGGGCACGGATTCGGGTATCACTGTCGATATCGGGTTCGGGTTCGGCGGGAGTGGGGTGTTACAGTAAGGCACGTTTAGTTGCAAAGGGCTACAGTCAGGTACAAGGTGTTGATTTTAATGATGTTTTCTCACTAGTGATGAAACATAACTCTATTCGTGTATTACTTGCATTAGTTGCTATGTTTGATTTAGAATGAGAATAGCTTGACGTCAAGATAGCATTCTGCATGGCAAATTAGATGAGCAGATTTATATGAAACAACCTGAAGGTTTTGAAGTGGCAGGAAAAGAAGACCAGTGTGTTTGTTGAAGAAATCCTTGTACGGATTGAAGCAGTCTCTAAGACAGTGGTATAAGAGGTTTGATTCACTTATGTTAGGTCATGATTTCTCTCGGACTATTTGTTGTTATATGTTGATGATATGCGCATTATTGCCAAGAACATTATAGATGTTAATCATTTGAAGGCCTTACTGCATGGTAAATTTAAGATTAAAGATTTGGATGCAGCAAAGAAAATACTTAGTATGGAGATAAGACGTGATTGAGGAGCTGGTAAATTATTCTTGAGTTAGGAGAATTATTTCAATAAAGTTTTGGAGAGATTTGGCATACGGGATGCCAAAGTAGTCAGTACTCCTTTTACTAGTCATTTTAGACTATCTACTGCTCAATCACCACAGTCACAAGAAGAGAAAGATTATATGGCACGGGTTCTATATCCTAGTGTCATCGACAGTGTTATGTATGCAATTGTATGTACTTGTCCTAATATTTTATAAGTTGTTAATATCATTAGCAGATATATGGTCAATTCTGGCAGAGAACATTGGCAGACTGTGAAATGGATTCTCAGATACTTGAAGAGTACTTCAAACTTTTGTTTGGAGTTTGGTAAAACCAGCAACACTTTGGTTAGTTCTGTAGATTCATATTATTCCAGTGATCTCGACAAGCGCAAGTCTCTGACAAATTATGTATTTTGCATTGGAGATTGTGTCGTTAGCTGGAAAACTACTTTACAAAATGTAGTGGCTTTATCTATTATTGAAGCAAAATATATGGCAATCATTGAGGCTATCAAGGAAGCATTATGGTTGAGAGGTTTATTTGGCGATTTATCTCTACATCAAGGAGTTACTATCGTTTGTTATGACAGTTAGAGTATTATTCATTTGATAAAAGACCAGATGTATCATGAGAGAACGAAGCATATTGATATTAAATATCATTTCATTCAGGATACTATCGCAGAAAAGAAAGTCCTTATTCAGAAGATCAATACTAAGGATAATCCTGCTGATATGTTTACGAAGGCCCTTTTAGTTTACAAGTTCAAGCAATACTTGGACTTGATTGGTGTTTATAGTTGGTGATAAAGCCCTTTAGGGCAATGCTAGAGAAGGTGGAGCAGATCACTAATTGTTTGGGACCAAGTCAAGGTGGAGATTTGTTGAAAAGTTGGGTGCCTTGGTCCCTCAAAAGCATTCAAGTTAATATTTTGGTGAGCAAATGATGTTGGACTCCTCTTAATTAATTGTTTCACATTTTCTTGGTCAACAAATGTGTGCCCCACATTTGCCTTGTAGCAGAAATTGTTTGCACAATTTGGAAATTTTTAGGTTGGCCAAATTCATGATTGACATTTGTTGAAGATTTGTAGCGAAATTAACAGAAGCCTTTGACGAATGCTTGGAATCTTCCCTATAAATAGAGAAGTTTGCAGAAGCTCTCTCTGTACCATTTCCTTCTTTCAAAACCATCTCTTGTAGCACTCGTCCTTTTGTTTTTTAAGTTCCTTTTGAGAATTTTCTTATTAAAAGGCTTTTTGTGCCAGCCTTCTATGATTATTGTACATTTTTCACATATTAGTGAATTTGACTCACCCTCTGGCCGTGGGCGTAGGTCTCATTGACCGAACCACATAAATCCTTGTGTCATGTCTGATTTTATTTTGCATTTCTCTATTTTTGTTACTATTTTTCAAGCTATTAAATTCAACCGGGATCTGATCCGAGGGCATTTTTCCTAACATGATAGATAAAAAAAATGAGAAATAATATTTAGAACAATTAGATGGTGTTTAAGGAGACTAGCTAAATTAGTGGGGTGATGTAAATAACTTGAAGTTGAGTAGTCAATCCCTTGGATAGAAAAGAAATCAGGTCTAACTACTCATCGAGGAAAGTGGGAGTCTGAGATTTCGTTTTTCAATGTCAATTCAGATGTACCTCACCTATTTTGTTTGATATTGTCCTTCGAGTCTATATTTCCCATTGTTTTTTTTAAATGAGGAAATATTATTATAAGTTTGATAATGAGCTTATTCCTCTTTGAATGACTTGTTAGACTTCGATGGATAAAAAGTTTTCGAAAACTACAACATGCAATGTCTACAATAGGTTTCTTGTCTGTCGGGTATCCAACAAAGTCCAATTAAAGGTGGCTGGCCTCACAAGCAATACATAGTACACAAATATGACAATTGGAAGTGGAAATTAGTTAGTTAATATACTGCTACCGACTGTATTTATAAAAGAAAGAAAAAGGCCAAAAGTTTTCATTTTCAGAACAATTTGCCGACAGACTTGTGCGTATTCAGTAACTCTTAGGTTTATACACGTTCATGAACTAATTATCACTCATCAGTAAGTCTTATTCATACAATCGACAAACAAGATTGTTTAACGAGAGACCTTTATGAGATTCTAATTTTAGACCAGTTTCCAAAATCTCGATGGATGTCACTAATTTGATTTTACCCTATTGTTCTTTTTGGGATTTTTCCTCCCTAATTTGGACCATCACAATCCAAAGGGCAAAGGGGAAGTACAATACTTGAAGATTGCATGCTCAGTTATAGAAGAGATAATTATTTTAAAAAAGAGACTTCTAACCCAAAAACGAAAATAAACTTCATATCTTTTTAATTTTGTAAAAAATTTGTGGAAATAATACACTCCTTTAAGCAAAAATTCCACTCCTGATTATTTACATAGTACGAACATATATGGATCCTGTTTTGCATATCAACGCGTCCGTGCATGTGTTCGTATAATTTTGTAGTAGCAAATTAACATTAAGCGAATGTACTTCAATTCTCATAGAAAGCAAGCAACTTAGGAAATCTCATGCATGATAGAATCTTCAAAGAAAATTTCAGGCCAATAAGAATAAGAGTTTCCTCCACCATAACTTGAAGTAGAGCTGCTGGCATCTCCGGGATTGCTTATAGAAGTCTCTGTGATAGTTTGCGGAATAGCAATAGGTGCTGGGGACACAATAAACAGTGAAGAGTCAGATGGATTATTTTGATTGTCTCCGTGGGTTATCAATGTAGTTAAGCTTGAAGCTAGATCCACCTCATCACTAGTCAGAGGCGATTGATAGTTGAGAGGGATCTCTAGGTCAGAAACTTGAGACAGTAGACTATGATTGTTGAGTGGCTGAGAGGTAGCATTTTCGAAGGGATATGAACCTTGATATTCTAGTTGTGATGAATTTAAAACTGGACTCTCTTTTGTACGAGAAATCGAATTCAACGTATTGAGAACTTCAATATCTGTCACACCATTTTGGCCAATAGGTGGGCTATTAGTACTGTTGATTGAAGTTGTCGATTGGAGAAGACACTGTAAATACTGAAGCTTAGCTAACTGCATAGCTTCTGCCTGTAATCTGAGAGCTTGTTCATCTAAGGGATGGTTCTCTATAAGGTCTTTTAGGTTAGCGAGGGCTATGAGATGAGGCAGGCTGGCAAATATGTCAGTTCTTGGTTGGTGGGTCATTGGGTCAAATCCCATCTGAATCAACTTCTTCTTCAAATGGGTGTTCCAAAAGTTTTTTATCTCATTATCTGTCCTGCCTGGTAAGTGAGAAGCAATAGCTGACCATCTGTTAAACAGCAGCAGAAAAAAAATTTAATTAGCTGAGAAAGTTCAAAAAAAGGATGAAATGAAGATGCTGGACCAACTGGGTCGCGTAATTTTTACTTGTTTCCAAGGATGGAATGAAGATGCAGAATCGTTTGCTCTTCTTCTTGAGAAAATTTCCCTCTCTTAATATCAGGCCTCAAGTAATTTGTCCACCTCAACCTGCAGCTCTTGCCACATCTCTTGAGACCTGAAAGCAAGAAAAGAAAAGCTAATTATACATACATTGATGAGCAAAATTTTGTGAATAAAGTGGACAAAAAGAGAGGAGTTGGTCATTTGTATTTTAAAGTACAACCTGCAAGCTGTGGAAGAGCTCTCCAACTTCCATGGCCATGTTTCTGGATGTAGTCGACAAGCTTTTGATCTTCGTCAGGAGTCCAGGGTCCCTTTTTAAGACCATTCTCATCACAACCAGGGGACCTCCCCATGTTCCTTATCTCTATCTTGCTCTACTTGTTGGTTTAACTTTGTATTATTGCTTCTTTGTGCTCCTACCAAACTAGAAGCTTATATTTATACACGCTCCTGAGTTCTTGTTCCCATGCATATTCTTAATTGATCACTAACATTAAAAAATGTCTGATGACTTTTGTTTGGTTGACTAAGATTGTGACACTTTTCCCTTGTGAATAATATACGGGATCACATACATGTGGCTAGTTAAATATTTTGTTGCAAGAAAAAAGAAATTAATGGTGGTTATGTGGGAACGACAGGTTGCTTAATTACTTGATCCTACGTATTGATTTAAGACCTAGTATTTTAAAATAGAGATTAAATTAGATTTTTATTTTCAATTAAAAAATATATATCAAATATTAGTCGTTTGAACTTAATTTAACACAAGAATTCGTAAATAAATTAATATATGTCTATACGTATGTAAAGGTTCTATTCTTTTTATAAAAACTTCATGCATATTTTGGCATTATGTTGATAAGATAACAATGATTTATTGCAGTTTGTTGTATACTTATTCTTTGTATTTATCTTTATTTTCTTGTTTTATTGTTCATAGGGGTTTTTTGGACAACTAACTGTATTTGTACTTGTCTCTTGCAATCATATGATATGGTGAAATATAATAAATATGTTTTCTTCTAGTTATATAAATAACCAACTTGTTCTTTGTCATTCTTTTTCAATTTGTGATAAAAGTTCCATGCAGGCAATCGATACATTTTGTCATTATTTAAATGTCTTCAATTTTGACTTATTTTGGATTTCATTTCACAAGAATCAATGCAATTTTCCTAATATGCATTAACACATGCAGTAGTTCATCAATTGCCTGTGACAGTACCTGGTAAGGTTGGACAATGGTGCCATGAACGATGTAAGTTTCGTCGACCTGCACCTTTAGCTCATATATATATATATATATATATATACACAATGGTAGGATAGTAACAATTTTATTAGCTCAATATTCAAACCCTTGGTTGGTTAATTATCATTTATCTTTTAAAATATATTTGCAAGTGTAAATACTTCTAAAATAGTAAAAGTTAAATCTTATGAAGGAGATGAGGATTATCTTAAGATACAGGAGCTATCCTTTCTTTTGATTAATCTGCGTAAGCCAATGTTAATTACCTACTTGACGCATGAAAAGGATTGAAACATAGACCATATCAAAACATGCATACATCTACAGATATGATTCCTTGAAGAAAAATGACTACAAAAGATATTTGGTCCAAAACAGGTGAACTGAAATATCAATTTAGAGTAGTAGCTAGTTAAATCAAATGTAAGCTAATTCTGTGATTGGATCTCCGATGATTACAACAACTAGGATGTAGTAGATTGTTGTTGGAAACGAAGCAATTGACCAGCAAGGTGATGACGTTATCAGCGAGGAAATTCTGGTCCAGCAAATGCCCCAAAGTTACTCCACACCAGTTTTGGTTTAGTGTGTCTCTAAATACATTCTACACACGCTTTCTAATTCTTTAATGGTTTGTCCTTATTCTGCTGGATCTATTGCAAATTTCTGCGTCTTGGAATCTTCTAAGGTAAGCTGATAAAGTAAATGGGTTACGTAATAGCACAAGCCAATACTATTCACTCTTGGCCGTCTTCATGACAATTAGTTAATTGATACTTTTATTGATTGATAAAATTTTACTATTTTAAGTTTATTAATTTGTAAATTGTGTGCCCTATACGTATACCTTTTTTTTGGGCTTATTTTGAAGTTAATTAACTAGTTCTTTCATGATCACCGCGTAAAATATTATGACATATCGTTTAAGATTTTGAATTTTCTGTAAAAAGATTATTATAAATTTACTATCAATAATTAATATAATCACAAACAATTTATTTATTTAGATTTATTCATTAACAATGTTTTAAATTATAATAAATTTGTTATTGATTAAATGCAACTGTGAATATCATAATTTAATAAATCAAGTAATTATTAGTTTATACTTCTTTGATTTATAATTCTATTAGTTTATAAATGTTATAACTCCTTTAAGTTGATTTACTGTATCACTTAAAAACTTGTTAGTTGTGTGTTGCAATGTTGTGTACTTCACGCTTTTTCCGAGGTTAATTTGCTTCTTTTCTCATTATTACCACTGCTTTGTGCATGATAAACTTGTTAGTTTATAATATTGCTTGTTTGTTGATTTAGTAGTGCTCCCTTCGTTTTTTTGGGAAATAGGAACAATATTAATAACATGTACATGTACATTGCCCTTCGTGTTAAAAAAAAAAATATACGAGGGTAAATTATTATTAGCTTGAAACAGCTCTACTTCGAGTTATGGTGGAGGAAATTGCATGTACAAGGAATAAGAAGCCCCAGCTAAACGATTTCAGATATTGCATCTTCTCTAGCTAGAAAATGGAAGATGTACATAATTGATCTCTTTTCAACCACAAATGTTCTTAAGTGATGAATTGATAAGGGTCGTGGCTTTCATTCACAGAAGAACAGCTCGTCGAAGAATAAGTTCATAACAAAAGGTGGAAAGCAAGATTTGGGTGTTTGTCGTCAACATTTCCTCACAAAACCAAAAATGATACTTTTATCATTAATAAAGATGCAAAAGATAAGGACTCGGAAGACATTATGTGAATGAAAATAGGTGAGGTAGATTGGAAAGACCAATGTCCTGATAAAAGAAATCGACATGTACAAGTTCATAGACACTGAGTTTCCGTGGTGAGTTGTTAGACCTGATTTCTTTTCTACCAAGGGATTGACTACTCCAACTTCAAGTTCATCAAAGTCACCAATTTTACAAGTCTTTATAGTGAAGCTATATAATCTAATTGTTCTTAATTATTTTGTTTGGTAATTAAGGTCATTTTTTGATTGTAAATGTCGTTTTTGGCAAAATCAATTGGTCATATTGGTCTGAGGAACATAGAAAACTCGAATACTCTCAAGGTTTCAGGACGTAATCTAACTCATCATTGTAACTTTAACAAAGGTGCCGGAGTTTTGTATTTTGGTGATAATAAATTGTAACTTATCATAATTTAGAGCGAGTTAAAACTAGTTAGAATGAATGACACACTTTTAATGAAAACATTACCTGATTTAGTAATATATACAATGATTTTACATTAGTCATTTTCCTAATGGTATTATTAATTTGTAGCAGCCTCTCGTAGTCAATAAGTAAGCTTTCTTTCTAACCTAAACCCATCAATTAATTTGTCAACTTAAATTAATTAACTGTCAATGTCACATGTCAACAGCTAAAGGGAAAGAGACCAATTTCCCCACTAAACAAGTAGTTATCTCTTATTCCTATCACTCAATAGCTGCAAAACCCCAAAATTTCCCAACTCACATTTAGTTAATAAACGGTTATCACACATTGACAAACTTAAACAGACACTAGAAGTTTTGGTCCTTCAATTGAGGACCCCTGTCGGGTAGACTATCAACAGCCTTTTGTTTTCAGTCCCAAGATTCAGCGAAACAGACTAATTTTACTTGCTTCAATGGTTGGATTTCTAGCTGCACATCCGAAATCCAGGTCCCTCCCCCTCTTTTATTGGTTTCAATAACAGTTTTCTACTTATCTCTGTTTGAATCATGAAAATGACTAGCAAACGTCATTTACCTAAAACTAATTACTCTGTGAATGCAAAATGGAGGAAGGAAGCAAAGGGCTAGCTCTGTGAAAATAAACACTTTCTGTTCCTGGTTTTATTTTCCTAATTTGTAATTCATGGCTTGTTATCATAATGAGAAAGAAATATATGGAAGTGGGACCTATATACTACCTGTTACGAGAGTAACTTGTGTAGATCAACTCCCGCGGATCACCTAACCGGGACTACCAAAACTTAAAGAAATTGCATAGAAAACTAGGTTGACTTTAATGAAAGACATGATGCAACTAGTTAGCTTCCAACTCTTCCCAATCATATGCCCAATTTCTTTTGATTGCACATCTTTTCTATAGTATATGTGCAAGAGCACGAATGTTGTACATATACGTATTTATGAGTCCGTAAGTATATATATAGTTCAGGTCATAATATGCGTATGCTTCTTCAAACATTTGAGGCCAAGTTGCAGATTAAGACTTGGTTTGACAAAATTTTGAGTTTTTTTGGCATTTATAAATATCAAATAAAATGTAAGGGAAGTAAACTCAATAGTGATACCAAACACACCATGAATTGAGTGAATGCACATTTTCCCCTGTACATTTCATTGTTTTGTCCTTCTGAGAAGTTTTATTAGTAAGAGAAGTTTACGAAATGTGTAATTTTATTATTCTTAGACTAAATACCCTCCTATTAATTGAGCAATTGACATGATTTACATGTCAACAAGAACATATTGAAGCAAGATAGTGAGAATACCGGGCAAATTAATTATATACAAAGAGACTCGGGTTAATTTCTACCAACAACAATAAATTCACCTCGAACACTATTGCGTAGGTGAATAAAGTGTGAACAATTGTATTGAAAAATCACATCAGGGAAATTCTCAGGAAGGACTGGAAGGGTCACAAATGATCCTACTTAAAATCTAATCTCCTTAGACAGAATTTTTCTAGACATGTAATTTAATAGCATAATAGTTCACTATAACTATACCCGACAATAGCTGTTAAATAAACAAATAAAGAACACCAGAATTTCATGAGGTTTGGCCAATTATGCATTCATCCTCGAACACTACTAAATTAATATTTTACTATTTCAAGAAAATAATACAAGTGAAATATTACAAAGAGAAAGAGAGAAAATTTTTTGCCTTAAGGAAAGATAGACAATTTTGGGATGATTAAAACTAGAGGAGGGTTTATTTTATAAGAGAAGCAACCTCCCACAAATTCATATTTTCCTAATGTAGGATTTGCAATCGTGGGATAAGCCACAGTTGTTGACAACTCAACAAATCTCTACCTTGGTGAATTCCACTTCTTTTCAAATCTTACAAACCTCATCTTTGTGTCTTTAAATGTGCTTCAAAGTGCCCATCTTCAATTTTTAGCAATGTCGATCAAGTTCAAACAGTGTTGGAACTTAACCGTAGTCATTACCTTTGTCAACTTATCAGCAAGATTCTCAATGATCTGAATCTTCTGGATTGCTACTCCACCTTCTTCTAAAACTTCTTGTACAAAATGATAACGGACATCGATGTGCTTCATCCTTACATGGTAAATATAGTTCTTTGCTAAAGAGATAGCACTCTGACTATCACAATGTACTTTGATGTGCTTCTGTTGAACCCCTAATTCACCAAGCAAATTTTAAAGCTAAATTGCCTCCGCAATCGAGAAAGCAACTGTTGACTATAAGGTAAACCTCCAACTGACTGGTGTCTTTGCAAGAGTAAACACATAACAATTAGTTGATTTATGCCTGTCCAAATCATCGGTAAAATCATTATCACAATATCCAATTACACATTGACCATCTTGCTTATCTCACTGAAATACCAAACCAACATCTACGGTGTTTATAATGTATCGTAGAATTCATTTCAAAGCTTGCCAATGTTCCTTTCTAAGATCATACATATACTTATGTTCCTTTCCAAGATCATGCATATACTTACTCACAACCCTAATTACCTATAAAATGTCAGGCCTTATACACATCATAGCATACATCAAACTACAAATAACATTTGTATATGGTACTTTTGACATGCATTCCAGTTCTGCATCATTCTTTGGAGATAAAGATGTACTGAGCTTGAAATGAGGAGTGAGCGGAGTACTGACAAGCTTTGACATTTCATTCAGGCCAAAAAGTTTTAGTACATTTCTCAGCTATTGTTTCTAAGTCAAACAAAGTCTTACCAATTCCCTATCTCTACTTATCTCCCTATTGAGAATCTTTTTGGCTTCACCTAGATCCTTCATTTCAAACTCCTAATTCAACTGAATCTTCAATCTCTCAATTTCTTTTAGATTTTTTGAAGCTATCAGCATATCATCAACATACAGGAGAAGATAGATGTAGGATCCATCATGTAGCTTGCGAAAATACACATATCATCAAAATAGTTATTGTATTTGCTACTTGTGTACTTCTGCCCCTCCATAAACTTGTTAAAATGTTTGTACCACTGCCTCGAAAATTGCTTTAATCTGTACAACTATCTTTCAAGCTTGCACACCAGCAACTTAAAAACCTTTTGGCTGAGTCATATTACAAGAAAATTACAAATTACTGACTGAAAAAATTTCGTAGTAAGTTAGTAATGGAAATTTAATTCCATCGGTAAACTTGTAAAAAAAATAGTATTTTTTGACGGAAAAATCCGTCGGTAAAGGCAGAGCGAATTTATTGGCAAAACTTTGTTGACGATAGTAAAAGCTATGGTAAAAATAGGAGGTAATGGTTAGCGGTAAAAATACGCGAAGAAAGAAATTTTCGTTATTAAATTACCGACGGAACTATCATTCCTTCGACAAATGCAAACGACATCAGTAATGTTGTTTAAATTTAAAGTAAAACGACGTCGTTTTCATCTTAACAAAATTAAAAACTCGAAGCCCCTCCCCTGTCACTGTTTTGCAATTTTTTCACCTTTTCCGTCCTTCTCTACGTGTTATGTTCTTCCATCTACTCATCTTTTATCCTCTTCCACCAAGTGCATCCATTGTGTTGGGTTTTTGGTCTTGAGGTAAGTTGTCCACTTACTAGTCTTGGGTTAATTTTATTGTCTTCAATTTTTGTATATGAACTTTTGTATGTTACGTGTGACGGTGTTATTGTGGATTGACTCGTGAGGGTTTATTAATGGGTCATTTTTTATTAATCTCTAACATCATTTATAATCTGGAAGTGGTTCATTAATTTATAGAAAGTTTGTTTTATAAGTTGAATTATGTAAAGAGATATATCTTGATTGAATTGCATGTATATTTACCAATTAAAGATTACTTTAAAAGTATTATAAGATGAATTAGGGCCTATTGAAGTTTATGAAGAATTGTTCAGATTTTGTCCTTGAAAAGAAGTGTTATATACTTTACTCTTTGTTGTGAAATGTTAGTCAAGTTGGTTTGAGTTTAAGAAACAAATTAGGTGCTGAAATATGTTCCTTTAAATTACTTTTATAGCTACCGCAAATTCAGGTTAAACATGAAAATTTGTTGAGCTTATATATGCATATTTAGAGTGAGTCTCAATTACTCCATTTGAAGATGATCCTTTAAAATCCATGTGTATTGATTAACCGAATGAAGTTGTACATAGGTGTTTTTGAAAGGTGGGAAAAATGTTATAACAGGTATAAGAGTGAAGCAATATTATCTCTTTTCATACATGAAATTTACTTCATTAATATCTAGTTTATATATAATAAAACATATATGTAAGAATTTACATAATATACAACATTATTAAAATGAAATTGGATAAATTTATCTTTATTAAACTATTGAAATGAATGTATCTATCTAAAGTCTTCCACTAGCATAATTAGATTATAGACTTATTTTGTTTGTTTTGTAACAATTGCCTTGTTGGCTTGACTCTTTGCATTGTAGCTTGGTATAGTAGGAATGGTAAATAAGCCTTAAATCAATTTAGTCTGATTCAAGGTAAACTAATTTAATTCAAGTTGAATGAAGTTTAATTTAAACTTAAGTTTTTTTTTATTTTTAACTTTTTTAGCTTCAAGTTGGACTCAAGCTCGACCTCTACAACCTAACCAGACCCAAAACTTGACTATATATATGAAAAACAAATCCTAGTTTTTGCTTCTTCAATTCTTCTCTTATTTGTTTTATTTACCGTATCACTTCCATAATCTTTCTTCCATCTTTGTTCTCTGTCACAATGCTTTTCCCGCTTTTGTCATCTTTCTTTTCATAATCTTTCTTCTATCTTTCCTTTCTTTGTCACAATACCTCTTCTACTTTCATCATCTTTCTTTTCATCCCTATTCCTCTTCCATGACTAATGTTTTTTGTCGGTAATGGATAGTGGTGTTGATAGTATTATTATTGTGATATTAGTGACCACTTGTTGTCTTTGCAATGAAAGGAAGTGTTGTTATTGTGGTATTGGTTGTGTTGTCTTGTTATTGTGGTATTGGTGACCATTTACTAGTATTTTTATAGCTTCAATCGAATCTTTGATTGGAAAAGATAAGAATAAGCATTAATTGAAGGTGTGAGGGCGAGGTGTCAAACTTTTTGATTAGGTCGGTCGTATTTGGGCGAGTTTAAGCTTTAAACAGGTTTGAGAGTATCCAAAATCTGATCAAGTTCAAACTTAGATGGCATGAGGCAAACCTAATAGAGCTTTAAGTAGACTTGAACCCTAGGAGGGCTGAATTAGATAGATGATGAGCCCAACTTGGCCTAGATTTTTGCCATCCATATGCTATAATATGTACATTTTCTTTATTACATATCTTAGTTGAAAAATAATAAATCAGAAAAAGTTAAAATGTTCTTTAAAACATAATTTTAGAGCAAGATTCACTAAATTAATATCACCAAAACTATATTGAATTTTACTATTTTTTATAAAAATGATTTACAAGTTTTCCAAGACAAATGTATAATTTTTACTTACTATAGTAAAAGAACTTAAGACATATATTATTGTAAATATCTAAAACTTTCACATATTAAAATTTAAAGCCTTTTAACATATGTAATATTTTCAATTAAAAAATTAAAATATAAATAATAGAATAACCATTAAATTTTAAATATAAATGAATATTTCTAATTTAGGACTATAAAAATAAAATAATAATAATTATTTAAAAATGCAATTAAATCAAAGCATTTGACATATAAAGAACAATTTTGGATAATGCTAGAATCACTATTATAAGGTCAAACTTGAATTTTTTTAAAAGTTTAGATAATTTGAGTTTGAATTTAGTTAAATTTAGTTTAGCCATTTAAGTATAACTAATTTATTGTAATTTTTATACTTAAAAATTTTCAAATGTAAACTGCACTTTATAATTAATTTTCAATCCAAGTGAAACCTAAACTGAGTAGGTTTTAATATAATCACACTTAACTCCAAGCATTTGCCCAACTTCATTAAAGTTTATGAAGGCAAAAATGAAAATTTTGACCATAAGTAAAGGACATAAGTGATCCTATAAGGATTTAAGCAATCATTAGATGACATTGCATAAAATTATTCCTATTTTTGCCTTAGTATTATACCCTCTAGGTTTAGAATGTGATCCATACATGAATTTTCTTTTGCTTGGGATTTAGAGGATGATAGATGGGCATGTATGCTACGTTATCCAAATTTATAAGATGCAATATGATCATGTGAAGATTCAGACATAGTCTCATCAATAAGGTTAATTGTTATCTTTCACCACAATAATGGTTCTGCATAATAATGGTTATGATCTTGCAAAAAATTTATATGTTGTCTTTGTCAATATGTGATATTGCAAAAAATGGTTATAAGTTGTAGGATATAAAAACATTAATAGAAGGAAAACAAAATATGCAACACAACTTAAAACTTATGCATATTTGTACCTATGCTCAATTCAAACATTATAAAAAACTACCTAATTATTTATTGTCTTTCTTGTAGTCTATGTTCTGTGATTAATGAAAGCGATCTAGAAGGGGGGTTGAATAGATCGTCTAAACTTTTTCGCAGAGTTCTACACAAAACACGGAATTA
>JANZXP010000006.1:9067089-9088960 GCA_027576715.1 Erythroxylum flavicans
CTATCACTTGCATCCTTGGAAATTATCACTTGAAATTGCATTGGTCCTTTAATTAAAATCCTGAAATAATTTCTTAACTAATTCTATATATTTTATAATTATCAAAACATAAAGGGATTTTTATTTGTCAACCACCATTGGTCCAACAATTAAAAGCATCAATAATTGTCCAACCTCATCCGTCTTCTTTGTAGTTTGTGATTGTTCATCTATCAAGGTAAGTCGTTCAATTAAGTAATGTCTACAATGTGATCAATTTTGTGTTGTTCTTTGCAATTTTACCTCTAACAATGATTGATGAGTTTTTAGGCTAGGGTTTAATAGTCTAAGTATTTATGTTTGTGCATTATTTAAATTGAAACATAAAGACTTGAACTTCAATGTGATTAATTCAAACTTAGTATTAATATAAGAAATTCAAGCAATTGACATGACAATTCTTTGTATAATAAACCCCTAAGATGGCATATAGGCTGGAAACTCGTGATGCAACTCTCATGAGCCTTATCGGTGAAAAATTCTATAAGCTTAAGAGTCACAACAAGAACTTGCTTTCTTGATTCATTTGGTCTACCAATGCCACATACCATAGTGCTTATTTAAATTCAAACTTTGGAAATGAACTCCAATGTGATTAATTCAAACTAAATATCAATATAAGAAATTCATGTAATTGACATGAAAATTCTTTGCATAATAAACCCTTAGGATGGTTTATAGATTGAAAACTTATGATGCAACTTTCATGAAGCTTACCGATGAAAAATTCCACGAGACTAGGAGTCACAGTAAGAACTTGCTTTCTTAATTCATCTGGTCTAACAATGTCACGTACCTTGTTTATATTCAAACTTTGGAAATGAACTTGTAGGTTAATAATTCAAACATAATGACATTAACTTCAATATGATTGCTATATCTAGTGTTGGAATTAGTATATGTAAGCAAAAAATATTCTTTTGATCTTTTTGAAGAAACTAAATTTATTTATTGTGAACCAATTTTCACTCTTTTTATTTTAATATAAAGTTAGAAAATAATATGTAAGTGCTTTTTTTACTTCTTAATGTCACTTCTTATAGTATATTGGTTAGCAAATTGCTTTATTTGACTGATACTCACATATGTTGTCCATTAAGTCAATATATCGATGAGCCAAGTACAGTTCATTTGTAGGTTGTTTATACGACATTAAGATATATTAAGGATAATAAAGATCAAGGCCTTATCTTTCCTAAAAAAATTCTTCTATGCAAAAAAGCCTTTTGACTTACTAAAATCAGCTGACTAAACTTACATGCAAAAAAGTTTTTTGACTTACTAAAATCAGTTGACCAATAATTATTGCCAAATTGTGAGACTATGACTAAATTATCTTCAATTGCTTGAATATTGAATATAAAGTCTAAAGGGCATATTTATGATCGAAGTTTTGATAAAATTCTTGCTTGGTATGATGAATCATTGCCTCCTGATCATACAATGGTTGATAATTTCTACAATATAAAGAAACTCATAAGGGGTTGGTTTGTGAGTTGAAAAAATTAATTGTTACAACTTAGGATGTGTGCTGTTTTGGGGAGATAATATGAATTTACAAAAGTGCAAATTTTGTGGTCAATTTAGGTTCAAACCTAGAAAACATTTTATGAAACATAAATTAGTACCCTAGAAGTGGATGTATTATTTCTCGTTAACTCTGAGACTTCAAAGACTATATGCCTTTATGTTACTGTTTCTTACATGAGATGACATAATGAACACGAACAAGAAGATGAAATCATAAGCCATCCATTAGATGCACTCGCATTGAAACATTTCAATAACACCCACTCTAAGTTTACAACTGAAAGTCGAAATGTTAGGTTAAGATTGTTGACAAATGGATTCCAACTTTTTGGTTAATCTAGCCAACAATATTCATCATAGCCAATCATAATTACTCCTTATAATTTGCCTCCATGGATGTGTATGAATAAGGCATATATGTTCTTAGTAAAAATTTTGGTTGGAGAAAACAAAGTATCTTTTGGGATTTTTCACATTGGAAAACTAATTTGATACGTCATAATCTAGATGTAATGCATATTGAAAAAATGTTTTTGAAAAGTTGTTCAATACTATAATGAACATTGAAGGGAGCACAAAGACAATGTAAAATCATGAGCTGATTTGAAACTTTTTTGTAGAAGGAATGAGTTAGATAAAGATCTTCGCACCGTTAAATATCCAAAAACATGTTACATTTTAGAAAAAAACAAAAGGAAATTTTGTGTGAATGGTTGAAAATTTTAATATTTCTTAATAGTTATGTTTCGAACTTGACAAGGTGTGTAGATTTGAGGAAGTACAAATTATATAAGAAGAAAAGTCATGATTGTCATATGTTTATGCAAATGCTAACTCCAATTGCATTTTAAGAGTCACTATCGAATAAGGTTTAGGAAGCTATAACAGAATTAAGTTTGTTTTTCAAAAGCTTAACATCATCTGAAGTAAAGATGGATTAAACGGAAAATCTAGAAAGGAAAATTCTAGTTATCTTGTGCAAATTGGAAGGGATTTTTCCTCCAAGTTTCTTTAATTGTATGGAGCATCTACCCATACATTTAGCGCATAAGACTAAAGTTACTGGTCTAGTTCAATATCGATGGATGTATTTGTTTAAGAGATAGTTATAGTTAATATTTAAATAAAAATTATAGCATGTTTTAATCACAGAATTGCAATAACCCTATTTGTAATTTAGGTTTTTGTATCACTTGAAGAAAAATGTCAAAGAAAAGGCTAGAGTTGAAGGTTTGATATGTAATGCTTATTTAGTGAAGGAAGCAAGTATGTTTTATTCACATTATTTTGGGTTGCATGTGCACACAAGAGAAAGAAAAGTTCCTCATATTTGATGGTAACTTATCCATTTCCACATATATAGGACAAACATATGGATGTTTAACAAGAAGAATGTTAACAGAAGAAGAAATAGAGGCTGCACATGCTTACATTTTATTGAACTTTCAAGAGGTTCAACCTTTTGTGTAGTAAGTTTAAGATAAATTTGAAATTGATTATTTGAGTTTTCGAAGTTAGTGTTGTTCACAAATAAAACATATAATAATGCTTTTAGATTATACGAGAAATGATTACACAAGCTAATGCTCGAAATAACACATGATGATATTAATAAAGAAGATGAAAGACACTTTCCTTGATGGTTCGAGAAATATGTAAGTTTTCACTTGTAATAATTGAAATGGTTGAATTATCATATCAAAGTGTTTAAATGACAATATACTATTTAATTTGATAATTTTGTGCAGGACCAAAAAAATACAATAGAGAACAAGTTCATATATGATCTTGTGAAAAGACCTTTGTGAACAATTAAATCGTATTTGATGTATTTTTTAATGGATACAAATTTCGTACAGAATATTATGGTCATAGCATAATATAGTAAATAGTGAGGTTTGTATATATGGAGAATTGATGGATTACTATGGTAAAATTATTGAGATACTTAAAATTGAGTGCTCTGCATTGCCAATAAAACAAAATGTGATATTTAAGAGTGAATGGTTTGATCAAACTCCTAATGTTGGAATAAAAGCGCACAGCTAATACATTCTAGTTGAAATCAACCAACAAAGAAAATTTATACAATTTGAACCTTTCGTGTTGGCAATGCAAGTGATTCAAGTCTATTATGTCCCTTTTCCTATCTTACAATGTGATAAGACATATTGGTTGGCCGTTTGTAAAGTAAAACCTAGAGCTATTTTTGAATTTCATGGAAAAGGAGAAAAATAAGAGAATTTAAAGTAAAGTATTTCAAAAAGATGTTTATGAAATAAATGCATGTGTAACATATGACGATAATGAACCTTTGAACGATCCAAATAATAAATATGTTAAAATTTCCTCCGGAGAGGATGAGCAGGGTAACAGATTTAAAGAAAAGTCTGAGTTTGATTCTAATTCTTCAGGAAAAGAAGATGATGATGATTTTGATTTATAATTAAGTGATATTAATTTGTGTAAGTAATATAATATTATATGAATAAATTTATTATTGCATCAGCAATATATTGTTATATATTTAATTTATATTGTTCTATTAGTGGAATAATCAATAAAGAATGAATTTCAACTTAAAACTATGCCACAGAAGAGAAAATCGGATATGATACTACCAAGGTTCAGGTTACCACGATTTAGAGAAGCCAGCATATGTCCAAATGAAGCATCACTTTCTACAAATAGTACAGAATCAGATACTGCATACTAGCTAGTGCATATCTAGATCAGGCATCACCTTCCCTACCTACATCCCCTGTAGAGTCACATTCCCCACCTACTGCTACACCATCCAGTACTCCTGCACCATCCAGCACCCTATACCGATAGATATCATGGGTAAACATTACAGATGAAAGAGACGGTCTCCAAATTAAAGCTAAGGGAGTTAATGGAAGAACTTACATCTAAAAAATTTATGAGTGAATTTCTAAAAATTTTGTAATACATGCTTGATAACACCGTAGGTTTATACTTAAGTTATAGGACTTAATTTGAAAATGATCTAAAAATGCTTATATATTAGGTTAGTTCTATATGGAGCGTGCTCTAAAAATATCTCATCCAAGTTCAAGGATATGATAGATCTTGAGGGTTATATATAAAAAAATATCTTTCAGGTTACAAAGGATTTTTATTATCAGGAGTTTGAGGTATAAAAAATATATTTTTTAATATTTTATATTTTATCTAATTTTATACATGGGTTAGATAAACATTATAGTTTATAAGTACTTATAGTATTTTTTCTTTTTCAGAAAGAATTTTTTTGGGATTCAAAATTTGACGATGTTATTTATAATGTATGGGATAGGTAAGCTCAGACATGTTATAGATATTTTCTTGGTTCGATACACAAGAATAGTGTATGACCTCCTTATACATCTGAAGAAATATGGACTTGTTGGCAATAGTATTGGGCATCACCCAAGGCAATGTCCATTTTAGGGATGTGGAGGACCGAAAGGAGATAGTCTAATCGTACACACTGGAGGATCTATAGCCTACTAGGAGCATGTAGAGAAACTTGAAAGTATCCAAAACTTTACATTTATATTCTCATTTTTGTACTTTTATGTATGAAATTTGATTTCATTGTAATTTCATGTATGAAATTTTAAATGAAAATATATGTGTATTATAGAGAATAATAATGTTATAAATGTCTGATATCATTAATAGTTGTGTTGTTGAGTAAATTGTTTAACAGGGGTAAATACCATAAAAATAGAGGAAACTCTGCTGAAATTTTTATAAATTGTAATTCACTTATAACAATTTATTTTGATGCAGGAAAAGTTTATCGACAAGAAGCCTACACTACACTAGCTCTTTTTGCACACTCATACTAAGAAGCATGATAGTGTGGCCTTTATCAACACCCAATGCAGACAACTTCATGTGTATAAAATATATGTTTAATATTAATTCTTAAAAAGTATCACTTGTTAATATAAACAATTATAATGATAGGACCAAATACAAGAAAGCATTGAACGACAGTCTCAAAACTTTGAAACTTTTTATGAGAGTCAGACATATCTTGATGTAGTGGGTAGTAGCGAACACTGTAAACAGATTTTCAGTTTAGGTTTATTTGCAAATACATGCTATTCACAATCCTCCACATCCACTTCAACTTGATCTAGTAGGCAACCCGCATCAAATGAGAGAACCGCTCAGTTTGAGAATACAATAGAGAAGCTGATGGAGTGCATAACCCAGCTTTGTAACGAGGTGGATGAGTTGAAGGGAAGGGACAGGACCTCATCGTAGCAGCAAAAGCATCCGCTTTCACCAACTGCATGGCTTAGATGGATAAGTGAATGTGTTTAGTGTTTTGATACTCTTAAGTTTTTATAAGAATTCCTAATTTATAGTTATTTTCAAGATACTTATTAATGTACATTATAATTTTTTACTATATTACCAACCAAGATAATTTTAATTTTATATTATCAATAAATGTTATATTATTTACAGAAATTAAATATACAAAAAATCAAAAGATTATCAATAGAAAACTCGAGATGGAAGTGAGAAATGGTGGTTGAAATTTATAATAGTTAAATTTCTTGATGGAATTAAAATACTCCGTTGGTAAATTAACGACAGAAGATTATAATTTTGTAGGTAACTTACCGATGGAATAATGTATCTTATCGGGAAATATTTAGCGATAGATTTACAATTTACTGTCACTAATTTTACCGACAAAATATTGTGAATATGTCATAAATTTAGCGACGAAATATTGCAAATTTACTAATAAAAATGCAAAACTCTATCGCAAAATGTACCAATAGTTATACAATATTTCGTCGCTAAAGTTGCAATGGATTCACAATATCCGTCGCCAAAATTTACCTAGAGTCATTTCTCCGACAACTCTTTCCGTCTGTAATTTTTGTCGCCAACTTTGTTTTCCTATGGAAATCTTTATTTTCTATCGATAATTTTAGCCGTTAAAACCTAGTTTTCTTGTAGTGTCATATAGATTTCCTCCTCCAAGTCTCAATGTTAAAACATGATTTTTACACCCAATTGAAGTTGTTCTATATCAAACTGTGCTACCAAAACCAACAAAATTTAAATGGAGAAATGATTTACAACTATAGAAAAAACTTCATTATAGTCAATTCCCTCCATCTGACCATAGCCTTTGGCTACTATCCTTGCTTTGTAGCAAACATCATTCTTGTCAGGAAATCCATCTTTCTTTGAGTATACCCATTTGCATCCAATTGCCTTCTTTCCCTTAAGGAGACTAGCTAGCTTCCACATCTGATTCTTATGAAGGGATTGTAATTCTTCATTCATGGTTATCCTTCACTTATCTTCTTCTGAGCTTTAGAGTGGTTCCTTATAAGTAGTAGATATGTCATCAATTTCAATTAGAGTTGCATAAGCCACCATATTAACAAAACGAGCAAGTACTTGAGTGTTCTTCTTTGACTTTCTTAAATGCAATTGGCAACTGTTGCTATGGAGGTTCTTTGGTTAGAAGCTCTTCTTCATATAACTCTTCTTCTACCACAGGAGTTTATGCATATGCTTTATCATTTGTTGGGGTAATAATTCTCCTTTCAAACTCCACTTGTTTTAAAATACCATATGTCTGCTCAATATTTTCAATTGTCATCTTTCTTAACATAGTAGATTCATCAAAGGTAACATCCCTACTAAAAATGATTTTTTTTACTCTAAGTACCAAAGACGATATCCTTTCATACTAGAGATGATCCCCATGAAAATTACTTTCTTTGCACGTGGATTCAACTTTAACTCCTTAACATGATAATATGTAGTGAAACCGAGCACATGTAAGGACTCATAATCTATAGTAGGTTTTCCAAACCATTGCTCCAATGGAATTTTAGCACCAACAGCAATAGACGATAGGTAGTTGACGAGATGGCACATATAACAACTTTAGCTCAAAATTCTCTACCCATCCCAGCATTGGACAACATACATCAAACTTTCTCTAGCAATCTTTGGTTTATATGTTCTGCTACCTCATTTTATTGCTGTGTATCCCTGATTGTGAAGTGATTGGCAATGCCTTCGCAGACTTTTAAAAATGGATCACTTTTGTACTCCCCACCATTATCTATACGGAGCACTTGATCCTTCTGCCTGTTTGAGTTTCCACTAACTTCTTCCATTTAAGGAAAGCTCCCAGCACTTCATCCTTAGTCTTCATAGTATACACCTGTACTCCAAGGGAAAAATTATTAACAAAGGTCACATAATATTTTTTTCATCCCAAAGAAGCTGTCTTGGAAGGTCCCCACATATCAGAGTGAACATTGTCTAAAATACCCTCGGTATAATGAATTGTTGATCCTAATTTTACCTTTGACATAATGCTCACAAAAATCCAATTTGCAAGTCTTTAACCTTTCAACAATCCTTGATTTACTATGAGATTCAAGAATTTTTCATCTACGTGCCCTAAGCGCATATGTCATAACTTAGTTGCTTCTAACTCTTTCTCATCACTAGAAGCTACTGCTGCCATTTTGATAACAGTAGTACCTGGATAATGATATAATCTATTATTCTGCTCCCTTTAATACCACAAATGCGCCAGAGATGATCTTCATCACTCCATATTTCACTACCACCTCAAGACCCTTTTCTTCTAGCACCCCTATAGAAATGAGATTCTTCGACAAACTATACAGATAAGAAACATTTTTCAAAATTCTTATTAATCCATCTTTGATTCCTCAAATGATTGGAACCAATCCCATATGTGGTAAGAGGGAAGTCATTTGATGTGTAAACAATTCCATCTTCTAGTTCTCTAAAATCGTAAAGATAGTCCTAATTGGGACACATATGATGACTACGTCCTGAATCAAACAGACATGCACTACAAGAGTTAGTTGATGATGTAATAGCAAGTGAAAATTTTGAGTCTTCATCGTTACGCTCAGCTATATTTGAATTTGTAACGGCCTTTCCTTTATTAGATTTGTCTTTATTTTTGAGCTTAAAATAATCCTTCTTCTAGGGCCCTTTTTTTTTCCCACAAAAGGCACATTCATCTTTGCTCAATTTGGGCCTCGATTTCGATCTCCCATTCTTTCCTTTAGTTTGGCTCTACGAACGACCTCTGACCACCAAAGCTTCTGCTGCTTCACTTATACGTTATTCCTTTGTCTTCCTTCTCACTTCATAACAATACAAAGCAGCTATAACTTCACTAAGAGACACAACAACCTTCCCATGAAGTAAATTAGTTTCTAGAAACTCAAACTCCTCAGGAAGGGATCTCAGCAACATCAAAGCCAGATCTTCATCTTCAAATGTCACATCCAAATTGATTAAATTAGTAACTAATTGACTAAAACTAATGGTGTGATCATTTATAGTGATACCTGGAATATAAGAGAAACAGAAAAGTCTCTTCTTCATATGGAGCTTATTCTGACTACTTTTTTTCAAGAATTTTTCCTCTAATGCATTTCACAATTTATATGCAGAAGTTTCTTTCAAGAAAACATACTTTTTCTCTCTAGAAAGACACAATTGAATTATACTATATGTCAAATAATTTGTAGTCTTCCAATATTTCTCCTCAACATCATCTAGTTTCTTTTCTTTAATGGTAATGTCAAGACCTTGCTAAAAAAGAGCGTCTTGAACCTCACTTTGTCACATGTCGAAATTAATTTACCATTTAAAATCTTTTTCTCTCTAAAATGACACGATCGAATTGTACCACGTGCCAAATGATTTATAGTGTTCCAATCTTTCTCCTCAACATCAACTGGTTTCTTTTCTTCAATGGCAATGTCAAGACTTTGTTGAAAAAGAGCGTCTTGAACTTCACTTTGTCACATGCCGAAATGATAGATACCATCAAAAATCTTTACCGTAAATTTTGCATTTATCACTGCAGTTCCTACCAAAATGGACGAGGAAGAAGCAATCGATGTGGATAGCATGGAATTTTTTATGTCTTCTGTCATCTCTACTATAATTTCTATTCAATAGCTGTCGATGCAGAATGTCAAAAGGCCAAGGAGATCTTTTCTGATATAAAAGATCATAATATACTGCAACCACAAAGTATACTAAGAAGAAACCTTAGCATCGATATCAATTGTTGTGAAAACTTGGGTTAATTTTTACCAATATAACAAATTCATCTCGAGCATTATTGCGTAGGTGAATAGAGTGTGAATAATTGTACTAAAAAATTACAGCAGGTAAATTCCTAGAAAAGACTAAAGGGGTCACAAACGGTCCAACTTAAAATCCAATCTCATTAGACATAATTTTCCTAAACTTGTAATTTAATAGCATAATAATTCACTATAACTATACCCGATAATAGCTATTAAATAAATAAATAAAGAAAAAAATTAACCAAATTTCGTCAATTATGCCTACATTCTCAAGCGCTACTAATTTAATATTTTACTATTTCAAGAAAATATTACAAGTGAAATATTACAAAAAGAGAGAAATTTTTTTTCCTTATAAAAAGATAGGCAATTTTTTTATGATTAAAACTAAAGGAGGAGAGTTTATCTTATAAGGGAAGCAACCTCCCACAAATCCATATTTTTTCGTTGTGGAATTTGCAATTATAGAATGAGCCACAATTGTTGACAATTTAAAATTTTAAAGTTATCATAATTAAGATATATTAAATTACTCTATTCATTAGTGAATGAATGATAGATATCTTAAAAGAATATTTTAATTTATAATAATTATAATGGTCATAAAAAAACTTCCACATACCATTTTTTCATTATTTATATTAGATTTAGGCTCCCGTTGACATAACTAGTAAACAAGAAGGTCCTCTTGGTGAAATTATCGACAAACGTCAAATACTTGCATATAATTTTACGAAACCAATACGAGCAGGAATATAGGGGAGCAGATTACCTATTCTCATTACTCTGTTCTAATTCTATTTTATAAAAATTTATTCATTCAATAAATATAGCCTACAAAAATAGAACAAATGGGATTGCATCAGAATAGAGAGCACACCGAAGTTAGGAATATAGGGGAGCAGATCACCTATTCTCATTACTATGTTCTAATTTTGTTCTGTAAAAATCTATTTATTCAATAAATATAGCTTACAAAAATTTAACGACTGGGATCGCATCAAAATAGAGAGCACACCGAAGCTACTTCGTGATCCAATTAACTTTCTAGATTTTGGTTAAGATATGCACACAACCTATTAACTAACGCAATAGTACTGCTTATTTATATCTATGCATCACTCTTTTAGTTTCATTTTTATCATTCTTTTACATGAACCGTCAATTCTTCAACTTCTTGTTTTAGGTAGAATGAGAAAATGCACAAGACGTGACTCTTATCTTATGATGTACTCTAATCGATTAACTACAGCTCAAATTGATATATATTTCCTAAATGTAGGGTCTGCTTCGCTAAATGACATCAAAAGATATATAAAATTGAGAGCAACAGTCTCTTGTTTTTTCCCCTTGGCAAATCATAGACACCACCTTGTTTTGGGTCATCAATAGATTTTAAGAAATATTTTTAAAAATTAAAATAGATTTTTGTTTATATTCTTTTTAATATAAGTTATTAATTTATTGTTATATAAATGATAATATTTATACAGACGCAGATAAAGTTAATAATATAATGATTACATATTAAAATAATTTAACAATATTATAATAACTTTTTAGTATTTCTAGAATTAAAATGTATTTTTTAATAAATTTAAAATATACCGTTTTGAAAAAATACAAATTGTAAAGAAGGGTGGTAACTTTTCTATCGCCGACCCTGATTTCTTTCAAAGGTTATCTTTTTCTTTGCTCATTTCTGTAAGACTAGAATAGAAGTATGGGGCGTCTGGAATGGGCGATTCCACCTTTTGAGTGCAAGAATAAAAATTTTAATAAAACTTTCCAATGCGGAAATAATAACCCAAGCAATGCCTACGAGTCAGCGTCATAAGTTTTTCCAAAGCATTCTTTTGGAATTTCGCATGTTTTTACATTCGCATAGTATAATAAGAGATGTAAATGCTGAGATCAACAGTACATCTAAACCATAGTTTTCTTTGTTTGATTGTTCTATAGAAGGTATAGATGGAATTGTAAAAAAAGTTATATTATAAATTCATACATAATTCTAATATTTTATCATTAAATTATATAGTTAGTATAAATAATAATTGAGTGCTAGTAAATTTTATATGTTTTGCGTTTTGGGTCTTGATTCATTTAAACATGCCAAAGAATTATAAGTAGTACTGCTTTTTACTCTTTTCCTAATGTATTAGAGATTCTTAGTAATTAGAAGACCTAGCCTTTTTATATAGAATTTGGCTTTATAAGTATAATGATTTTCCTCTTTATAACAATTATTAGTCCAACATTATATGCATCCAAAGCCTGAGACATAGCTCGTTGTACCAATAAAATCAAAAGAAAGAAATCGTATCATTCACGACGGAGAGTGCACTTCTAAACTATATATATTACACAAAGCGATGATGAGCAATATACATGTGTTATAGTTCGCTTTCAGTGGATCTTTTAAGATAGTAAGTATGTTCTTCAAGTTATTTTGCTGAAAGATTCTCACCAGAGCAGTTATATATATTAATCATAGTCAAAGAAGCTGGTCTTTATATAAGCTCATCATAACTTTGTATAATGTGTTACATTAATAATTGAGAACCTGCAAATATATAACTGAATATAAATATATATCAAGATATAAATAAACATCCCACTTGTTCAACTAGTTTAAGAATAATTCTGGCCACAAACCAAGTTGTCTTTTAACTAGTCATTGGCAGTACAAGTAGTATTCGTGATCGTGGGGCATAATCCATGTTTAATGGGAGGAATACCAGTCGTTCTCTAAAACATATATGAATGCATGATAACCATTATCCCATTACCGTGGGAACAGGAAGCAGAGGCAGAAGAGCATTAGCTTGATGGTGTGGACATCTCGTCTACTGCATCTTGACTTTTCTTTTGTTTTTGTTTTTGTTTTTTGTGTTTTGACGTTTGAACTTTCTTTTTCTTTTTGACTTTACAGCTAATTTCTTCAATTGTCGAGAATTTTATCAAAGTTCATATTTGAGGGGCTCTTAACCTACCCCTTTTAGTACAGATACCATCCAATATTCATATATGTCTTGGGCTTTCTCTTTCAAAACAATGGACTGGGCTTACTGTCCCAAAGTCCTGTGTGAATAGAGACAAGGCCCGTGAATGTAAAGCACAGAGTTATCAGCATTGTTGTCCAAACGTTTTCATCAGATGTCGATAACTCTAAAGAAGATTCTAAGACGGATGTTCCCAAGTTGACCTTTTGATTATGTGATTTCTGACTTTAAGTTTGGAGTTCCTGAAAGTAACTGAAGTTACATTTTTTCTCTCTTGAATTGTATGATAATATATTATACTGCTCCAGAGACAGAAATTTAACCGTCGCCAGACTGTGTTCAAGCTGTTAAACGCCCTGGCAGGGGACTACGTGGCTATCAAATGAAAATAAAAGACAATAAAAGAGGGTCTTAAATGAGACACTAGTTATCCCAACTGTTAAGATATATGTTATAATATTTTGAGCATGATTTGTAATTGGACAACTTTGATTATTTGAGGAATATTATTACAATGAGTATTCTATCTTATGTGGGATTTTTTGAAGATAAGATTTATTTGAAATAAAATCCTAGTCATGATAAGATTTAATTAGAATAAAATCACCGTATCTTTATTAAGATAAGATGTAGATTTTGAGTGATTTTTGGACTCTTTTTGAGAGCCTATTTTAGTGATTTTTATCTATCTAAGGTAGCTGATTTTTTGGTTACATTATACATAGGACATTTGTGTTCTCTACCTATTTGAATGAATTTTTAAGGTTGTACTGTTGTTATTTTTGGATGAAAAATAATAAACACATTGTGACTTGGCAGTTGTATTTTTGGTAGGCATGTCAATGGACCAGGACAGTGGCTGTGGCCCAGCGGACCGGGATGGGCGGCCCGACCCGCCCATTAATTTTTTAAAGTAAAAAAATTCAAAACGACGTCGTTTTGAAAAAAATAGGCTGGCCATGGGTTGGGACGAGTCATAATTGACATGCCTAATTTTTGGAGATCTTAAGTTATCATTCGCAGTCGATTTTACGAGGATTCTATCCAGATTTGGCAACTACATTTTCTCCTGGGTTGTGCGATTTTTTAGGTTGTCCAAGTTGTTGGTTTTGTTTGAAAATCAAGTTGTTTTCCTGTGGTTAGCAGCTCCATTAGTTTAATGTTTCAGTGACGAAACATTTGTTGTTTTGTTGAGTTTTCGTGGCTATTGTGTGTGGGATGTCTCAATGACAATATCGACGCTTCATAGCAAATTTCTTAGTGGACAACTTCCTATTCTTTCGTTGATGAAGCTATATTGTTAGGAGAGTTGTTTTCTATCTCAAGTGTTGTCGTTGTTTATATCTTTAGTGCTTAAATCACTTGAGTTATTTAATTCTTATCTTTATTGTCAAACATTGTTGTGAAAATCCTTTATTGAGGTTAGCACAAGCTAGTCGTGTTATTGGGAGTGATTTACTTTCACAAGTTGTGAGGACGAGAGACAGTGTCAAGAGTTGGGTAAGTTTGCTCTGTAATGCCTTGAGTAAAACTATTGTTCTTCTTTGGTGAAAGTGAATAAGCTGGATAAGGGCCCTGCAGATGTAGGTAAGGTGTGCCGAACTGTGTTATCAAATCTTGGTGTTGATTTGTTTATTTCATGTTTAATTTTTTGGTTTTCTTTTGTGTTGAAAAGTTAACAGTTGCTTACATAGTTGCTTTATGTCAAACAACCGATAGATACAGTTCAAAGCAACTATGGTTGAACTAGATTTTTGTGAAACTATATCCTTCCTGATTTTCAATTAGCATGAGAGATTGAGTCACCTAATCAGAACTTGGTATGTCAAGTTGGTGCAGATCCGTTCTTTTCAATTATGGTTACAAGAGAAGAGGTATCAATCATTAGACCACCGTTACTAGATGGTTCTAATTACCTTGCTTGGAAATCTAGAATGAAAGTATTTATTCAAGCACAAGGAACCAAAGTATCAATTTCGGTATTGAATGACTAGTCACATCCAATGACGATTAATGAAAAGAATGAAGTGATACTTAAAGATCAATTTGAATGGACACAGGCTAAAAGGAAGCACTTGATAACTCTCTAGCAATACATGCTATTTTCATTGCTATAGATGATGGACGTTTCAGTATGATATCAACTTGTGAATCGACAAAAGAAGCATGAGATATTATACAAACAATACATGAGGGATCAAAATTTGTAATAGTTTTGAAACTTTATATTTTGGCCGCTAGATTTGAAGAGTTGAAGATGGATGAAAGCGATACTATTGGAGACTTCTATGAGAGGCTGCATGACATTGCCAACTAATCACATCAAATTGGGAAAAAATATTCAAATCTAAAACTTGTCAAGAAAACATTGAGATCACTGCTTCCTAGATTTATATCGAAAATTGCAGCCATTGAAGAAGCCCATTATATCAATGAATTATCTTTAGATAAGGTAATTAAGATTTTTACCAACTTTGAGATGAATTTGTTGAGAGATAAACGAGAGAAGAAAAAAGGATTGGCATTGCAAGCTGAGGTTGGAAAAGTTGTAAAGGACTTAAGAGATGAATCCGGTAAGAATGAGGATATGGAGTTATTGACAAGAAATTTCAGCAAGTAGTTAAAGAAGTCGAAGAAAGATAGAGTCGAGTTTAGGCATAATGGTGGGAGCTCATCAAATAATAATTTCAAACAATAAGCTAAAACTTAACAGGGTGAAAGAAAGGTGAAGAAATTCAATGTCATGAATGTCAAGGCTTCGGACATATGCAAGCAGAATGTGCTAACATTTTGAAGAAGAGAAAAGAGAAGTCTTTTACAAGTACTTGAAGTGAGAATGAATCTGAAAGTGAGTATGGTAGTGAAGAGGAATTTGTGAGCAATAATGTTGCGTTAGTTGCTTTATATAGCAAAGTTCCAGTTGCTTGCTTAATAGTAACCAGAGAAGAAACTGACGAAAAGAAGAAGAAGTATCAGTCCAAAACTTCAGTAAAAACGTAGATAAATCAGTCCATAGCTCTAGTTCAGATTATGATAGTGATGATAGCGATTTGAAATACAAAAGGGAGGATATTTGCAAAGCTTATGAGTTAATGTATGCTAAATGGGTGCAAACATGCAAGAAGAATGAAAAGTTAAAGAAGGAAAACTCCACCATAAAGACCATCATTCAAGATCTAGAAAAGAAGTTGTTATCTATAATATATGAGCTTAATGAAACAAAGTTGAAGCTAGTTAGCGCAGAAAAAGGGATAAGAATGTTAAATGGAGGTACCAAAAAGTTAGAAAAGTTGCTGGAAATTGGTAACATTAAGGAGACCTTCAAGATATTGGCTATAAAGGTGAATGTTCTAAGTCGAATGATGAGAAAAATGGAGTGGCTAGATCTTTCCAAGGAGAAACTTCAAGGAGAAAATAAAAATTATACCTACTTATCACTTTTGTGGGGTAAACAAGCATATAAGGCCAAATTGTTATAAGTTGTTACAAATGAAATGTTAGATGGCTGAAAACAAAAAATCTAGACATTCTTTGATGAACTTTCAGCAGCAGCCAATGTTACTAAAGCAAACTTGGGTTAGAAAGGGTGAAAGAAATATTTGATGGATTATCAAAGTTGTATAGATGGCCCCATTACTTTTGGAGTTGGAAAGAAGGCCACAATAATTGGAAGAGGGACCCTTTTGTGTGGATGATCTAACAACAAACTTGGTGGTAGAAGAAAACCTTCAAAATCAACCTAAAAAATCAGAACAAAGACGTAATGAAACTAAAATCAGAACTTGTCCAGATTCACAGATAGTTGCTATCAGAAAAGAAATTGTTCCAAAAAAGGACCCATCGGTTGCTTTAAAGGAAGAAACCAACTAGACAGTTGATGACAGAGATAATGTGACAAGGAATAAGGCCAGGTTTGAATTTTTTTTAGGGGCACTGGGACTATGTGCTTTACATTTTTGAAGTATATTGATATTGTTTATTATAAAAAAAGAAAGAGTTTTGAAGGAGTTAACATCTAGGCTTTTTGAGTTTTTATGACTTTTCTAAGGTTCTGTTGATTAGTGTGTATTTGGTTTTTCTTTATTTGTTGAATAGTAGATTTGATGTGAAAATGAGACTTTGCTTGATGATTTGAGAATTCTACTTTTGAATTTTGATTTACGGAGTTTTCTCAAGAAAATGTTGATGCTTGGTTGGAGACCTATAAGAAGATTCGAGTTTTCTATGATTTTAGTTTTTCAAATTTTATCTTGGTTTCTCTCTACATCGTGGGTTGCATAAGTTTAGGCAGTATACTTTAGTATGGTTTATGTGAGGAAAAGATTGATTAAGTTTGATTATGATTCATTAAATGCATTTTTGGGGTTTATGATTTTAATCAGTCATATGTGGATGGCTTTGATATGAGTAATGATATGTTGGCTAGTATTTTGACTGATGGTAAATTGTTATCTTGATCTTTTGCTGCTGCACTACGTGCTTATGATTCTTCCACTACACCTACTGTTGATTTTTATACCTCTTTATTCGCTGAGAATGATCGGATTGAAGACATTCTTCGTTTTGGCATTGTTTTATCCCAAAGAGGAGATATTATTGTTTATTTTCATATAATATTTGTGCTTTATTGGTGACTATTTAATTTTATGGGAGATTTCAATGTATTTTCGTGATTATTTGTCTTACTTAGGGGAGAAATTTGGATGATTGGATAATTGTTTATCTGGGATTACCACTTCTTTGGATGTTTCTTGAACTTGACGAACTTGATGTTATTTGGAATTTGATGTTGTGTGTCTAATTATTTTCTTAAGGGGGAGTTTCGATATGTGACAAATAATGCCAAAAAGGAGAGATTGTTAAGTTATATGCTATGATATTTTGGGCATTAGTTGTAATTGGACAACTTTGATTATGTGAGGAATATTATTATGATGATTATTCTACCTTATGTGAGATTTTTTAAAGATAAGGTTTATTTGGGATAAAATCCTAGTCATGATAGGACTTAATTGGAATAAAATCACCATATCATGATTAAGATAAGATGTAGATTGTTGGATTCTTCTTGACAGCCTATTTTGGTAGTTTTTATCTATTTAAGGAAGATAATTTATAGTCACATTATCTATATTAGAAAACTGTGTTCTCTGTCTATTTCCGTGAATTTTTGGGGTTGTATTGTTGTTGTTTTTGGGTGAAAAACGATAAGCACATTATAACTTGGAAGTTGTATTTTTGGGGATCTGAAGTTATCTTTAGCAACTGATTTTAAGGGATTTTTATCCAAATCTAGCAGCTGCATTTTCCCTTGGGTTGTGCGATTTTCTGGGCTGTCCAAGTTGTTGGTTTTGAGCGAAAATCTCAAGCTGCTTTTGTATGTTTTTGCAGCTCCATTGGCTTAACATTTCGGTGATGAAACATTTGTTGTTTTGTTAAGTTTTCATGGCTGCTGTGCATGGGATGTTTCAGTGACAATATCAAAGCGTCACAGCAGATTTCTTGGTGAACAACTCCCTATTCTTTCATTGACGAAGCTACATTATTAGAGGAGCTATTTTCTATCTCAAGTGTTGTTTGTTTAATTCTTATCTTTATTGTCAAACGTTGTTATGAAAATCCTCTATTAAGGTTAGCACGAGATGATCGTGTTATTAGGAGTGATTTACATTCACAGATTGTGAGGACGTGAGATAGTGTCAAGGGTTGGGTGAGTCAACTTTGTAATGCTTTGAGTAAAATTATTGTTGTTCTTTGGTGAAAGTGATTAAGCTGGGTGAGGGCCCCACAGATGTAGATAAGTGTGTTGAACTGCGTTACCAAATCTTAGATGTTAATTTGTTTATTTCGTGTTTAATTTTTCTATTTTCGTTTGTGCTGAAAAATTAATAGTTGCTGACATAGTTGCTTTATATCAAGTAGTCGATCGATACAGTTCAAAACAACTGCAGCTAAACCAGATTTTTGCAAAACTACATCCTTTCGGATTTTCACCAATGACAAACTCCAATGTTATAAATACCATATCAGTATCGTGTCTGTATCGAATTTAATTTTAATAAGATATTATACCAATAACGGTCAATATCGAGTATTATTTCTGATAATTTTTCAAAATTATAAAATAATTATTATTTTATAAAATTACAAAATATACTTTCAAATATTGTGTTACATAATTTTTAATTTTATATTAACCATATCTCTAAAATCATAAAAATATAAATATAAAATAACAATAATCTATTTATTTCTATTAATATTACTTTTCACATATTACATATATAAATAATAATCACAATTAATACAAAATAGATTGTTTAATCATCATACAAATATAAAACTAAGAATATTACAAAATACTTAAAATGTTACAATTTTATCATATAATGAAGAATAACTACATCAAAAGATTAAATAGAAAAAAGAATAATAAAGTTCCATGGCTCTATAAGTATTACAATAAAGTTTGTAACGAAGAACGCAATCAACTAGAAGTGAAACTTGAAGCAAAAGTATTTACAGTTAAAAGTTTTATATTTATACTACATCTATAGAATCTAACATATGTATCATTATATAAGTGAAATTAAAAGAAGAGATGAAATAAAAACCTGAAACTTCATTTAATTGAATATCCACTTAAATTGCATTAACCTCAATTCTCACTTAGTACAAAATCCTTATTATTAAGAGGAAACTTATTATCACCATTATTCAAATTCATTGCACCAAATAACATATCAATACTTTTCTATCCAAGATTATCGTCTAAGTCACTCTCATTTATCAAACTCAGTTCTTTATAAACTCAATCTGCTAAAAGATTGTTATGGTCAAGGCAAATTGGATCTATATAACTATTTGTTGTATTAAGAGTCCTAGTAAACAAATAAAATAAAATTATGAAGAAATTGCAAGAAACTATTTTCAACTTAATAACGATAAATGATAATAACATGCTTTTCTAGAAGCTTTAAATTATATCTAACAAGACCAAGCCATTTAATATTTTGTGATCTAATATATTTTTTTAATTGGAATGAATGAATTTAAATGTGCTTTAATTCCTTCACACCCTATTGCACTTACATATCAACTCAGAATTTGAATTGCGAACTTTTATAATTTTGGAATACTACTTTCCAATTGGTCTTACCAAGCAATTGCAAAACAACAGATGTAACATTATATACAAAATAAAGTGATGATTAATTTTTAACAAGTAACAAAAGTAAAAAAGAATACTTGGATTAAGTTTCTCTCTTTCACAAATATTAATAGGCAGCCCATTAGATTCATGATCCATGCATGATTATAGATGAACTTGGTCACTTTTTCTTTTACTTTTTGCACAGTTTCATCAATGATAGAAAAGTATCTAGCATCTTCTGTATTCTTAACTAAATTGTAAATAATATCAAATTGACTTTGGAGACAAGAGTAAAGAAGACCACGAGCGTGACCGAGATCGTACGCACAGCACACGATCTCCCGACCACACTCGCTCGCAACGCGCGGGATCTTCGGACCTACACCAATCTCGCACGCGCTCATCGGAGTCCCGCTCTCATCGACGTCACCGACACCAACGGACACCGTCACCTTCACCTCCAAGGAAATGGCACCGCCACGATGCTGAAGATGACAGGGAGAGAGATAGGCAGAGAGCTGCTGTGTCGGACTTCGTTGAAGGAATAGCGAAGAAGCAAATGGAGAAGGTAGACGCTAAAAATGATACGACTAACAATGTTGGTGTTGGACAGGATGGAGCTGGAATGAATGAAGACGAGATGGAGATGATGCAAAAATTAGGGATTCCAGTAGGGTTTGATTCCACCAAGGGGAAGCCGTTTGCTGGAGCGGACGTGAGTGGAGTGAGAGCGGTTACGAAACGGCAGCCAAGGCAGTATATGAATCGCAGAGTTCAATTGCCCTTTGCCTGCTGAGCGGAATAGGTAGATGATTGGGAACTTTCGCAAGGTTAGTGCTTGGCTTTTTACTTGATTTGTTGAATTTTATTTCTTGGCATTTTGGTTCAGATGTGGTTATGGAATTTGGTTCTTTTATCCTTTTTGTTTGTAGTTGGTTGTCTCTTGAGCGTTCTGGATAGATGTGTTATGGCTACTTTCTATTCTAGTAATTACAGTGCATCATACTTTGTGTCCTGATAAAATGTGACTCTACTAGGTCGTGATGCAGATGCTGGGATTAGTATAATGGTTAAGTTTTACCCCTTTAGTTTGGTTTTTAGAATTTTGTTGTTACATACCATTTGATTTTTTTTCTGCCCCACCTCAAATTTATCAATACCCGCTTTTGATTACTTATGGTGTTTTTCTTTTAAGTGGAAATTTTTTTTATCTTTGATGCGTTTTCCTTGTTGGAACTTTCTGGTTTAGTGTTGGGAAATTACATTTCTGTATCTTTTGGGTCTCTTCTGGGTTTAATCGTTGAGAATTGAAGATATATTTGTTTTCATCAGTTGTAGCTTAGTTTCATTCACAGGGTTTCTGTTGTACCTTTACTTCTTTTACCTTGATCCTTTTAGTTAGTAATTCTCCTTATTTTAGGCTTGCATGTACGCTCTCTTCCTAATTCTCTAACTCGTTACATTGTCTCGAAAAGGGTATTTGCGTTTGTGGCGAATCATGGTGTGTGATCTGTTTGGTGTCTATCCTATGATGGTTTTGATCATTGTGTTGGGGTAGAAACTCTGCTGTTGGATTTCTTGTGGATCTTGAACTTTGATCTTTGTGGGTTAGATTGGTCCTTAGATCTAGTTGGGATTTGTGTTTTGGGTTCTAGTTTGTTCTGTTGTTTAGAACTATATTGTCATTCCAGTGCCGACTTCATTCGATGCTAAAGTTGTCCCTTGAGAAATTGATGTTATACTATTGGTCCCCAGTTATTTTTATGTCTGTTTTTCTCTTGTGATTTCGTGGTTTTTGGGATTCAAATTCTCATTTTGTTTGGCTGCAGTTGTTTCAGTGATTTGAACTACGAGTGTTGAGAAAAGGGAAATGTGGTAAAGATTGGATCATGTTGATTACAAAAAAAAAAATTGAACTGAGCTACTGTGTTATCTGGATTGGCTGTTTTAAGATGTTGATAATGCTATGTTTTTGTTTTCAATGGTCGTCTTTACTA